>JAUIMM010000109.1:640000-990000 GCA_031769625.1 Taudactylus pleione
CACAATTCACAAACACAGAAAATAATATTTTTTTTGGTTTGGACTGGAGTGTACTTTCGGGGGTTACAGCACCCTTAACGGTCAAGCCAGCCGGCCCTTTACTTATGACACAGGCGCACGCTTGGCACTACTTTGTTGATGCACGTGCGGCTACTGCGCACACAATTCACA
The DNA here is from genome assembly GCA_031769625.1 of Taudactylus pleione. NCBI lineage: Eukaryota > Metazoa > Chordata > Amphibia > Anura > Myobatrachidae > Taudactylus > Taudactylus pleione. The sequence goes on from JAUIMM010000109.1 coordinate 640,172, forward strand.
AACACAGAAAATAATTTTTTTTTTGGTTTGGACTGGAGTGTACTTTCGGGGGTTACAGCACCCTTAACGGTCAAGCCAGCCGGCCCTTTACTTATGACACAGGCGCACGCTTGGCACTACTTTGTTGATGCACGTGCGGCTACTGCGCACACAATTCACAAACACAGAAAATAATTTTTTTTTGGTTAGGACTGGAGTGTACTTTCGGGGGTTACAGCACCCTTTAACGGTCAAGCCAGCCGGCCCTTTACTTATGACACAGGCGCACGCTTGGCACTACTTTGTTGATGCACGTGCGGCTACTGCGCACACAATTCACAAACACAGAAAATAATTTTTTTTTTGGTTTGGACTGGAGTGTACTTTCGGGGGTTACAGCACCCTTAACGGTCAAGCCAGCCGGCCCTTTACTTATGACACAGGCGCACGCTTGGCACTACTTTGTTGATGCACGTGCGGCTACTGCGCACACAATTCACAAACACAGAAAATAATTTTTTTTTTGGTTTGGACTGGAGTGTACTTGGGGGTTACAGCACCCTTTAACGGTCAAGCCAGCCGGCCCTTTACTTATGACACAGGCGCACACTTGGCACTACTTTGTTGATGCACGTGCGACTACTGCGCACACAATTCACAAACACAGAAAATAATATTTTTTTTGGTTTGGACTGGAGTGTACTTTCGGGGGTTACAGCACCCTTAACGGTCAAGCCAGCCGGCCCTTTACTTATGACACAGGCGCACGCTTGGCACTACTTTGTTGATGCACGTGCGACTACTGCGCACACAATTCACAAACACAGAAAATAATATTTTTTTTGGTTTGGACTGGAGTGTACTTTCGGGGGTTACAGCACCCTTAACGGTCAAGCCAGCCGGCCCTTTACTTATGACACAGGCGCACGCTTGGCACTACTTTGTTGATGCACGTGCGGCTACTGCGCACACAATTCACAAACACAGAAAATAATTTTTTTTTTGGTTTGGACTGGAGTGTACTTTCGGGGGTTACAGCACCCTTAACGGTCAAGCCAGCCGGCCCTTTACTTATGACACAGGCGCACGCTTGGCACTACTTTGTTGATGCACGTGCGGCTACTGCGCACACAATTCACAAACACAGAAAATAATTTTTTTTTTGGTTTGGACTGGAGTGTACTTTCGGGGGTTACAGCACCCTTAACGGTCAAGCCAGCCGGCCCTTTACTTATGACACAGGCGCACGCTTGGCACTACTTTGTTGATGCACGTGCGGCTACTGCGCACACAATTCACAAACACAGAAAATATATTATTTTTTTAGCACTTGGGGGGAGCACCCCTGATGGACAGAGCACCCCCTGGATAACACTACAGCACTCCTTTAGGACTGGGACACTGCACAGGACTTTGGAGTGGACACAGCCCCTATGGAGAACTGACTGCACAACACAGTCCAGCCAGCCCCTATGGACTTTGAAGTAGTGGACACAGCCCCTATTAACAACAGCAGCACAGCACAACACAGCCAGCCCCTATGGACTTTGAAGTAGTGGACAACAGCAGCACTACACTACACTACACTACACAGCCCTAACTCCCACCCTCCCTCTTCACTGTCCACAGCCGAGTGAGAAAATGGCGCCGACGTGTGTACCTTATATAGGATCCAAAACCCGCGAGACTCGGAAGGCGGGAAGATGACGTTTTGCCTCGATTTCAGATCCGAGTCAGGCGGGAAAAGTCGAGCCTGACTCGGATCGGACTCGGATCGGGGGGGCTCGGGGGGGTTCGGATTTCAGAAATCCGAACCCGCTCACCCCTAGTCCATAGTAGTCCAGGTATTGGATTGTGCATGGGTCCATGTGTGGCCACATTGTGACCAATGGGCCCACCATTCTACGTTCCTCCTACATAGTTTGAGCAAGGCTACAGCTAATCGATTCTTAAATGAAAACATCCTAATTAGAGTTATTTTATTGAAGCAAAACAGACATACAGGGTGTGATCTTAAAAAGCTCAGACATTTTTGGGTTAAAAAAATAACCTTTTTCACAAGCAAGTGGATTTTTGAGCCCCAAAATGTCTACTTCTTTTAAGATGTTGCTTTGTGTGCCTGTTTGCTTCAGTAAAATAGCTCTAATCAGTGGTTTCTAGAGGGGGGGTTTCCAAATGCTTGATTTTAGAGCGAGTGTGACCAGTCACTGAAAAATTAGTACTTAACCAGCTTTAATATGAATCATACAAAGTGTATTGTGTGTCATAATTCCAGCATATACAGGATCAGTGATCACAGTAAGCCATTTCATGCAGCCATAGGGCCATCCTGTCTGAGCTGAATGTTTTTATTTAGCAATGGGCACCACTCCAGACTATTGGAGCAAGTCCAGGAGCTTGGAGGAGCAGCAGGAGAACCTAGCACTTCCCTACATATTAGGCTCTATGGCAGTACATTCCTAACAGTGCATGTTTTCCATATCTCCTAGTTGGTGCATAGTTTATTTATTACTGGCTGAACATTCAGCACTAGTAAAATTCTATTATATTACTATTTCTACTGTGGTCATGGTGTGTGGTGGGAAGGGTTTCCAGGCAGCCGGAACCACCCCCCCCCCCCTGCGTTTGCCTAAGTTAATGAGCATGTTTTTACTCAAGAATCTATTGACGTTTTACTGATTCTACAGATTGTATTTGAATTTGAGATCTGTTTAGTGAACATTGTTTGCTTCAGATGGTCCATGTTTTGCCATTGATGGTAGAGGTCCCATGTATCTCTGGCATCAATGGCAGAGTTCCGATGATGATGCATTTCCCCCCCCCATTGCTCCTTTAGCTTCACCTTCCTATCATCCGTCCCTCAGTGCCCCTCTCCTCCCAAACTATCAGTGTTTTTCCTTCAATGATTTTCTGCCATCAATGGAAAATAATAATGGAACCATTAATGGAGGCCATCGATGGTGAACCATTTGATGTCCATTCCTTTTATAGGGGCCCTTGCACTTGGCATGGCCAAATGGAAGCATCAGGCCTTCCAGGAAATGCTATGTAACTACAGTATTGGGGGTATGGCTATACCTCTTGCCTAACCCGGGCTCCCAGACAGTTCTGAGTCTATTAACTTTATGTCCACCCCCTCTCCGCATCCCTACTAACTAAGGGTAACCTAGCTGTGTTGAAAATGTTTGTGGTTGGTGTCAGGCTGCGGTATCCTATTTTTGAAGATACTACCAAAGACAACATTGTGCATCATCAGTAATGTGCAAACCTTAAATGTATCTACTTTGACATTGATGATTAGCCAGCTAGAAGGAGCTATTGCAGCCTAACAATATGGAATCTCCTTCTCATACATTTAAGTGCAAATATGCATTTCTACTGATATAAATAGTTTAGTTTGGTATTACTGTCTATTGTTGAAAAAAAATAAATGTTATACAAGTGGGTCATGTTTCTATTACAGAGCACCTATAAATTCTCTTTAAGTTCTGCTAAATGGATGTACATTTCTGTCATGCAATCATGGAACTGTAGCATATTGGAAAATAAATACATTTGCATAAGTGACATGCATATATATTTACATCTGTATGCACATGGCACAATGCCCTCTATTTCATTTTTATGTATTGCTGGTTGCCATTCCAAAATGCTACAAGGAGATAAAGCAGCAGATTGAATAGATGGTTTACATTAGCATAGACTAGTGGATGTAAAAGCTAAAATTGTAGAGCAGTGATGGTTTTATTGCAGTATGTTGCATTTATAAATGTATGGTCACTAGGATAGCCTGCTACACCTTTTGTCGGGGCTTTTTAAGGCATAACAGAAGGTTTGGTTTTATTTTTCCTAATGGCAGAAGAGTAACCCTTAAGTGACCATTGTGTGTCTTATGTTATCTCATTAGAATTAGTTATTTTCCATGTGTACGTTGATATACTGTATGTGCAAGTTCATGCAATCAGCTACCTTATATCGTCTGCAGTTGATTCTTCCCACTCTGACACATTTTCTAGAGTAGGTGTAAGCAGGGCCAGCTTAACAATGGGGCAGATGGAGCTACAGCTCCAGGCCTCCACATAAAAATAGGTCCATCATCATGACAGCATGATGTTGACTGGTCATCTGCTGTCCACAAGGTCAGCCATAAATCATAAGTAGTAAAATTGTATTTCTAGTTACCTCACAAAATGAAGCTTTTTTTTTTTCTTTTACATATTTAGGGAGACATTGGGGCTGATAGTGTAGGGTGTATACACACCCACATGGCACTGGCCACACCTACACATTATTGGTCACACCTCCTCTGTTTCTCATAATAGGCCCTTGATCATTTTAAGCTCCAGGGCCATGTGACCCTCAATCCGGCCCTGGGTGTAAGGACGGGTTCAGTACCTGATGCCGGCACCCAGGATCCCGACGACGGCATCCAGACAAGGATAAGATGCCGACACCGGTCGGTAAATACCCTTCCCCTAACCCTCCCTCCTTGCAGTCTAAACTTAGCCCTCCCCCCTTAATGTCTAAACCCAACCCCCCCCCTCCCGTAGCCTAAACCTCACACTCTGACTTAGTGCCTAATCCTAACCCACCTCCTAGTGCCTAACTCCTACCTCGACCCCTAACCCCAGTACTTAACGTTGAGATGCTGGCATCGGGATTCTGAGCACCATCATCCCAACAGCTGGAATACTGACTACATCCAGTAAGGACCTAAGGAACTACCCACAGAATTTACCACAGCATAATGTCCAACAAAATGAATGGCTTTGGGTCTGGTTCTGAGATGTACGCCAATGCCACCGCTAGTGTGAATTTGTATCTAGCGGCTGTGCGGATATATTCAAAAGTCGCAGCCACCTGGATATGCATTGATTGGCCCCACCGCCAGCTTCGCAAATCCAAACGACCGTGTATAAAGAATCAGCATCGGTCGCAGATCAATTATTGGAGTTTTGAATAACCCTATGGTTGCTCGGAATGGGCGCTGGAACTGAGGCACCAGAGCCATTTTTCTGCGTACGGGGTCGCTGTCGCAGGCTGAGACATTCCCCACAAAACGCCTGTATTTCAGTCGCCACCCGCTCATAGCCACCGGTCCCTGCCTGTCAATCACTTTGCAAATAAATCCTCACTAAGGTGTAAATTTACTAAGATGGGAGTTCTACTTAAGAAGTGATGTTGCCCATAGCAATCAATCAGATTCCAGGTATCATCTTCCAGAAGGTGCTAGATAAATGAGGAGCAGAATCTGATTGTTTGCTATGGGCAACATCACTTCTTAAGTAGAACTCCCATCTTAGTAAATTTACCCCTTAGAGTGACAACGGTAATTAAACTTTAATGAAACATGTCCATTAGTTGTGCTGACATAATAATCTGCCTTGAGATGTTTCAGGCTGATTAACCCATTGAGGAGGTGGCCACAGATAATTAGGGCATCAGGGGTCTAAATATTACAACGGCTGCACCATGTAATGATATTGACCTGACATAGTTTCTGTATGTCTATATATTTAATAGGTGCGGCATCAGAATATAATATTAAGGGAGCGGGTGAAGTTGTCCTGTATATAATGTGACAGATTGCCTGTTGCGGATATCGGCTCAGATAAGTAGTGAGATATTTCAAATATTATACAAAGGTGAGGAATAAATATCACTGATGTTCTTCAAATAAAAGTATTATTGTGTTACCACTTGTTTTTTGTAGCTGTGCTGATCAACGCTACTGCTACCACGTATAGATCTGAGTGTTGGGATATTCTTCATTATACAAATGTGCTGAGTAGTATTATTGTCTAAGACATGATACTGTATGTGATATAAACAAGCTAAGCAACATAATTTTCGAGGTTGATGGCATCTTTATTGCTTGCTATGTACAAGGGTGGTGCAATAAATAAGGTAACAAGACCTCTCTGTGTAAATGTATTCAATTGCTATATATACGTATGATCAATAGTATGGCCTTGCTACATAATGATTTTCCTTATAGTCCCCATACTTGTCTAAGCATTTGTTCCAACGGTGCACCAAGGCATCTATCATAGATGAAATCAGTGTCAAGTGCCTGAAGCCAGGACATGACGTCTTGCCGAACTTCACCGTCGGTTGCAAATCGCCTTCCACTCAGGTGCTTCTTCAATGGTCCAAAGAGATGGAAATCACTCTGTGCCAGGTCAGGGCTGTAGGGAGGATGGTCCAGTACCTCCCAATGGTAGCGCCGTAATGTTATGAAAGGCAGTGCACCAAACCCAAACCTGTTTCCGTGACATGACGTTATCACGTTACACCTTGACAAGCTGGCGATGAATTTCAGCTGCTGATGTGCCCTTTTAGATGCAGAAATCTGATCACACTACGCACCTCAATGTTTGACCATGTTTCTGCCAGCCCCGCCATCTTACAGCTGATGTTGGGACAGTATGACTGATATGAGGCGCAGTCTAATGGCCGTGAGGGGAAGCAGAGGTCTACCTGCTCTGGCCTGGTGAGAAATTAGAATGAAATAGAGAACATTACACACATGAGATGTCTTGTTACCTTACTTATTGACTCACCCTCGTATATGTTATATATGTTAAGAGATACAATGTCACTTGCATAAAAATGTTAAGACATATGTGTTACTAAATTGCTAGGAAAGAACATACACATGCACCCTATTAGGTGAACATGCCAAGTTACTTGCCATAATTCTAATATTCATTATTTTTGATGCAGCTCTAATACTGCTTGCAAAAATATAGTTGCTTTCTTTCCATATACAGCACACTCTTGGTATATGAGGGTAAGCACACCACCATCTTCCCCTGGATCTATCTTATTCCCAGGAAAAAACAACCAACAGTTGGGACTGCTAACACCAGGAGCTCCCCCAGAAATCAATATATTTAACCCAGTTAGGGCAAGTCTACATACATATTATACTATATGATTGTTGTAGCTCCAATAATATTTCTCTCTTTTACAAAACCTGTGAGAGTTATATGATAGGAGATGCACTAAGCCCTGGAGATTGATAAATTGGAGAGTGATAAAGTACCAACCAATCAGCTCTTAACTGTCATTTTTCAAAAACAGCCTGTAAACTGACAGGAGCTGATTGGTTGGTACTTTATCACTCTTCACTTTATCACTCTCCATGACTTAGTTCATCTCCTTTTCATTTTCTTTCGATCACTTTGACTGTTTATATCCCTGGTGATCGGAGGACGGTCCCCCTGTCCACAATACCCTGTATGATTTATGATTGTCAATTTGGGATCTAATGAGGGTTAGGGTTAGGCTAGGGGACGGGTGGGTTAGGGTTAGCCCGCCCCTCCTGGGAGGGTTTGGTCTAGGCTGTGGAAAGGGGGGGGTTATGGATGGCACCACTAAGGGGGGGGGGAGAGGGGATGGCATTAACCCCCATGCACCAGCAGCTGTATAGGCAATGTATGTGATATTCCTTGCCATCCTGCAAACCACAACTCCTAATCTAATCTATTTTTGCACTAATGCAAAATTGGCTGGGTATTTAAAGTATGTGTATAATTTTGTACATTTCTGTAATTGGTTTTGTTTAAATATATGGGAATCTTTTATGACTTGCTAGCAATAGTCAGGGGTGTATCTACCCATTGGCAAGGATGGCACTCGCCAGGGGCGCCGGCCAAGGGGGGGGCGCCATCCGGGGTGCCTCCCGTGGCCAGGGGTAGAATCAAGACAAGGCCGCTAGGACTGCAGTCCCGGGTATGCCCCTGGGACAGCAGCGATGAGGCGCACATGACTTCATGCGAGCCTTGTTAAAAATAAAAAAAAATAGCTTTATTTATTCTATGTACAAGGCAGCCGCCGGCAAGCGATGGCGGCTGCCCGCACCTTGACATCTAGGACCTTCCTAGATGTCAAGGTCTGGGCAGCCACTATCGCATACCGGTGGCTGCCTGGTAGGTACATAGAATAAATAAAGGCTTGCGTGATGTCATGACATCATGTGCGCCTCACGCTGCTGCTGCACTGAGGAGCCGCCGAGTCACATGCTGAAGTTGGTAAGTATTTGTGGGCTATGGGGGGCCGGTGGCTGGATGGTGGGGGCCAGGGACTGGAGCCGTGGGCTGGATGCGTGGAGCCAGGGACTGGAGCAGAGGGGACAGGGACTGGAGCCCCACATTACAGGCAGGCTAATGGCTGGGGAGACAGGAGGGGGGTGACTGGGGAGACAGAAGTAGGATGGTGGGGCTGGGGAGACAGGAGGGTGATGACTGGGGAGACAGGAGAGTGATGGCTGGGGAGACAGGAGAGTGATGGTGGGGCTGGGGAGACAGAAGAGGGATGGCTGGGGAGACAGGAGGGGGATGTTGGGGCTGGGGAGACAGGATGGGGATGCTGGGGAGACCAAAAGGGGGCTGTCTGAAGAAACAGAATGGGGTGCTGGCTGATAAAACAGGGGTTGGTTGGGGTTACAGAAGGAGGATTGGCTGTAGAGACATTATAAGTACAGAGTGATTATTCAGAAAATATGGGGGGAGGGAGCGCCAGTCCATTACTTTGCCAGGGGCGCTCGGACCCCTAGATACACCCCTGGCAATAGTCATTACCTGTGTTTGGATGGGGATCACTGAAGCATAGTTTATAGTGTCATACTGCCTGTTTTCTTAAACTTTGAGCATTGTATGTCCACTGATCAATTTGCATTTCAATCAACTGACCAATTGGCTCAGATGAGGCTAGTGTCTTAATCAGCCATACTATTTCTGAACATTCAGTCCTAGGGCAGCTTGATGAGGGCAGCTTGGTGTGGTTATGCATTAAGTGTGCTTTCTGAACAGTTAAAAAAGCAGTTGAAAAACATTGAACAACATCTAATACCAGGTAATTACAAACCCATTACTTAACAATTTTGATTGGACTAATATAAAAAACATAATGTATCAAAAACTTCTATTTCTTATCTCACTACATGGAATCATCTCTAAGGCTACTATATCTTTTACTCTCCCTGCAGCTCATCCTTCTGTACATATTGCTGCCTCATTAATCCATTCTCTTCTTACAAACACACATGAGCTTTTATCTTATCTATACACATTGACAATGACATCCACAACCTGTCGCCAAAAACATCTATCATACAAATCCCGCCAATATATTTATATCTCTCTCCTTCTGCTTCTATTAGCTGGTGACATATCACCAAATCCAGGCCCAACACACATTCCACACCCAAAACGAGCTATAAATCCAGCTAACCTTATAAACATTGCGTGCCTCCCCTCACCCTCCAAGTCACTAAAATGTGCCTTATGGAACGCACGCTCTGTCTGCAACAAACTAACATCCATCCATGACCTCTTTATTTCAACTAACCTCAACCTTCTGGCGATAACAGAAATATGGCTCACGCAATCAGACACTGTCTCCCCTGCTGCACTTTCATATGGTAACCTACACTTCTCACACACCTCCAGGCCTGGTAATTGTAAAGGAGGTGGGGTAGGACTATTACTCTCCCAATCTTTTACATACACAGTTCTCCCACAGGTACCTTCACTCACATTTACATCATTTGAAGTACATTCTATCAGGACTTTCACCCTTTTCTCTCTGCGAGTTGCTGTTATCTATCGCCCACCTGGGCCACCTCAACAATTTCTGGAACATTTTTCTGCCTGGCTCCCTCACTTCCTATCCTCTGACATCTCCACCATCATTATGGGTGATTTCAATATTCCCATTGACAGTCCACAATCTCCTCATGCCTCCAAACTACTCTCTCTAACCTCCTCTCTTGGCCTCTCCCAATGGACTGACTCCGCTACTCATAAGGAGGGCCACTGCCTTGATCTTGTATTCACCCGACTATGCTCAGTCTCTGATTTCACTAATGCTCCTCTCCCTCTCTCAGATCACAACCTTATCACCTGCACACTCTCCTCAATTACATCAACCTCAACGTCAGTGAAATCAACCAAACCTCCTAAAACCCGCAGAAATATTAATGCTATTAACTTTCATCAACTATCTACCTCTCTACAACAACAACTCTCACCAATTTCTACATTCACTTCTCCTGAGACTGCTGCATCACACCTAAACCAGATTCTAGAAAAAGCCCTCGATGAAGTAGCTCCAGCTACCCATCACACACCACGTAAACTTAGACGTCAACCGTGGCATTCTAACTTTACAAGGCATCTACAAAAACTCTCACGTAAAGTAGAACGTCAGTGGCGAAAGTCTCATACTCCAAGTGACTTCCTCACATATGACTATCTACAACTCTTATCGTACTGCTCTGGACACTGCCAAACAAACATATTTCCAATCTCTTATCTCTGCTCAAGCCTCTAACCCCAAGCGACTTTTTAATACATTTAAACTGCTTCTTACCCCTCCCTCACCCAAACCACCTGCTACTATCTGTGCACAAGATTTTGCTTCCTATTTTAGGGACAAGATTGATGAGATCCGAAATGAAATGGTATGCTCTTCCTCAGCTAGTGACCTGCTCAATTCGCTACCTGTATCCTCTGGCACATTCTCTTCATTTGATCTCACAAATGAAGATGAAGTATCTACACTCTTCTCATCCTCCTACTCTATTACCTCTCCTCTAGATCCTATACCCTCACAAATCTGTAAAGCTCTGTCTCCTGTGCTTATCCCAACCCTAACTAAAATTTGTAATCTCTCTCTCTCTACTGGCATCTTTCCATCACTGTTCAAGCATGCAGTGATTACTCCTATTCTGAAAAAACAAAACTCTGACCCCAACACTCTCTCAAATTACCGTCCTATCTCCCAGCTCCCATGCCCCTCCAAGCTACTTGAGAGACTTGTCTACACCCGCCTCACACACTTTCTTAACTCACACAACCTATTGGACCCACTTCAGTCCGGCTTCCGTTCCCAACACTCCACAGAGACAGCACTGACTAAGGTAGTAAATGATCTGGTCACTGCCAAGGCTAAAGGCCATTACTCACTCCTAATTCTTCTAGATCTCTCTGCTGCTTTTGACACTGTTGACCACTCTCTTCTCAAACAAACACTACAAACCCTTGGTTTTAAGGACGCTGCTCTTTCTTGGTTCTCTTCCTACCTATCTGATCGCTCTTTCACTGTTCGTTTTTCTGATTCTGCCTCCTCTTCGCTACCTCTATCAGTTGGAGTACCTCAAGGCTCTGTGTTAGGGCCTCTGTTATTCTCAATCTATACCTCCTCTCTTGGCAAACTAATCAGCTCTTTTGGATTTCAGTACCATCTGTATGCGGATGATACTCAAATCTACCTATCTTCCCCAGATTTATCACCAACTGTACTGGTCCGTGTCACTGAATGTCTTTCTGCCATTTCATCTTGGATGTCATCTCGCCACCTGAAACTTAATATTTCTAAAACAGAATTAATTATATTTCCACCAGCCAACAACAGTTACCAACCTGATCTCTCTATCGCAGTTGATAAGTCGACAATCCACCCTGCCCCACAAGGTCGCTGCCTTGGTGTCATCCTTGACTCTGAACTGTCCTTTGTTCCCCACATTCAATCTGTCTCTAAATCATGTTACATACATCTAAAAAACATATCCAAAATTCGACCATATCTCACACAAGACACTGCAAAAACTGTAATCCATGCACTTATTATTTCCCGCCTTGACTATTGCAATAGTCTCTTTACTGGTCTTCCCAAAAACAGGCTATCGCCATTACAATCAATTATGAATGCAGCTGCAAGGCTTATCTTCCTTGCCAAACATTCCTCGTCTGCTGCCCTGCTCTGTCAGTCCCTCCATTGGTTGCCGGTTTTCTACCGTATTCAATACAAAATACTCTTACTTACACATAAGGCTATTAACCAAACCACACCAACATACATCTCTTCACTCATCTCAAAATATCGCCCTACCCAACCTCTCCGCTCAGCACAAGATCTGCGTCTCTCATCCCTATGCATTACTTGCTCCCACTCACGGTTACAGGACTTTCTTCGGGCTGCACCCACTCTATGGAATGCCTTACCACGCACAATATGACTTTCCTATAGTCTCCAATCCTTCAAGCGATCCCTGAAAACTCACCTCTTCAGGCAAGCTTATCAGATCCCAGAACCGCCCACACAACCTTCATAGTTTCCATATCGAATTACATCCCCTTTTACAGTCCACACACAACCTCACACATTGTCTTTCTCTCACATCCTCATGACATTTGGCCAACATTCCTGTGTGACTGGATCATGCAGCCAACCAAGAAACTGTGCATTGTGGCTGGACCAAGATGCAATATATAGCACCTATCCTTGTGTATTACTGCCTATTTCCCTATAGATTGTAAGCTTGCAAGCAGGGTCTTCCTACCTATATATCTGTCTGTTATTACCCAGTTTTGTTCTATCAATGTTGACAATTGTAAAGCGCAACAGAATATGCTGCACTATATAAGAAACTGTTAATAAATAAATAAAATACTTACCAGCCCCAGTAGGGATCTCAACTGTTCGGGCTACCTGCCAGGGGCGTATCTATAGTAAGTGCAGCGTGTGCGGGGCACACGTGCCCCCGGGTCCAGAGGGCCCCGCAACACACACCCTGCACCCATATTATTTTAAACTTACCTGTCCGTGGTCCCGCGTCTGGTGTCAGCGCTGCTCAGAACACCAGAAAATGCCCGCCGCTGCCATTTTTCCGGTGTTCTGTGCATGCGCAGTAGACTCCGGGCACGCTCTAGTGCCTGCAGTCTACTAATGCTACGGTGGCTGGACAGCCATGTCAGTCGGCTGCCGGCCACCGGGGAGAGAGGAGGAAGCCCCGCACGGGGAGTACACATGGGCCCCCTCCTCTCTTAAGATGCCCCTGCTACTGGCGTCGGTATTACATCCATCGGGAACACATCTGGCGGCATTACATATTGATTCCTGTATAGCATATATGAGGGAAAGTAAAGATGATCTGTATATCAAATGTATTTAGTTCAGGAGCCCGGAAGACTAAAAAGCATTAAAATAAATGTGTTTTTTACAGATCAGATGGTGTGCCAACTAATCAACTGACATCACAGCAAACTGTTAAACCAGGTTTTTTTTTTTAGAAAGAAATACGCTCTCATTCAGAGGCGGTCGCAAGAAGCGATCGCTCTCTCTGAATGAGGGCGGCCGCTTCTTTTTTTTTTTTAGTGCGGCCTGCTGGTCGCTAGCTAAGCTGTGGGTTACCACCCACAGCTTAGCGACCGACCAGGTTGAGGGTTGCGATGGTCAAGACCATCGCGACCATCGGGGCTTGCAACGAGACCCTATGGTTGGGTCTCGGCAACCGCAAGCCACAGGGAGCTTCCTGCTCTGATCGAGCAGGAAGCTCCCCACTGACATCACTGCTGATGCCAGTGCGGCCGCCCACAAAATGGCAGGCGTTCGCTTGGGAACGCCTCCGTTTGTGTAGCCACCCGCCTGCCCTGCCTACAAAACGGGGCAAGCTGTCGATCAACATCGACAGCCGCCCCTTTTGTAGTGAGCTCCAGAGTGAGAGAAATTCTCTCTCGCTCCGGGGCTTGCGCACACGCAGTGCAGCCGCTGCTCGTGTGCAGGGCCTTAACATCGACCCGGTTGCGAGCGCTCAGCGCTTGCGACCGGGTCTGAATGAGGTCCATAGTCTCCTAACAGTTGAATTCACGAATGCATAAGGCAGAGGTTCCCAAAGTCCGCCATTACAGTCCACGTTTTAGGGATATCCATGCTTGAGCACAGGTGACTTAATTAGTACCTCAATCCATTTGATTTAACCATCTGGACTCAAGCTTGGATATCCCTAAAACGTGGACTGTAATGGCAGACTTTGGGAACCTCTGGCATAAGGAATATATACAGTTATTTTTATATAACATAAATTTTGAACAGACGGAGAGGCACAAAACTTGTAGTCTAGACCTATGGACTTTTGTCTGCCATTGAATTTCACATTTCTACAACATTAATACACAGTGTATGGTGGTGCTAGAATGTTTGATAACCCTGCATAAATAACCTTAATTGTGCTAAAATATATTATATAAAAATGTCTAAAGAGAACCCAATAACTGCACAAAAGCATATTCTTATTCATAAATGTTTTGATCAAATTGATCCAGCATTAAGGCCCTGATTCAGAGCTGGACGCTCTGACCAGAGTGCTCGCTCTGAATCAGGGCCCACCTCCATTAAAATGGAGCGTCCTCCTGGACGCTCGTATAGCTGTGGGTCACCACCCACAGCATATACGAGCGTGCAAAAAGATGGTCGCGATGGTCTTGACCATCGCGACCATCGGAATTGCGAGTGAAAGCCTGCGGTTGGGTTTCCCAACCGCAAGGCCAGGAGTGATTTTGGCTCTATCAGAGCCAAAATCACTCCCACTGACATCACTAGTGATGTCAGTGGGGCCGGCTTCAGACGGTAGGCATTCCCTTGGGAACGCCTCCGTCTGGCAGGCACGCCCCCGGCATGCCCACCAAAGGGGGCGTGCTGTCAGTCACCATCGACAGCACGCCCCCTTTCATGAGACACTCCGAGCGAAGGAAAGTCCTTCGCTTGCCGGGTCTCTCGCATGCGCACGACGGAGCTCCCTCCATCGTGCGCATGCGCAGTGGGGATCATCGACCCACTTGCGAGCGTACTGCCACTCGCGAGTGGGTCTGAATGACCCCCTAAGTCCCAAATTCAATTAGCTGTGGGTCAGAAATCCACAGCCGCGACTTTTTCCTATTCATTTAGAAATCTGCCTCAAGTTAACATAGATTTTAGTAGGTGCAAAAGTAGGAAAAAATACCTATTTTATTTTTATGCTAAAAATGTCAGGATTTGGTTAAGAAACTCTGATACACCACCCCCTAATGATTAATAAGGCATTTAGAAGTTTTTATAAAGTCATATCTGGCCAATAAAGACATATCATTTCTTAATTGGTTTTCTACAAAAAGCTGTATAATAGGTTTAATGATGGAGGCAGGTAAGTGGGAGAGTTGTATAGATGAGACATGAGATTTGGAACTTGCAGCTGGGAGTTACATGTGTTTTTTAGCAATTTTTTTTTTAAAGAGACAGAAAAATCACCTTACAGACGTTTTAATGTAGCCAAAATTTTATTAGAGACTTTAATTTGCGGAAAACCCTTTATGTAATATAATTTTTCCACTGTTTATAGAAGATGCAAATAATCACCCATAAGACACTTCCACACTTTTGAAGAGCCCCAAATAGTTTGCTTATGAGCACTAATAGCCTTCCATACTACCCAGTCATCTTATTAATGACTTTTTACTGAATAGCGAGGGTCACGCTGAAAATAGTCCGCAAGCTGTCCAGTAATATTACTGTATCTACAGTAAAATCTATGCTTAATGCAGCTAAATGTAATTGGTCCCTAAATATATTTTAATGTTCGTTACCTGGTATAACACTCTTGATAAGCAATGAATACAATCAATGAATTATGGTAATTGCTGATTAGTCCCACACATTGACCTATTCCTGCTTCATCTCAGGGATGTTCATATCTGTTTTACATGAACATTATTCTTCCGATTCTGTCACAATATTTTTTTTTTCAAAATGTTTTTATTGATTCTGAAGCATATCAAAAAGGTACATCAAACAATGCAGTATATATTGGACAGGAAATAGAATGGGTCATTCAGTGAATTAAATATATCCAGTGAACATAAAATACAGTGACAACAAATAAGGGTGTGAAGGTCATGTTGTGCGAATGAAGAGGATAGTTAATTAAGCAATGGGGGGATCATCGTCAACCAGCCTCATTAAGGTACTATGAGGTAGATGAGAAACATTGAGTGAGCAGTTGTTGCATCTGTGTAGGGAGTATAGAAATATAGGTCTCCCAAACCTCAAAAAAACTAGCTACTCTGGATTCCTTAGCCAAGGAGACTTCCAACCAGTCCATTTTGAATAGCTCAAATATTTTTCGTGAAATAGAGAAAAAGGGGGTTATCCTGACTTTATCCAGAATTGTAAAATGTTTTTTAGCAGCTGCACTCATTAAAAGTTTACGACATCCACTGGACACCCACTGACTTTGCGGCAAAACCCTCATTATGACCCATGCGGGATCTCTGCCACAATATTGTATTAGATTAAGGTCTGGGCTTTGACTTGACCATTTCAAAGTGCTACATTTATTTAACATCAGCTATTTTTTTTGTAAATTAATTTATATGTTTAGGGTCACCGTTTTGCTGCAAGACCCACCTACTATTGAGCATCAGTTTATAGTTGGATACCCTGATATTATCCTGCTAAATTTGCTGCTACAATCCAGTATTCATAGAACCACCAATTGTGACCAGCTGTCTTGATCCTATGCCAGAAAAACAACCCCAAACCATGATAAGGCACTACCGTGTTTCATGGCTTGGTTGAACATCTAATATTTGAATACAGTGTTATGTTTTCTCCAAACGTAATGTTTTTCAATGAAGCCAAAAACCCATTTTAGGCTCATTCATCCACTGATCATTCTTTCAGTAGACTTTTGGGTCATCCAGGTGGTCTTAGCAAGCACATGGGCTAGTGTCCTTGGAAAGTACTGTAGTAGCTTGTTCTTTGCTATCCTGCCATGCAAACTATTTTTGTTCCATTTTTGACTGATGTTAGACTTATGAGCACTGACATTGTACAGTGGAAAAGAAGCCTACAGATCTTTTGACATTACCCTGGGGTTTCTTGTGATCTAATGGTCTTGGAGCGGTTTTGTTGGACGATAACTTATTAGGAGCGATAATTATTTTTAATTTTCTCAATTTGTATACTATCTGTCTGACATTGTGTATTGGTGAAGGCAATAACAATTGTTTTGTGACATTTTCCAGCCCATCGAGCATCAACAGTTCTTTTTGAAAGGTCCTCAGGAATCTCCTTTGATCGAGGAATGCATGCGTTAAAGACCAAACTTTGGTAGCAAAGACCAAAGTTTGGTCTTTACTACCAAACTTTGGTAATATAATTTTTTTAATGGGACGAAGCCACCCAGATTCACACGGGGTTGTCTTTTCATTGATTAACACTCCTTTTTCAGAAAAAATACAGATGTGTCTTTATTCTTCTGGCTGGAGATTTGTGTGGCTATGCTTGATATGCTAGAGAGAGAAAAACATCTTGTGATAAGTTGTTGTAACAAGTTAGTAGAGTACATTGGAGTTCCACAGAATGCTAGCTTGAGACATCTTATGTCTTTTTTTATTAGCATGTCACTCAGATATAGAGATATTGGTGCTATTAAACCCAAACTGTATAATTTCCAGACAGAAGTCTCATTTAGAGATGAGCGGTTTGGTTTTGTTGAATACCAAACACACCCTAACTTTGGGGTTCAGAGCCGAACCGAGTCCTAGCTCAGATCACTTTGGGGTTCCAAGTAAAACCGGATCTAGACTCGAGGTTTCTTGGCAAGTTTGGAACTTGGATCTTAAAACCCTTCCTAGTGATATCAGATGCCATTTAACACAGGAGAGTGTATGGAGAGGGTGTGGGCTGTAGTTCATGCTCTCTCTAGTCGCCGTTAGAAACAGTTGTAGGTAGATAGAGAGGATGGAAAGTATGTAAAAGACTGCAGGCATCTTTGTCACTGTGTATGTTTGTCAGACACTTGCTAGCACCTGCAATCTAGTGCAGACAGGCTCTTGTGTATGTTTGCTAGCGGTGAACTTGAAGTGAGCTGTACATATAGTTGTTTTTCATAGAGATGCTATATTCTTTTAAACTGCCATGTGCTTGTGTCACTGCTCTGTCGTTTAATTTAGCCAGTCAGCTCGCTGCAGCCGTTGGCAGATATTGGCGAAAACAATATTGTGAGCTGTTGTTATTGTTAATAATACTATAGGAATAAGAAACTGTACAAGTTACATGATTCTAGCTGTTTTTGTAATTTTTTACAAATTTTTTAAAAATCTAGATTTAAAAGCAAAATCGAATCCAAAACATTTGAGGGTGGTTTTGACAAAACCAAATAAGACAATGATTTAGAACCAAAACCGGAGGTTCTGCACACATTTACCAATCTCAATAACTGCAGATGACAGAAGTATCTCTGTGACCTAATCTCAGTCAGTCGCATCTTCAAATCTCGAGCTGCAATTCCTTCCCCTTGTTGTACCTAACTAAGATGAGACTGGATTATGACTGGCGGCATGACTTCATGGAGAGTACAGAATATGCTAAAAATCACAGCACACAATGGAAATATAGTGAATTTAATGGCTGGACTGTGCAGTTAATATGTACCCAAGTGGCTTGGATAACCTGAATTTCTTCATGAAGCAGGCTTAGCGTGAGCCTCCCGATTTTTAATATAGCATCCCACAGCCCCGCAAATTATAACTGATCTCCCAGTTTCTGAAACTGGAAATGCCGGGGGCAGGGCATGCATGTGATGTCATGTAACGTAAAAGCTGGCCACCCCGGGGATGTAGGTAGCGGTGGGCCTACTTGCAATTCACAGAGGCACACATATGTTGGCAGCATTGGTGGTGGGGACGGCGGCCATGGGTCATGGCTGCAGGCCAGGGAATCAGAAGTGCAGTGCTAGGGCCCGGAGATGCCTCCCAGGACCGCCTCCTCCTGCACCCAGCTCACGCACCAGCCAGTTGCAGACTGCTGGGAGAGTGATTACAGGATTACAGAGGACTAACGGAGGAGCCGACACCGGAGCTGCATGACACTGAGAGTGTTGTTCAGAGCTCACTCTAGTAGCTCCTGATAAATGTATTGATTGCAATGCCGCGGGAGAGGAGGGGAATATCTTTTCGTGTGAATGTGTGTGTGGGATCTATTCTTGTGTAAGTGGGGTGGGGATCTATTCTTGTGAAAGCAGGGAGAAGATCTATACTATACTTTTGTTTGTCTGCATATTTTAAGACTGGCAGCCACCAGCACTGATTTTGCCTATTACATTGGCCATAAATAATTTCATTTGGTACAGGACACACCCGAGTGGCAGTGTATACGCCCATAGGTGGAGCTAGACATGCCCCTTGGGTGGAGGGGCCATGCCTCCACGCCACGCGCGGCGCATTCTAGTGCCATCTAAAATCTCCCTGAAACTAGTTTTCAAAAGTAGGCAAGTATGCCATGAAGCAGACACAATATAATTTATTTTACTATTTCAACACATAAATTTATAGAGAAAAATGTATAAATTTATGTACAGGTCTCCCTCAGCTACCAACTCGAGGTACAGCAAGCCGCAGGCCATGGATCCACATTTCCCAGCTCAGGCTGAAAGGCAGCTGTGTGTGATAGTTCCTGGAAGTGGAGCCCGAAGCCATGAGGTGTGACTCACTACTCCGAGCTCTACAAAGGCCCATGGGAGGAGCTGCTGCCGGCACAGGAGCCCTCCCGCAGCCATTTACTTATAGTTCAGAATGAGCCTCTGCTCATGCGCAGAAGCTTATTCTGATCGTCGCCAACCCGGTGCATGCCGTCCCAATCCTCCAGAGTCGACTCTAGGATGCCCCTAGGCATTTGCCTATTATGTCTATGTCCGGCTCTGGGCTCCATCATCCACAGTTCTGCATTAATCTTCCTTTCTTCACCTGAGTCAGAGCTAACACAAGTCAGACCCTATCAGGTGGCTGACTTGGAGACATGTTTGTCTAACCTTGAAACTACTCACCCACTGCAGATGCATTCAAGGCTACGTCCCACCATTACAGATGCAGAGAGTCGCAAGTTAGACTTGAGAAAAAAAAAGATGTGGATTGTGAAAAGACGTGCATGCACAGTTTCAAATACTCAAAAGTTGAGACTTACACTTGTGACACTATGAATAAGTCCCTTTGTCTGTTTTAAAATGTCCACCATCTCCAATGGAATCATTATTCAACAAAAGACACGCCCCTAATGAAATCCCCCTGATGAAATCTTGGTGAAAAAATGCGTAAGGTGACCACGAACATTGAGTTACTGTCTTGTCCCAGATTTTGTTGGAGAATTCACGGTTCCATTACAAATACTATATGGTATATATAATAGTTGTAACACCTGCTCACCTGTAGGTAGACGAGTGATAGTTACTGCCACTCCTTATTTATCTGAATATTTCTTCTCTTGGAAGTGCCTCTAAGCAAGTCTTTGTCTTCTTGCTAATAGAGGGGAGTACACCAGGAATTATCTTGGGTAAACCCCTATGACCTAGTTAGGGGCGTTTTAAGAGAGGAGGGGGCCCATGTGCAGCCTCCATTTGGGCCCCCTCCTCTCTGTCAGTTTCAGTAGATTCTGGTTTCATGCTAGAATCTACTGCGCATGCGTGGGTCTCCGGGAAAATGACACCCACATCTTTTCCTGGGGACATGTTTTCTGTGCATGCGCAAGTCACCATTTTCCCTGCAATTTTTTGCTGCTCTCCAGTGCCGGTCTGGCGCTGCAGAGCAGGATACTGGAATCTGCGGAAAGGTAAGTATACCTAACTATGGGTGCACAGTGTGGACCCCCTTGGACCCTGGGGGCCCATGTGCACTGCACACCCTACAGCCATTATAAATACGCCCCTGGATCTAGTATATATAGGTATGATGTACTGTGCTCCAACCCTTCCCAATAACTTACCACCAGCACAATGAAGGAAAAATGAACATCCCTTTTAGGATAATTTTTCTTGTTTTAACAGGTTAGATTGAGATATATGCAATATTGGGATCAGTGCCACTACTAATTAGCACAATATTTGATAACAGTACAGGAAATGTACCCCTAAGAATTGTGGCTAAAAATTTTTTTTAATTAAGTATCTCACTAGCTTTTTTAGATACACTAGAAAGAATGTGCCTTGGTTGCATTCAGAAATATGCCTTTGTTAGTAATGCGCAGGCAATTTGCATGAAGTTAAATTTGCATGAAGAAACTTCAATTAGATTATCTTACTGTATGTAAAGTACTACCAGTTCTAAAACACTGTAGAAGGATCGCAAACAAAAATTATGGTGGTCGCTCACATCAGCTTAATGACATTGCACAGGTGCTTGTAAAGGGCGGGGTTTACACTGAACTACAGAAAAAAAAGGGGGGAAAAGGGGGGGGAAAGGGGAAAAAAAGGGGGGGGGGGAGATCCCCAATAGGAATATACCCTCCACCTATGTCAACCTTGCTATTCCCTAAATAAAATATAAAACCACTTATACTAGACCCCTAACCCTCATTCACCATGTTCAACATACTCTTACAGCAACAACTGAACTATGACAGTTATGTCACATGGAACACTTTTCTAGGTAAAATATTGTTAAAGAATTCTGGCCATAGTTATGTTGGTGCACATGTGAAAAAGTTAGTTGGACCTGTCTAGAATGGCTCTGCAGATGTCTATGGATAGCCTCTTGAATTACACTGATGCTACAGTTTCAATTCCTATCTAGTAATGCCAAATGCCTCCTGGTGATGTACAGTACCTAATAAATTAAACGTCGCTAAGGTATTGCAGCAGGTGATATATATCACAGTCTATCTCACTTAATGTGTGCTGAACAAACTAAATAGTTGCCTCACTGATTAGTCTTTAAAGTATTGCAACATGCAATATGTACAAGGTACCCATGTACTTCACTGACTGGCGCCACACCTGTTCATTGGGATCATTCCTTCTTTCTCTTTCCCAGCTGCTTAGATTGCCACAACTCCTTTGTCCATATATTTTTCTACACCATTGAGAGCGGGGACAGCTCCAGGCGGAGGAGTGCCCTGTTCCTTTATTCTTTGGGAGCCCCGTGCCCCAGATCGCAGCTGAAATATGGGTGTTGCCTTCCTTTCATAGACCGCGCCACCTAGATGACAATGGCACTCCTCCCGTTTTACGTCATGCTGTAGGCAAAGCCAGCACTACTGTATGTCAGCAGCTGGGCTGCCCCCAGCCGTCTCCCTGCACTGAATGGACGCAGCATCCAATCAGCTTCCCCGGTACCGCTGCTCTCTGCATAGCAAAGCAGAGCTGCGGCGATGCGTGTTTCCAATCTCCTGAAGTGTCCCGTGGGAGGAACAGCGGGACAGTGCCTGAAAAACGGGACTGTCCCGCTGTAATCGGGATGGTTGGGAGGACTATGCCTCTTTGGGGTGGTGCCCCTGTTTGACCACACTGGTCGAATACCTTTAGAGCCGGCCCTGATACGTAACTTGCTATATTTATATTCACAGTGGTGTAAAACACAACGCTTTTCCACTCACAGCTGAAGCCCTTCAATCTCCCGTTCACGTTTCCTCTAAACTCTGCATAACGTCCGGTCTCCTTAGCAACCCAGCAATCTTCACTGAGCCAAGCACTAATGTAATTTTACATTAACCCTGTCACTGCCATTCTGCTCGTGGCAGCACTAATGGGAGTTTGAGGGTTATTGATTATTATTATTATTATTATTATCCTTTATTTATATGGTTTATAAAGGTTCCGCAGCACCTTACACAGTACAAAATTGAGCACACAAGAAAAACCGTTAATAGTAATACAAAACAATGCAGGACAAGGACATGGTTTAGAAACATAGCTGTGCCAATTGAGGAGTTAGCAGTAAGTGATAATATAAGTAGGGGAAGGAGAAGCACGAGAGGGATGAGGGCCCTGCTCTTGAGAGCTTACATTCTAAAGGGGAGGGACAGATAGACAGGGGTGACACAGATGGGGCAGATCGTGAGGAAGGAGCATGGAGCAGCAGGTTAGGATATGTGCTGTGGAATGTGTGTGTTTAATATGACCTGTTGTAATGTCAAAATTAAGTCCTTCATTCATCTATCTCTACATCTATCTCTACAACAAAAAATTGATTTTGTTTGTGTTATTTACATGAGATATGTACAAAATTACAAAGTTGCAATTTAATTTTTCTGTTACATTTTAGCATCTAAATACTGTACATCCAGCTAAAAATTTAGCTATTATGGGACTGTCCCACCATCCTAATAGTGAATACTTTAGTTCCAGTTGCTGGGTGCTATGCCATGCTCCTGTAAGTAGGTGCTTCTCACATGCTAGACCCAGGGCCGCCAAGAGCCAAGGCGGGCCCCAGTAATAGGGGGCATGGACTAATTTCGGGAGACGTGGCCACGCCCCCTTGCTGGAAAAAAAATAAATAAAAAAGATTTGGAAGCGCCGGGGAGAGGGGCGCTCTGAGCCCCCTCAGCCCGGCGCAAAGCCAGGGGGGGTGCGGTCAGTGTGATCGCTCCCCCGCACAGGCATAGGAGACTGCTGTGGCTGCTGCTCTGCAGCCACGAGCAGTCTCCAACTGCAGCTCAGCACACTCTGTGTGCTGGGCTGCTGTGAGGGAGGGGGGGGCGGCGTCAGACCTGGGCCCCCGCCGGGCCCCTGCGGAAGCCCAGGCCCGGATAATCTGTACCCGCTCCCCCCCCTCTCGGCGCCCCTGGCTCGACCCACCCACAAATGGGTGCAGCCGTACCAAACATGCTGTGGTCCGATAATGACATTTACTACAAGCAATCTTGTACACTACCTGTGCATTATCTTGGGGCATATTTATACACAGGGGTATATTGAGAGAAGGGGGCCCATGTTCACTCCCTCTCTGGCTGCCGTCAGCGAACTGACAGCAGAAGTAGACTAGGCAGCCATTCTCCCGGTGATTTCCTACTGCGCATAACGCCGGGAAAATGGCTGCGGTGGCCATTTTCCAGGCGTTTTGTGTAGCACTACTCCGTGGGACTTCGGAGAGGTGAGTATAAATAAATAAAGTATGCGTGCAGGGTGTGCGGTGCGGACCCCTGCTGGAGCCAGGGCCCCGTGTGCATCGCACACCCTGCACACATTATAAATACGCCTCTGGGTATACACACCTATATGCATGAAGTATAACTGGTACAAATGGTACTATATTACAGCTGCAGCTTGAGATTATGATTGCACATCATACAGTGCTGTACAGAGAATAGAGATGTGCTTGCATGCATTTACCTTCAGGGCTGTCAGACGCAGATGCAGCAGCTTGTTTTGCCACAGTTGCCTCTGTTAATGGTGCTACAAAGTCCTTCCCTAGTGTACAGCCGTGTATCCGAATGTGCAAAGATTAAGATGCCCACTCTCAGCATCTGTAGATGCTGAAATATAGCCTAGTGCATCTTTAGACTCGCCATTGGAAGCGCCATTGAAACTTGCTCCAGCCCTATAGCAGGTGCAGCTTCCCTGTTGGTGTATGGCCTCCTATGTGACCGGTTCAGCGTCTTTGAACACAAGTGCTTTTAGTGACACGACTGCGACACTCACATAAGCAGCAACAACTCCGGGCGTCTTTTTAGCCACCCTCTGTTACTGGCCAATCACCGTCCAGAAACGCCCCTTACATTTCTGCTACCGTTTGTCTAAATTTAATCTGCGACTTTATATGAACAGATCGGGGCGCATGCATGGTGCAACTCAGACTTCGGCTATTTGTATGAATATTGGCATATCGTGTGACTCTGAATCAGGCCCAGTATGTTCAGATTGTTTTAGCTGTTTTACAGCACACAGCAGCTTTTTTGGGGTAGCAAATTTTTATGTTTATTTTTATAATGGCTTATGGGTAACTATTCAAATCCCCTGCATCTTTGACGGTTTCGCACCCTGGATTTAAAGAGGCAATAATATTGAATTCAAATCCAGGCATGTTTAGTATTTATTATTATTGCCCCTTTAAATCCAGTGGGCAAAAAAGGCAAAGTTGTGGCGGCTTTGAAAATTAATGCTTCGTAAATTTGTCCCTTGAAGAGGTACCATTACAGTTTCCGCCTCTGCCTATGCGGGCACCCAATAAACAGCTGAGCATGTTGTTGGGCCTTTCTTCCACACACCAGTCTTCCATTATTTTACAGAGGCATACAATAATGTAACTGGGGGTGGATGTACTTAGCCTTGGAGAGACATAAAGTACCAACCAAACAGCTCCTAATTATAATTTTTCAAACACAGCCTGTAAAGTGATAGTTACAGTAGGAGCTGATTGGTTGCCCCATTTATTAACGTAACTTATTACTAGTGGCATATTTTGTATAGTATCACAGTGAAAGCAAAGAATATGCTTAACCCTCTAGAGAGGTCCAGAGATGATCTCCCTCCTCAGAGGCGTCTCTCTTCTGTTGCTGGCAGCCTGTCAGTGCCAGCGCCGGGTTTCTGTGTCATTCGCTTGACACTTACCCGGTGGGGCCCCGGCAGTGCCTGGAAGGCTCTGCTGAAGCCGGAAAGGCTGCTGCTGGATCCCCATTACCGGCAATGGGGACGGCATTACTCTCGCCATCTAAAGATGCTAAAAGGTTATGTATAATTGATAAATGGGACCCTTTATCTCTCTCGACTTTATCTCTCTCTGAAGCTTAGGACATCTTCACCTTAGGCTTTGACGTAAATTAAGGAGCCGATTGACATGGCGGGGTAAAAGTCCAACCGGTACACTCAGGAACCTATTCATCATCGGAGGCCGATGATTAAGTATTGTTCTCGCTGCAAGGGATACTTAAGCATCCAACTCGCAGCGGGGGATAGTTTACAGTTGAGCAATTCATCATTGCTCTGGTACGGGGACAGCTGCTCCAAAAAGCAGCTGTCCCCTCGGTTAGTATGGCAGCTACAGATGTAGCTGCATTACTGTCCATCTAACTGTCGGCAGAGGTCACGCATGCGCACAGCTGCCGGGGAGTCCGTGAGAAGGCGGCGGAGGGATCCGCTTGGATCCCTCTGCGCATCCCCAAAACTTCTTCCCATAGGAAGGAGCGGGGCTACGAGAGCAAGCACCATCTGAAGGTGGCGATTGTTCTCGGAAGCAAACTCCAAAAACTTTCAGTCGGACCCCTGATGATGAATGGGCCAGTAACTAAAATATGTGGAAACTAGTGTTTCCACATGGTTACCGGGCCATTTATCGATGATGAATAGACCCCTCATGCAGAGAGCTCTTCATATTTTGTGAAAGCCAAATTTCTTCAAAGGTCCCCTCCATCTCAGTCAAGAGGATGTAAGCATTATAATGATATGAATATAGTTTTTTAAGATTGTTTCCTAAAGACAAGAGTCATATTTTTGTGTAGTAGTGTTTGTCAGGGTTCCTCCTGAAATCCATGTTCTTCATATTTTTCATGATGTGTGAGAGACTCTTTCAGTATGCTCTCCCAAATCACTTACTATAGGTTGCTCAGGGGAGTATTTATAATGGGTGTAGGGTGTGCGGGGCACACGAGCGCCTGGGTCCAGGGGGTGCCCGCACCGCACACCCTTCACCCATATTATACTTACCTCTCCGGAGTCCCACATCGGCGCCGGTGTCTGCGCTGTAAAAAACGGCTGGAAAATGGCCGCAACGGCCATTTTCTCTTCGCATTCTCAGTACAGGGAAAATGGGCGCCGCTGCCATTTTCCCAGTGACCTGCGAATGTACTATAGACTCTGGGCACACTCTAGTGCCCAGAGTCTATAAGTGCGGCTTTGGCCGCACAACGGTCAGTGTGCTGCCGGACGGAGAGGAGAGGACCCGTGACAGAGACTGCACACGGGTTCCCTCCTCTCTAGATAAACGCCCCTGAGGTTGCTTCATACAAAATTTTTTTAATATCGATTCAATTGGACCTGCCGTGGTTTCTGAGTAAGACATCTGCTCATTCATCTCAAAATATAAACTCTTTTATCACAGCTTTCTCCACAGAAAATTAATATTTTATCTCTGTCCTTCTTCAGGGCATGAAGCTATTTTTCCTGAAAAATTCTAATTATTGTTGTCATTATGTGCATCTTCAGGTTAAAAGATATGAATGTACTTTCAAGTGAGAAACATAAATGTGCAAACTCAGCCATTTTCTCTTTGCATGCTCAGTACAGGGAAAATGGCCGCCGCTGCCATTTTCCCGGTGACCTGCGAATGCACTATAGACTCTGGGCACACTCTAGTGCCCAGAGTCTATAAATGTGGCTTTGGTCGCACAACGCTCAGTGTGCTGCCGGCCACCGGACAGAGAGGAGGGGACCCGTGACAGAAACTGCACACGGGCCCCCTCCTCTCTAGAAATGCCCCTGAGGTTGCTTCATACAAAAATGTTTTATTGTTGATTCAATTGGACCTGCCATGGTTTCTGAGTAAGACATCTGCTCATTCATCTCAAAATATAAACAGTTTTATGAACAGCTTTTAGCTTTCTCCACAGAAAATTTATATTTTATCTCTGTCCTTCTTTAGGGCATGAAGCTATTTTTCCTGAAAAATTCTAATTACTGTTGTCATTATGTGCATCTTCAAGTTAAAAGATATGAATGCACTTTCAAGGGAGAAACATAAATGTGCAAACTCAGGTTAGGTCAACTCAGCAGCAGAACTTGTATTAATGGTATCTAGAATGAACAATACAGTATGAATAGCTTGTAGTTCGATTGCGTTCCTGTGACTTGAGACTTACAATAAAGTTAATACAGGTGCAACACTTTGATTTGTAAAGTGAATAGATATACAAGGTCTAAGGATTGGTGACAGCTTGAGGAATGCTTCTGCTTTTTTCTTTCTACCACACATGAATAATCATTTTATGTAGGTTGTTATGAGTTATGACACACAAAGGCCTATGGACATTACAGTATTTTTTATTCTTATTATTATTATAGAAATCCCTAAATAATACAGGAAATATTTTTGAAATTCAAATAATTGGTTTACGGAAAGTTGCCAAGAATTCATGGTTAAAAAAGTAATTCTTGTCTGTCCTTGACAGAGAAGGTGGACAGAAATAAAGAATAGCTGTTCTGGCTACTTGAGCTGCGAAATCTAGTGAATGGAGACTCGAGGACAAATAAATAACTAATAGAAAATGATTTAAAAAAAATTATATATAAAGTATGTGTGTGTATATATATGTATATATATTAGGGGTGTGCACCGGCCACTTTTCGTGTTTTGGTTTTGGATCTGGATCTTTCTTCGTGTTTTGGATCTGGATTGGTTTTGCCAAAACCACCCTTCCGTGTTTTGGGTTCTGGGTTTTGTGTTTTGGATCTGTATTTTTTTGAAAAAAAGCATAAAAACAGCTAAAATCACAGAATTTGTAGGTTTTTCTGCTCCTATGCTATTATTAACCTCAATAACCTTAATTTCCACTCATTTCCAGTCTATTCTGAACACCTCACACCTCACAATAGTGTTTTTATGTCCAAAAGGTTGCACCGAGGTAGCTGGATGACTATGCTAAGCGACACGAGTGGGCGACACAAACACGTGACCCATCTAGGCGTGATACTGCAGTCCCACACAGGATGGCAGTTTGAAAAACTAGGCCCCAAACTGTACATAATGCAAAGAAAAAAAAGAGGTGCAAGATGGAATTGTCCTTGGGCCCTCCCACCCACCCTTATGTTGTATAAACAGGACATGCACACTTTAACAAACCAATCATTTCAGCGCCAGGGTCTGCCACACGACTGTGGCTGAAATGATTGGTTCATTTGGGCCCCCACAAAACAAGCTGGCAATTAATCTGTCCCTGCACAAACTGGCTCTACGGAGGCAAGATGTCATCCTCATCCTCCTCATCCACCGATTCCTCACCCTCTTCAGTGTGTACATCCTCATCCTCACAGAGTATTAATTCGTCCCTGCTGGAACCACAGGTCCCTCTGTACGTTCTGGAGGCTGGTCTCCCTGGAAGAGTTGATAATTCATTTTATGAACATCATCTTCTCCACATTTTGTGGAAGCAACCACCTACGCATTTCGCTGACAAGGTTCCCGGCTGCACTAAACACTCTTTCGGAGTACACACTGGAGGGGGGGCAACTCAGGTAAAATAGAGCCAGTTTGTACAGGGACCTCCAAATTGCTTCTTTTTCCTGCCAGTACAGGTACGGACTGTCTGACATGCCTACTTGGATGCTGTCACCGATGTAATCCTTTAACAGACAGACGCACGCTTGTCGCTGCTGCTTTGAGGATGCAAGTGCGGCTACAGCCCACACAATTCACAAAGACAGAAAAAAAATTAACAATATTTTAATTGTTTGTGTAGCACACTTTGAGGGTGTCACCACCCTTTAACAGACAGACGCACGCTTGTCGCTGCTGCTTTAAGGATGCAGGTGGAATCTAGACGGGATTTGGAACCGAGGACACACTACCTCCATCAATTGTCTAAATCCCTCTGCACCAATGGCGGATACCGGACGCACGTCTAACACCAACATAGCAGTCAAGGCCTCAGTTAGACGTTTTGCTTCAGGATGACTGCTGTCGTACTTCATCCTCATCGCTAGGGACTGTTGGAGGGTCAATTGTTTAGTAAAAGTAGTGATGTTCCTACTTCCTCTCTGGGATGATGAACAACTCCCAGCAGCAGCAACAGCACTAGGAGGAAGTGGTTCTTGATCTTTCCCTATTTTATTTTTATCGGAGAAAGTTTGGTCCTCCATTTATGTTATATTGATATATACGTGCGGCTAAAGCGCACACAAACACAGAAAATATTTTTTTATTTTTGCTGGAGAGTAGTGCACTTTGTGGGTTACACCACCCTTTAAGAAATGAGCCAGCCGGCTCTTTACTTATGGGACACAGGCGCACGCTTGGCGCTGCTCCTTTGTTGATGCACGTGCAGCCACAGTGCACACAAGTCACAAACACAGAAAATATATATTTTTTTGTTTTGGAGTGTACTTTGGGGGTTACAGAACCCTTTAACGGTCAAGCCAGCCGGCCCTTTACTTATGACACAGGCGCACGCTTGGCACTACTTTGTTGATGCACGTGCGGCTACTGCGCACACAATTCACAAACACAGAAAATATTTTTTTTTTTGGTTTGGACTGGAGTGTACTTTCGGGGGTTACAGCACCCTTAACGGTCAAGCCAGCCGGCCCTTTACTTATGACACAGGCGCACGCTTGGCACTACTTTGCTGATGCACGTGCGGCTACTGCGCACACAATTCACAAACACAGAAAATAATTTTTTTTTTGGTTTGGACTGGAGTGTACTTTCGGGGGTTACAGCACCCTTAACGGTCAAGCCAGCCGGCCCTTTACTTATGACACAGGCGCACGTTTGGCACTACTTTGTTGATGCACGTGCGGCTACTGCGCACACAATTCACAAACACAGAAAATAATTTTTTTTTTCGGTTTGGACTGGAGTGTACTTTGGGGGTTACAGCACCCTTTAACGGTCAAGCCAGCCGGCCCTTTACTTATGACACAGGCGCACGCTTGGCACTACTTTGTTGATGCACGTGCGGCTACTGCGCACACAATTCACAAACACAGAAAATATATATTTTTTTGGTTTGGACTGGAGTGTACTTTGGGGGTTACAGCACCCTTTAACGGTCAAGCCAGCCGGCCCTTTACTTATGACACAGGCGCACGCTTGGCACTACTTTGTTGATGCACGCGCGGCTACTGCGCACACAATTCACAAACACAGAAAATAATTTTTTTTTGGTTTGGACTGGAGTGTACTTTGGGGGTTACAGCACCCTTTAACGGTCAAGCCAGCCGGCCCTTTACTTATGACACAGGCGCACGCTTGGCACTACTTTGTTGATGCACGTGCGGCTACTGCGCACACAATTCACAAACACAGAAAATATTTTTTAATTTGGTTTGGAGTGTACTTTGGGGGTTACAGCACCCTTTAACGGTCAAGCCAGCAGGCCCTTTACTTATGACACAGGCGCACGCTTGGCACTACTTTGTTGATGCACGTGCGGCTACTGGGCACACAATTCACAAACACAGAAAAAATATTTATTTTTTTTGCACTTGGGGGGAGCACACCTGATGGACAGAGCACCCCCTGGACAACACTACAGCACCCCTTTAGGACTGGGACACTGCACAGGACTTTGGAGTGGACACAGCCCCTATGGAGAACTGACTGCACAACACAGTCCAGCCAGCCCCTATGGACTTTGAAGTAGTGGACACAGCCCCTATTAACAACAGCAGCACAGCACAACACAGCCAGCCCCTATGGACTTTGAAGTAGTGGACAACAGCAGCACTACACTACACTACACAGCCCTAACTCCCACCCTCCCTCTTCACTGTCCACAGCTGAGTGAGAAAATGGCGCCGACGCGGGTACCTTATATAGGATCCAAAACCCGCGAGACTCGGAAGGCGGGATGATGATGTTTTGCCTCGATTTCAGATCCGAGTCAGGCGGGAAAAGTCGAGCCTGACTCGGATCGGACTCGGATCGGGGGGGCTCGGGGGGGTTCGGATTTCAGACATCCGAACCCGCTCACCCCTAATATATATATATATATATATATATATATATGTGCAGCAGAAGATCACAGCGCCAGTTGGGTGCAAATCCCTCAATGTGGTATTTTATCAGTTGTGTGTCTATTGTCTCACACTAAAATTTGTAATAATGTGACACTATTATAATGCACCCCCAAAAATGTGTGTGTGTCAGCTCAACCAGCAAAATAATGTAACAGTGGTGATCTATTACATATACAAACAAATAGAAAATACAAGGACTGGTATAGAGCGCCTACTGTGCTTATATAGCTTATTATAAAGTGCTAACAATATAAAGTGATATCGTGCAATAAAAGTGCTAATGCAAGGATAGTAATATCAAATTATCATTATCCTCAAATATTTATGCAATTTGTTATATATAGAGTATAACTTATAAAATAACAACGGTCTATATGACTAAAGTGCTATTGCAGAGATCCTTCAAGGACCATAAACTGAATTAACAATCATAACATTCCATAAACGTGTGCAAAAAATGTATAAATAATTTAAAATGTGAATCAATAAAAGTGCAAAAATTCATTTAAAATAACATAAATTAATTTTAATCAGACACAACAATAGATATCCTCCTACATGAAGGATAAATGACATAAAAACACATAAAACCATGGACAAAAATGTGTATATATAAAAAAGGACTATAAATTTATCAGAATAAATAGGAATAAAAATCGTAGCTTATCTGATAAAAATGGCAAGTTCATGAATGGAAAGATAATAGCAGCCTCCAACGCGTTTCGTCCGTATCCTGGACTTCTTCAAGGGATATTTTAGCTCCTGTGGGGTATCCAATATTTATACCCCCTCTAATAATGACAAACAAGAATTGACAGAGCGGAAAACCGGAAGTGATGTCACTAAGGAGCTCTGTCAATTCTTGTTTGTCATTATTAGAGGGGCTATTATGGTGAGTGCAGAGCCCCTGTGATTTCTATTTAAACAATGTGGTCACATACCATGTTGCACCCCAAAACTAGGAATGGTGAGTGCCGTGGATTAGTGCTTTTTGTTTATTATGATTCATTTTTATAATTAATCATTTTTGTGATCACATTTTCTCATGCACCCCTATTTACTAGTTATCTAACTTGTGTCAGCTGTTTTCCTAGGTGCTTTGCAACAGGTGTGCTTGGTAACTGTCTCACATTTAAAAGCAAAGTTGCTGTGAGCTTTAAACCTTGATAGCATACCCTGAGTTCAACATTAATGTGATGGCTATGTCCATGTTATAATTCTGAGCAATAGATTAGGGACTTGCAGTAAAGTGGGGTCCCGTGACGATGGGCTGCAAGCTTAAATGCATTGATCAATTCATGAACCAAAACGCCACTGTTTATTATTATTATTATTAGTTATTATGGTGAGTGCAGAGCCCCTGTGATTTCTATTTAAAGAATGTGGTCACAGTCGGGATAAGGGTCCCTCTCCTGGGGTACACACACAGCAGCCGGAGAAACAGGACACAGTTCTGGGGTTCTCGTGCAAGCTGGATGGAGCCAGTCTTTATTGTACTAGACACATAAACAAAATAAAACATAAACAAAATCCTAGCCCGTCTGCGCTCTAACTAGACAGTAGGTTCCCTCACTATCAGAACACTAAACAAGTTCACATCCACAGTACTTACAGGTTTGTATCAAACAGTGTCTCGGAGCAAGCTAGCCTGCGAGCCTGCTCTCCCAAGTGTGAGACACTCAGCCACAACTAAACCCAGCTTATATCAGCCATTTCCAGGTGCAAGCCCTAATGAGCCAGCTACCAGGCTGAAAGGCCCAACGCCTGGAGTGGCCTGTGGATGGAGCCCTCCCTCTCCTCACATCCACACCCCCAGAACCCATTCTGGCTTTTCACCAAAGCCGACGTTTCTATTCTGTTTTTTCAAACAGACTTCTCCTGGGCGTTTCAAAACACATAGGACAGGAATCTGGGACACACATAGAAGCCATTCCATCTATTCCAGTGCTTCTATCACAATATATATATATATATATATCTATATATATATATATATATATATACAGTATGTGTGTATATATTTATATATATATATATATATATATATATATATACAGTATGTGTGTATATATATATTCTAGAGATGTGCAGTTTGGTTCTCCAGAAATCCGAATCCACCCAAATTTCGTGAATCCAGGTAAATCCGAATTGCGGTTCTAATCTCCTGAGGAGATCCGGGTAAATCCGGGTCGCGGTTCTAATCTCTTTGCGGTTCGGAATTCAGATTTTAAATACGAATTTCCGGTTTTGGATTGCATAAAGTACTTGATTTTAGTTGTTTTTAAAACTTTTTATCTATTTTTTATTTAAAAAATCCAGATCCAAAACCAAAATGCTTGAGGGTGGTTTGCGAAACCAAATCCAGATCCAAAACCTCGAAGGAGATACAGATCCAATACCAAAACCAAAACACGGAGATCGGCGCACATCCCTATTATATTCCATAGATAGTCTGCAGTCACTGCCACTGTCATCACATCAAAGACCCAACAGTCCACTTGTATATAGCAAAATTGAAGGGCACTTACCAGGTTTGATACAAACTGTATGGGCAGGGCCGTCAACAGAAATCTTGGGGCCCGGTACACTCATGTTTTTGGGGCCCCCTATACCCTCTCCTAGTCCTTATCCAAGCCCTTCACACACACCCCTCTTCGCAGCCGCTCAGGGCCGGATTAATAATGGGGCTGATGGAGCTACAGCTCCAGGCCCACCATCACAATAGGCCCACACAGAAGGATCTTCTGTGTGTGCTGCTATAACAAGATTTTTTTTTTCCCCCTTCCACAGCAGCCTGCCAGTTGCCGTCTGAGGCCCCGCCCCCCGGCCGTGCATCCACCTCCCTCCCACCCGCAGCGCTGGTAGTGGCTCAAAGCCAAAAGTAAAAACATGATGGCGGCATATAGAAGGCTTTAGTTGCCCTCCAAGCCACTACGCACCCTCAGTCACTCGGCAGTGGCGCCGCCTCCGTGCCACGTGACGCACTGCGAGCGACGTCACATGTAGGTGCCGCCCGCCACCACCGCACGAGCAGGCTGAAGGAGGCAAGCAGCCCAGCAATGTCCAGTCCACCAGCACGGGCAGGCACAGCAGCTCCTTGTGTAGACGGCCTGGCAGCATCAGTCCTGAGGTGAGGTGTTGCTTGTCATTACTGCTGGCCAGACTGCATGGCTGCTGCTGTATTATAGTGTACATTATATACATAATGCAGAGTCAGTTATGAACGTTTAAGAATTATATATAAATACATATTTTAAGTATACTCCAAATATTTATAATATATACACACATTTATACTTTATATATGTATATACACTGTATGGATATGTGTGTGTGTGTGTGTGTATATATATATATATATATATATATATATATACACACAGTATAATATATATATACTGTGTGTGATATATATATATATATACTGTGTATATATATATATATATATATATATGCACACACACAGTGTATGTATATATATTCACTGTGTGTGCATATATATGTAGTGTGTGTGTATATATAGTACATATGTATATATGTATTTTTATTAGGGGTGAGCGGGTTCGGATTTCTGAAATCCCGACATCCCCGACCCCCCCGATCCCAGGCCGATCAGAGTCAGGCTCGACTTTTCCCGCCTGACTCGGATCTGAAATCGAGGCAAAACGTCATCATCCTGCCTTCCGGGTCTCGCGGGTTTTGGATCCTATATAAGGTACCCGCGTCGGCGCCATTTTCTCACTTGGCTGTGGACAGTGAAGAGGGATGGTGGGAGTTAGGGCTGGCTGGGCTGTGTAGTGTAGTGTAGTGTTGTAGTGTTGTGCTGTGCTGTGCTGCGCTGTGCTGCTGTTGTCCATAGGGGCTGTGTCCACTACTTCAAAGTCCATAGGGGCTGACTGGACTGTGTTGTGCAGTCAGTTGTCCATAGGGGCTGTGTCCACTCCAAAGTCCTGTGCAGTGTCCCAGTCCTAAAGGGGTGCTGTAGTGTTGTCCAGGGGGTGCTCTGTCCATCAGGTGTGCTCCCCCCAAGTGCAAAAAAAATAAATATTTTTTCTGTGTTTGTGAATTGTGTGCCCAGTAGCCGCACGTGCATCAACAAAGTAGTGCCAAGCGTGCGCCTGTGTCATAAGTAAAGGGCCTGCTGGCTTGACCGTTAAAGGGTGCTGTAACCCCCAAAGTACACTCCAAACCAAATTAAAAAATATTTTCTGTGTTTGTGAATTGTGTGCGCAGTAGCCGCACGTGCATCAACAAAGTAGTGCCAAGCGTGCGCCTGTGTCATAAGTAAAGGGCCGGCTGGCTTGACCGTTAAAGGGTGCTGTAACCCCCAAAGTACACTCCAAACCAAATAAAAAAATATTTTCTGTGTTTGTGAATTGTGTGCGCAGTAGCCGCACGTGCATCAACAAAGTAGTGCCAAGCGTGCGCCTGTGTCATAAGTAAAGGGCCAGCTGGCTTGACCGTTAAAGGGTGCTGTAACCCCCAAAGTACACTCCAAACAAAATAAAAAAATATTTTCTGTGTCTGTGAATTGTGTGCACTGTGGCTGCACGTGCATCAACAAAGGAGCAGCTCCAAGCGTGCGCCTGTGTCCCATAAGTAAAGAACCAGCTGGCTCATTTCTTAAAGGGTGGTGTAACCCACAAAGTGCACTACTCTCCAGCAAAAATAAAAAAATATTTTCTGTGTTTGTGTGCGCCTTAGCCGCACGTATATATCAATATAACATAAATGGAGGACCAAACTTTCTCCGATAAAAATAAAATAGGGAAAGATCAAGAACCACTTCCTCCTAGTGCTGTTGCTGCTGCTGGGAGTTGTTCATCATCCCAGAGAGGAAGTAGGAACACCACTACTTTTACTAAACAATTGACCCTCCAACAGTCCCTAGCGATGAGGATGAAGTACGACAGCAGTCATCCTGAAGCAAAACGTATCACTAAGGCCTTGACTGCTATGTTGGTGTTAGACGTGCGTCCGGTATCCGCCATTAGTGCAGTGGGATTTAGGCAATTGATGGAGGTAGTGTGTCCCCGGTTCCAAATCCCGTCTAGATTCCACCTGCATCCTCAAAGCAGCAGCGACAAGCGTGCATCTGTCTGTTAAAGGGTGGTGTAACCCTCAAAGTGCGCTCCACAAACAATAAAAAAATTCTTTTTTTTCCTGTCTTTGTGAATTGTGTGGGCTGTAGCCGCACCTGCATCCTTAAAGCAGCAGCGACAAGCGCGCGTCTGTCTGTTAAAGGGTGGTGTAACCCTCAAAGTGCGCTCCACAAACAATAAAAAAATTCTTTTTTTTCCTGTCTTTGTGAATTGTGTGGGCTGTAGCCGCACCTGCATCCTCAAAGCAGCAGCGACAAGCGTGCGTCTGTCTGTTAAAGGGTGGTGTAACCCTCAAAGTGCGCTCCACAAACAATAAAAAAATTCTTTTTTTTCCTGTCTTTGTGAATTGTGTGGGCTGTAGCCGCACCTGCATCCTTAAAGCAGCAGCGACAAGCGTGCATCTGTCTGTTAAAGGGTGGTGTAACCCTCAAAGTGCGCTCCACAAACAATAAAAAAATTCTTATTTTTTCTGTCTTTGTGAATTGTGTGGGCTGTAGCCGCACCTGCATCCTTAAAGCAGCAGCGACAAGCGCGCGTCTGTCTGTTAAAGGGTGGTGTAACCCTCAAAGTGCGCTCCACAAACAATAAAAAAATTCTTTTTTTTCCTGTCTTTGTGAATTGTGTGGGCTGTAGCCGCACCTGCATCCTCAAAGCAGCAGCGACAAGCGTGCGTCTGTCTGTTAAAGGATTACATCGGTGACAGCATCCAAGTAGGCATGTCAGACAGTCCGTACATGTACTGGCAGGAAAAAGAGGCAATTTGGAGGCCCCTGTACAAACTGGCTCTATTTTACCTGAGTTGCCCCCCCTCCAGTGTGCACTCCGAAAGAGTGTTTAGTGCAGCCAGGAACCTTGTCAGCAAAAGGCGTAGGAGGTTGCTTCCACAAAATGTGGAGAAGATGATGTTCATAAAAATGAATTATCAACTTTTCCAGGGAGACCAGCCTCCAGAACGTACAGAGGGACCTGTGGTGTTGGATTCCAGCGGGGACGAATTAATACTCTGTGAGGATGAGGATGTACACAACACTGAAGAGGTTGAGGAAGCGGTGAATGAGGAGGATGAGGACGACATCTTGCCTCCGTAGAGCCAGTTTGTGCAGGGACAGATTAATTGCCAGCTTGTTTTGTGGGGGCCCAAACGAACCAATCATTTCAGCCACAGTCGTGTGGCAGACCCTGTCGCTGAAATGAGTGGTTTGTTAAAGTGTGCATGTCCTGTTTTTACAACATAAGGGTGGGTGGGAGGGCCCAAGGACAATTCCATCTTGCACCTCTTTTTTTTCTTTGCATTATGTACTGTTTGGGGCCTAGTTTTTCAAACTGCCATCCTGTCTGCCACTGCAGTGTCACTCCTAGATGGGCCACGTGTTTGTGCCGCCCACTCGTGTCGCTTAGCATAGTCATCCATCTACCTCGGTGCAACCTTTTGGACAAAAAAACACTATTGTGAGGTGTTCAGAATAAACTGGAAATGAGTGGAAATTAAGGTTTTTGAGGTTAATAATAGTATAGGAGCAGAAAATCAACACATTCTGTGATTTTAGCTGTTTTTATGCTTTTTAAAAAAAAAATACAGGTCCAAAACACAAAACCCAGAACCCAAAACAAGGAAGGGTGGTTTTGGCAAAACCAATCCAGATCCAAAACACGAAGAAAGATCCAGATCCAAAACCAAAACACAAAACACGAAAAGTGGCCGGTGCACACCCCTAGTGTGTATGCAGCTGAAGACTATCACTGTATCGCTATCTTTAGATGGTGAGAGTGATACATTGCCGGCAATGGGTATCCTGTAGCAGCCTTTCTGGCTTCAGTGAAGCCGTCCAGACACTGCCGGTCCCAGCCAGGTGAAGCAGTCATGTACATGTGCAGACTGACCATCGCACATGCACATGTCATAGAAGTCCATCGCTGGCAGTGGTAGGCTGACAGCAGATAAGGAGGACACCGTCGACGAGGGGGATGTTGCTAGACCTCATCAGTGAGGTCCAGTGGCATATTCGTTTGTATCACTACAATTCTAAACAAAATACTGTATGCTTCTGGTATTAAGGCTCGTTGATAAATGGGGCCCCATGATAGATGCCAAATGTACTTGAACCCTTGTTTACAAAATACTTTTCAATGTAGGTTTCAAGCTCTTGTCATAACTGAAAATAGGAAATAAGACTTAAGAGTTTTCTGTGTTACAAATTTGTCCTACAGTACCTACTATTCTTATTCTATTTAATACATAGGATTAGCCATTTGGAGCTGCTTGGCAAATATTGTACATTATACAATATCTGTTTTTATATATTTGTAAATTTTGTGTTTAAAAAAATTTAAACAAATGTTTTATTTCATTATATGGTTATTTAGATTAAAAAAACAGAAGCACAATTGCAAACGTATTCATAGCCTGTAATAA
This sequence comes from Taudactylus pleione, assembly GCA_031769625.1. Taxonomy (NCBI): domain Eukaryota; kingdom Metazoa; phylum Chordata; class Amphibia; order Anura; family Myobatrachidae; genus Taudactylus; species Taudactylus pleione. The sequence goes on from JAUIMM010000109.1 coordinate 678,927, forward strand.
AACAGTTTACATGTACAGTACTATCCCTTGTGTAATTGTTTTTCCAAGTGAGCCACAGGACTGATATCTCTATTGAAAGTGGGGATACAAAACACGCATACCCTCCCAAAGGCTATCACATGCATTCTGAAAAGCAATGGTGACCTTATTAGGCTGTGAGTTTAGAGTAATGAATAACAGAACTGTAACTAGACTTTTTAGTGCCCTGTCCCAGAGAGAACATTGACGGCCCCCCACACACACATTTTTTTAAAACAGGGATATAAAATAGTGCACCTGAATAAAAGCCATGGCCTCATGGGGAAGGGCCAGGAGATAGGGGAGACCAGGAGATGCTGGGGATAAAAGAAGAGAAAGCTACAAGTGAGCAGGATAATAAACAGGAAAATTGACAGGCCCAAACAGCGCCCCCTGCCCTGCGGTGCCCTGTGCCATGGCACCGGCCGCACTACCCTAGTTACGGCCCTGATGAATAATATTGGGAGCAGAGTGCCAGCTCTCTTACCTTGGTGGTCCCAGTATAATGGACCTGGCCCCTTAATACTGTACCCAACAAGTGAAAAACAAAAAAGGTAAAACACATCATTGGAAAATTTACGTTTTCTAAAAAAAAATATATAAAAAACAACAGATTCCCCAAACCTTAGTTCAACATTTTATTAAAAATAAATAACATTGCTTTTTCCCCCATACTGGGACTAGAGAGCTCCTGATCTTGTTAATTACCCTGTCCACTACAGCACATATGGGTTAGGGGAGCCCTAATACTTTTCACTACAGTGCTGAGAACCTCCAGGAGGGGCAGGAGGTATTGTTTGGTCAGACTTGACTTACATGCTGCATGACTGCTCGATGTCACCGATGTTTACCCTGGTGCACGTCATCAGATGTATATGAAGGCAGTAGTGGGCGCCTCTATGTTCGGCTATGCTTTGGAAGGCACCAGCATATTTTCGCAGCTGCCTTCCATGCTAAATCGCAGATGCGATTGCTTTAGCGTACATTTCTGAAATAGGCCCTGTAGGCCATAACTACTGGGGACAAACTTTGGAATATTTAGCATTTTTAGGAGGTTAGTAAATTTGACATGTTAGCAGAGGGTCATTCCATGTCAAGTGGAGCAGGGATCCCCACATGACCATCTCCAATTTTGATAACAATTTACATGAAGGTTGGCATATATATCAAGCTAACTTTGGGGAAGTTTTAGTTCACAATATGCAATAGTAGCAAAACTATGGCCCTCAACGTGGGGGTGGGTGCAACTGTCACGACTCCGCAGCAAACAATCAGCAGATGGAGATGACCTTCAAAATTGGTCCACTTGACATGGAATGACCCCAGACTGTCATAGAAACTATGAGGGCCGCCTTAGCTACAGAAAATAGGGGACCTCAGCAGATATCGTTGATATCTGCTGTAGTTCTCCCTAGTTACATAATGGGGATCCTTAATATCTGCATTTACCCCATTGAAATGGTGTGTTTGGGGTACAGCCTTCAATTATTTTTTTTTGGGGGGGGGGTACATCCTGCTATTTTTTTATTATGCCCCAAAGTGTGATCTTTTGTAGCAAAAACTAGTATTCCCACCAAATGACCCTTCCAGTCAACTCATGCCAGAAACCATCAGGAGCCCTATTGCACTATGACTCCACAATGCAGTTTCAATCTATCCAATTAAGTATTACTGCAAAGGACTGGATTGGTTGCTCCCTCTGCACTGTAAGCTTACAGCACAATACAGTTCCCAGCAGTTTTCATTCTTAGGCAATGTGATAGGTGTCAGGGATACAACCTAAAACTATTAACTATTTGGGCACAGGGAAATGGTCATTAAAATGGAGATGTTTGCCCAATAGTAAATTCATTTATTGCCTGTCTGATTATTTTTATTTGTCTTCCGTAGGTTGCTGAATCATTCCACAGTGCAAATATCTGGACTAGCAACAGTCATTATTATGGTGGAGAAGCCAATGTATGGAAATTGCCTTTGGAAGAAATATAAAGCACCTCTGTGTTATTATTACAGTATATTACAGTGACGTTATCACTTATGATATTGTGGAGTAGAGATCCAGTTTAATCCGCTTTCGTAATCAGCACGGAAAAGTGAAAAGAATGGTTGCAACCATGAACATGCTACATTGTACCAAGACCCATTAGGCAGACCGCATTCACATAGGACCGCATGTGAATTGTAGTGGGTGGAATCGGTATAAAAGGATCTGGTACATACTCCCCAGGCTGACCTGTGTCAAATTGCATCTTTTTACCTGAATCATTAGACTGGGTCCACAGCTTGGTGACATCTTTAATACGATGAAAATGAATAATGAAATAATTCATTTTCACACTCACGTTAATTTGGGAAAAATCTATGCTAACGCTTATGGGCTCATACAAGGGATATCCAACTCTAATTACAATCAGTTCAGAAATCATCACACAAGGATACTGAGTTATGTACTACGAAAGGGTGATTAATTTTAAGAAATGTCTAGGACGATGTAATGTTCGCCATCTTCTATCTTGGCCATTTAATTAAATTTTTCTAGAAGCCAACTTGTACTCTGCATTTTGCTCTTGGCTATTAGTTTAACTAGGGCATGGTATCACAATAACTAAAGATGCGCGTTGACCCCCGTGTTTTGGTTTTGGATCTGTATTCACCTTCGTGTTTTGATTTCAAAACCACTCTCAAGTGTTTTGGTTTTGGATCTGGGTTTTTTTTTTTTTTTTTTCCAAATTGAAAATAAGGTTTTGAAATCGGCTAAAATCATGTAACTTTTGCAATCCAAAGCCCAAAATTCGGATTTAAAATCCCAATTTCAAAATGCAGGAAGATCAGAACCACGACTCAGATTTATCCGGATCTTCTCAGGAGATCAGAACAGTGACTCGGATCTGTCCGGATTCATGAAATTCGGATGGATTCGTAAATTCTGGAGAACTGAACCGCACATCTCTAAAAATAAAATATGTTTGTATATTACTGTATTCATAAAAGATAAAATACAAAATGTTATTTGTTCCATCATAAAGGTATTCATGGTGCAGTTTTGACCTCATACAGTCCAGTTCACTAGTATTGAATGCCAGGAAAAGTTTGTACTGATTAATTGTATGCACTGTAACTCACCGGGGCTTTATCACCTACAATTGAACCACTGCCTGGTTGAAGTCAGTAAATAAATGACAACGTCCCCACACAGTTTGGGAATGAGCAATGGCTCTGCTGTCGATGCTGTAACTTTATGGTGTGACTGGGTCATTCACTGTACCATGACAGGTGTGTAGCTCCACTACTGGTCAGCATCTGGACTTGCTAATGCCAAATACACTGGTGTGCAGGTGTGCTGGAAAGGTACAGTACAGTCTGATAGCATACGCCTGACAGGTCGTTGTGTAAGGCTGGCCATACACGGTAAGATTTTTTATACGATGTGTACGATTTCGATCGATAGTAATGAGCATTGGATAGTATCATCGTATGAAAAATTGTATACCTTTTGAACACATCGTATGAAAAATTGAAACGGAAATCCTATAAGACATATTGTACGTCTTTTTATCGCACCGTGTATGGCCTGCATAAGTCCCCAGTTACTGGACTAGAAGACCAACAGAAACATCTGTGTTCTAAATTGTAGAGTGTTCTGCATTAAAGCAGTTCAAGTAGCAACCATATACAGTAATTAACAAGTATCTAAATGTCTTATTTTCGTAGCACATAAAAAGTATGTTACTTCTAATGAATGTAAGTCAATAGGTGACACAATTTGTTAAAAAGAAATTTACTTTACACCCTATATATCATCACCCTTTATCTGTAATTATTTCATGAAGATCACTCAGTCATGTCATTTATAGGGCCACTTACCAAATTGCACATTATAGCCATGAACCAGAGGTGGGTGCAAGCGGACAATCTTTGCAGACTGCGCATATATCCCGATGTTTCCTGCTGAACGCCGCAGAAACGAATTTGGGCGCAGAGGGAGGCAATTTCATTGGGTGTTCCTGAGTAGTAGCAGGGGGAGGGGAAGTGGATATCCAGATGAATGAGTGTTGTGGTTATCAACCGCAGTTGCACTGATTTTGGCGGCCATGTTCAGACAGACATTCTGCTCCTCCATAAAGCTGGTTCAATGTTCAGTGCTGCAACCAATGTGCGGCCGATGGTGTTTATTAAAATGCAATACGGCAGATTAGTGCCGCAGCCAACTGGCGGCTCTGTACAAATCCCGTTGCTGCAGCATTAGCATAAAGACGCAGTCACACTGCGGAAGAAGACAGTCACAGCTGCATAAGTGCCCACCTCTGAATCAGGCCGTATGTTGTAAGAGCTATTAGTACAGTCATACTTTTATTATGGAAATGTTCTGGTTGTTTGAGGTAAGGCTGTGCGTATACAATAACTTCTCCTCCTTTACACCCATTAATGAATACACATAGCGCCTTTCTGTAAAATGTTCATTTATATGCTCTGCAAAGAGTTTTTTGGTACCGCTAGAAAAATATGAAGCAAAGACATATTTCAAGATAGAGTTCCATACATTGCACTGTTTTTGCTGGTTAGACAGTAGAATGTATATATGTAGTAAAATATATGAATCAGGCCGTATGTTGTAAGAGCTATTAGTACAGTCATACTTTTATTATGGAAATGTTCTGGTTGTTTGAGGTAAGGCTGTGCGTATACAATAACATCTCCTCCTTTACACCCATTAATGAATACATAGCGCCTTTCTGTAAAATGTTCATTTATATGCTCTGCAAAGAGTTTTTTGGTACCGCTAGAAAAATATGAAGCAAAGACATATTTCAAGATAGAGTTCCATACATTGCACTGTTTTTGCTGGTTAGACAGTAGAATGTATATATGTAGTAAAATATATGATGATGTACAGTATTTCCTTAGAGTTTTTACTACCAGCTATGTAAATGACAAATTTTTACTTTGTTTTTGTAATTATTTGCTTTATTAGTGACAAAATGTAAACATCATATAATGTTTTCTTTTTTAGCTATTGTTCTAAGTAACCTATATGTAACCTTAAGGTCAACTGCTGAAATGTGTCACTATTTGGCAAGTCAGCTTTTGACTTCATATTAGTAAAATAAAGTGTAATAAATATAAAAATCCTACTACTAAGGTGCTCTTGACTATTATATTTTATTATTATACATACAGTATATGCCAACTATTATGGTCCCCTCCAGGAGTCCCAGAAGGGGTGTACGGCCGAGGTGGGGGACGAGGTGCTGAGAATTATGACATCATGGCCCCTACCATGATTGTCAGCATTGTGCAGCAGTAGTGTGGAGTCACAATGATTCAATTTCAATCCACCCATTGAGTCTGTAGACCAACTTCTTCATTGGGAAAGTGGGTGGGATCCAGGAGGCTAGTTTCCTCTCCCAGAAGTCCAGATGAGCTTCCCAAAATTTGGAAGTCATCCAGAAATTCCTTGAGTGTAGGCAAGTACCGTATGTGCATTTTAAACTTTTGTTTGTAAAGTGCCGACTTATTGTTTAGCGCTGCCTGTAAGGGAATAAACAACAACACTGAGGTACTTATATAAATGTCCAATGATAATAAGAGGAAAGAGGAAAATGGGTCACCAAAACAGAGAGGCCCCCATTAGCCTTCTTAGTAGGGGAGCCTAAACCATAAATATCCTAGAAGAGCTTATGTTCCAGTTCTCTGATGTCTTAAGCGAACATACAGAAAATCTCATTCAAGTTAACTTGCTTGATCTAACCTCAACTCTAACACCATACAGTAGTCAAGAGTCTTGGGGCCGTACTCAGAGGTGGACGCAGTCCGGGTCGGTGCTGCGTCTTCTGTAGCAGCGGATCTAAGAATTTATTGCAAATGCGGCAGAGAAGCTGACAGTTGGCATCTTTTGTAAAATGATGCCCACTGCCAGCTTCTCTGATTTGCTGCCTTCACCCACAGATCATTGCGACCATCGGACATATGAGCAACCCCAAGGTTTTTTAAAAATGTCCAACCCAACTAAGCTGCTGGGACCAGTGTTTCTGCATCCAAAGATGTCGTCTCTGGCTTCGGAATGCCCCAAAAACGGCCCAGTAGATAACCACCCCAGAATGCCGACAGCCTGTCAATCAGTTTGCTGCTAACACCACACTGCGACCGGAGTTGCAGCACCATCATGGCACATGTGTACTGCGGCTCTTACAAATGTGCCGACAACAAAAAATCTTGCAGTGTATGCGCTACCGCAGCCTGACATTTCCCCTGTACCTTCACAAGGGAAGATGAGTGAAATATCTCCTTCCCAAGGGAGTAACCCAGATATCATGGCCACACACTGGCCATGAATATCTGCTGCTTTCAGACTGACGGACATTTTATCTGACAATGTATGCCCGGCATTAGCAATATCTTTTCAAGCATACAAATCGCTAAGAGGTCCTTAGGAGTGTTTGATTTGCAGATGAACACAGGAGTAGAAATGAGCTGTCCTTTATTAGCATTCATTTGGTAGATGAGAAGCAGGGGACATCAATTAGTCAAGTACTGAGTGTACAAATGCTGAGGTTTATGTGTTTGCAAACTGGCACCATGGTAAAAAAAAAAGATTTTCTGTGTAAATAAATAATAAAAAAAAGACTGATTAAGACCTTGACAGTAAACACATTTCTGTGAAGAGTCATTGTATAAGGAGTAAAAGAGTCAGCTGGATTGATGAACGAGAAACAATAAGCAATTCAAATCATCAAAAGAGTTTCCGAGACTGCGCCTTTTGCTGTCTCATTATTAATCTAAGCCGTTCAGGTTTTTTATTGGTTTATGATATTGAGGTTTTGTGTGTTTCCGGAACTTCATTTTCTACTAAGAACAATTATTGTTATTCCTATAGCATTAATTATATAAAACATAATGCAATCCCCACAGTCATAAGCTACCCAAAAGTTGTATGACCATATGATGGTATAAAGGTGCTTTAATATAGCAAAAATAAGCTACAAAATGACCTTTTATTTTTACCCCTATTCCCTTTATATGTCCCTTTGTATGCCCCCCGGATTATAAACCAAAATAGAGATGTGACCACCATATTTTGGTTTTGGATCTGGATTAATCTCTGTGTTTTGGTTTTGCATTTCCACCCTAACGTGTTTTGGATCTGGATTTTTTTTAAACATTTATAAAAAGTTAAGAGCATGTAATTTGGGCCTGTTTTTGTTCCCACGGTATTATTAACCTCAATAACATTAATTTGCAGTCATTTCCAGTCAATTTTGACCACCTTACAGTTCACAATATTGTTCACCATTATTGTCCAAAGGTTGGCTGGCTAAACTAAATAACAGACCTCCTGTCAATCACTTTGCAATGGGTCTGCGTAGTCACTGCGATTGCAGTTCTGATCGCAGTGGCTGTTTCGCGCAACTGGACTGCGATGTATACACATGCGCAGAACGCAACAATGCACTGAATCAGGCCCACAGTCCTTAGTGAAGCAGCCCACAGTCATTCACAGCCTGGCACAGTCACAGCAGTAGTGCCACAGTAGTGCTTGCACCCCACAAATAAAGCTGCTAGAATGGCCCAGCCAATCAACTAAATTGAATCCAATTGAAAATCAGTGGAAAGAACTGATTCAGAACCGGACGCTATTTGCAGACGGTCGTTCTGAAAAAGGGGCCGGATATTTAAATTAAGCGCTCGCTCTTTGCGGTCTGTTGACGCCTCTATGTCTGAACTAGCGAACGAAACATGCGCTCGCTATTTTGTAAAAACGCCCCCTGGCCGCTCGCATCATACGTCATCTCTGCTATTTATTAGATTAATCGAGTACATCGAACGGCGTATGAACTGCTCGCTATTCTTGTGGTAGCATTTTCCTACCGCAATCATGCGAGCAGTTCAGGCTAAAAGACAACCAAGTGACGTGGTCGATGACGCTGCTTTGTTAATTATGCACACCCTTAATTTGACCGTTTGGCACGCCTGCGTTCGGATCTCCACTCCCCGTTTTCAAACACCTTCCCCTGTTACCACCCACGAACGCCTCATCCTGTCACTCATATTAGCAGGCATTCGCTATTTTGTGAGCACACGATTTCCGACCGCACTAACTGGTTGGCGCATGCGCATTACAACCCATACGCATGCGCAGATGTGCGAACATCGCTCGGAACGAACGAGCGGCCGCTTACGAGCGGCTCTGAATCAGGCCCAGAGGGCCTGATTCAGACCCGGTTGCAAAGCTGCGTTTGCATGCAGCCTGCCGATGTTTGCAATCTGCGCAAGCGTACAAGATGAAGTGGGCGTGCGCGAGCTAGTCCATGCGATCGGGAAGTGAACACAGGCGTGTCTGTGCGTCTGAACACCGTTTCAGGGGCGTGCATAATTAAGATGCATCATCAGCATACATGTCACATGGCTGAATTAAACACAGCAGCACTTGCAGTGGTATGATCAACCACAAGTGGTGCGTATGGGTCCGATGTCAGCCGATGTTACCGATTGTTACATACACTTCCTGGAGATGACATATGTTACTAAGGGAAAGTGGGCATCTTGTGTCAGACTGGTGGGTGTCTAAATACATACCACGATTGCACGGCAAAATATAGTGGGCGTGCTAATGTCTTACTAGCGATCACGGGATTTGCATACTTTGGATACGGACAGCTGCGTGCAAACACAGCCTTGCGACCGGGTCTGAATCAGGTCCAGAGTTCATAGAAGAGGCCCACGGAGCCTTCAGCCTTCAAGATTTGAAGACTGTTTGTGTGGAAGAATGGGCCAAAATCACACCTGAGCAATACATGCAACTAGTTTCTCAGGAGGCGTCTTGAAGCTGTCATTACCAACAAAGGCTTTTGGAGCTCATTCAGACCCACTTGCTAGATGTGTACGCTCGCTCCCAGCATATGCAAAGGTGGCTAAGTGACGGCATGGCAGGCGATCGCATGGCAAGGCATAAGCACACCCACTATGTCTTGGCGGGCGATCGCTTTGTGTATGTAGACGCCCACCAGCCATTCATACAATGCCCACTTGCGCACGTCATCTCCTGGAAGTGCTTGTAAGCATTGGTACATCGAGCACCATCGGATGCGATCGCAGCGCTTAAGGTTGCCTTTACCATGCCGCAAGCACAGCGATCACTTCAGAGTGAAATCCCACCAAGTGACATGTCCTGTGACGCTGCCTTTTAATTATGCACGCCTCTGCAACTGCGTTGTGGCAGTCAGGCACGCCTGCGTTCGCATGTCCACTCCCCCGTTTCCAGGGGTCAGCCCATGTCACCACCCACACACGGCCTCTCCTGTCACTCACTCTACTGGGCAGTCTATGTGCAGCGTGCGAACGCATCCCCATCTCTCGATTTGGTTCGTGCACGCGCATTGCGATGTTTACGCATGCGCAGATGGCGATTATTGGCCAGCAACGAGTGTTCACATCATAGCGAGTGGGTCTGAATCAGGCCCTTTGTACGAAGTATTAAATAAATTTCAGTAAGCGTGTTCAATACTTTTTCCCTGTGTCATTTCACATAATTACACGTAATGTCCTTTATGGACATCTATGGTTTGATTTCTTTGCATGTGCGGATTGCATGGGTTGTTGCTGACATTTGGTGAAAATTTCATTACAATAGCCCCATTACAAATATATTTACTGAGAAAAATGTTGATGTGTTCAATACTTATTTTACCCACTGTATATACTGTATATATATCTATATATAAATAAATACAATACACTCTGTATGGACAAAAGTATTTGGATATACCTGTTAATTATTGCATTGAGGTGTTTCAATCAGGCCCGTTTCCACAGGTGTATAACATCAAGCACCTAGCCATGCAGTTCCATTTGAAAACATTTGTGTTACAAAATGGGTTGTTTCACTTGTGGTACTGTGATAGGATGTCACTTTTGCAATAAGACAGTTCGTGAATTTTCATCCCTGCTGGATATTCCACGGTCAACTGTAAGTGATATTATTAGAAGGTGTTTCTAAGCTTTTAGAAACAACAGCAACTCAGCCACAAAGCAGAAGACCACGTAAAATCACAGAGCAGGGTCAACGACTGCTAAGGCGCATGGTGCATAGGGCTCTGCTAATTCCATAGCTGAAGAGTTCCAAACTTCCACTGGCATTAATGTAAGCAAAAAAAACTGTGCGACAGGAGCTTAATGGAATGAGTTTCAATGGCCGAGCAGCTGCATGCAAGCCTCACATCACCAAGTCCAATGCCAAGCATCGGATGGAGTGGTGTAAAGCACACTGATACTGGACTGTGGAGCGGTGGAAATATGTTCTGTGGAGTGACAAATCACTCTTCCCAATTTGGCAGTCAGATGGGCGAGTCTGGGTTTGGAGGATGCCGGGAGAACGTTACCAGCCTGACTGCATTGTGAAGATTGGTGGATGAGCGATAATGGTATGGGGCTGTTTTTCAATGTTTGGGCTAGACCCCTTATCTCCAGTGAAGGGCAATCTTAATGTGTCAGCATACCAAGACATTTTGGACAATGCTATGGTTCCAACTTTGTGGCAGCAGTTTGGGGAAGGCCCTTTTCTACTCCAACATGACTGTGCCCCAGTGCGCAAAGCAAGGACTATAAAGACATGGTTTGATAAGTTCGGTGTGGAAGAACTTGCCTGGCCCACTGTTATGAATGTACCTGCACTATTTGCATGAGGCCCCTAGGCCGGCGGTCGGCATTTAGACCGTCAGCTTCCAGACTACATCCCCCCCCTAGAGCTCGCAGATGGGGCTCATGCAATAGGCAGGGATCCACAGAAAATAATGTACCTGGAGTAAAGCAGCAAGCAAGGTAGGGGTTAATAGCTGATGTAAGTGTGTGCTGGAGATTGTTGCTGGAAGTAATCAACTGGCACAGGTGGATATGCACAAAATCAGTTAGGATGCAGATATGGACTTGTAGCAGGCCAACTTTACAAGATGCAGGCTGGAACAATGTCAAAGCAGCAATGCTGGATTTGGGCTTGGTTGTGGCAGGCCAGCTACTCAGGATGCAGGTAGGAATAATGTTGTACCTGTAATGCCAGGGGCAGATTGGGCCGTCAGATTAGTTCCCGCTGGGCCCCCAGTCCCTCCCTACCCCTCTCTCTGCCGCGGGAGCTGACTCTGGACTGTTGGAATCAGGCAGCATTCAGAGCTTCTGCACATGAGCAGAAGCACATTACAGCAGGCAGGGCTGAATTAGAATATCCGACGGTGCAGCTGGTCACCTGTGCCGCCCGCAAACTAATCATGCATAACTGCAGCAGCCAGGACAGCACACACATTAGGCCGTCTGACACAGTGCCTTCCTGGCCCCATTGGCGCCGAGAGGGGGGGGGGGGGTACAGTTTACCCGGGCTTGCTAGAGGGGCCTGGCGGGGCACGGGTCCAGCGTCATCCCCCACCCCCCTCCCTCCCTCCCTCACAGCAGCTCAGCACACAGCTTGTGCTGGGCTGCTGTGTGAGACTGCTCGTGGCTGCTGCAGCAGCTGGAGCAGTCTCCTATGGCTGTGGGGGGGAGCGATCACACTGATCGCACCCCCCTCCTGCTTAGCACTGGGCTGGGGGGCTTACAGTGCCCCCTTCCCCTGCGCGCAGCGGCGCTGAAAAAGTCATGATTGTTAGTTTTTTTCAAGGGGGTGGGGCCACACCTCTCTCGATTAGGCCACGTCCCCTCCATTACCCAGGCTCTCAACGGCCTTGCCTGGCCCCTCCCCCCCTCTCTGAGATGTGTATCAGCCCCGACCTCCTCTTCCTGTTCCTGCTCCTCTCAGGCTCGCATAAAGTTGAACTGTGTCTGGGCAACCTGTGTCTGTGCTTCCTTCACTCATCACACTGTCCTGGCTCCCTGCTGCTGCTCTGTACTGGAAGAAATGCAGCTACCATGGGGGTTTGTGCATAGTGAGGAGTAGTATAGGGGGTTTGTGTATAGTGAGGGGTAGTATAGGGGGTTGTGTATACAGAGGGGTAATATGGGGGGCTGTGTATTCTGAGAGTATGGAGGGCTTTGTATACTGAGGGGTAGTATGGGGGGGCTGTATACTGAGTGGTAGTATTGGGGGCTGTGTATATAGAGGTTAGTATGGGGGGGCTATGTATACTGATGGTTAGTATGGGGGCCTGTGTATTCGGAGAGTTAGTATGGGGGCTGTGTATACTGAGGGGTAGTATGGGGGCTGTGTATACTGAGGAGTAGTATGGGGTCTGTGTGTACTGAGGAGTAGTATGGGGGCTGTGTATACTGAGGAGTAGTATGGGGGCTGCTGTGTGTACTGAGGGATAGTATAGGAAGGCTGTGTATACTACAATGTAATATGGGGGTTGCTGTGTGTGTACTGAGGGATAGTATAGGAGGGCTGTGTATACTACAATGTAATATGGGGGTTGCTGTGTGTACTGAGGGGTAGTATAGGAGGGCTGTGTATACTACATTGTAATATGGGGCTGCTGTGTGTACTGAGGGGTAGTATGGGGGGCTGTGTATACTGCAATGTAATATGTAACTGACAGTGGTTGCAGTGAGGCCTTAGTTGCAGGGTGATTGATAGACGGGGCACTTGTGGGAGGTAACGGGGGATGGCGAGTAAGCCTAGGCATGTTATGACTGTTTGGGGGACGTGTCTCAGCTATTTTCTATTTATTGCACCTCCTGAGCGTTTTTATAGTCCACAGATAGAAAGGGATTGGCATTATGTAACTATACATGTTATATAGCAAGCGCCGCTGTGGCATAGTATATAACACTATGGGCCTTATTCTGAGTCAGAAACAGTGGAGTGATGTTTTCATCTGGGCATGTGTCTGAGTTGCACCGCACATACATGCTGTTGGTGTTCGTACAGAGGCCCTCATTCAGAGCCGTACGCTCTGAGCAGAGCGCACGCTCTGAATGAGGGCCGGGCTCCATTTTCATGGAGCGTCCTCCTGGACGCTCGTATAGCTGTGGGTCACCACCCACAGGCTATACGAGCGTGCATTGTGATGGCCGCGATGGTCAAGACCATCGCGACCTTCGAAATTGCGAGTCGGAGCCTGCGGTTGAGGTTTTCAACCGCAAGCTCCGGAGTGATTTTGGCTCTATCAGAGCCAAAATCACTCCCACTGACATCACTAGTGATGTCAGTGGGCCGGCTTCTGACGGGAGGCGTTCCCGTGGGAACGCCCCCGTCAGGGAGGCACGCCCCCCGGCACACCCACCAAAGGGGGCGTGCTGTCAATCAACATTGACAGCACGCCCCCTTTGATCGGACACAACGAGCGAAGGACTTTCCTTCGCTCGTCGCGTCTGGCGCATGCGCACGACGGAGCTCCCTCCGTCGTGCGCATGCTCAGTCCATAACATCGACCCACTTGCGAGCGGACAGCCGCTCGCGAGTGGGTCTGAATCAGGCCCAGAGTCGCAGTACATATTTAGTGTATTATAAATGTGCTGGGCATTCCTGGGAGGTTACAGGGGATTGGCTAGCCAAATATAGCATAGTATGGGCATGTATTTGGAGTGACACGGGCGGGTTGCTGAAAGTGGTTATGTATAGAGAAGCTGAATCACTCACGTTGGAGGCTAAACTCAGTTGTATAATGTGCACCTTGTAGCATAGGGCTTGTGCAAGTTTCAATGGTATGACTGATGGTGGAGTATAAATACGCATAAAGCATGATTGCAGCGTCTGTAGAGTCTGATAGTGGGCGCCACAGTCCTTGCACATTGGAATGTACACCAGGGAAGAGCATTGTAGTATCATTAGCATAAAGTCGCAGGAGCAAATACAGAAAAAGACACGAGGAAGGCCACGACTGCCTCCGACTCACAATCAGGCCCTATGAGAAGACAGCATCCCACCCCCTCCACAGACCCCGCCCCCTCAATAGACCCACCCATTGAGGGCTGCTTTCAATAATTTCCCGGGCTGGTTTTCCATCCCAATCCGCCCCTGATGTTAGGTATGTATGTACCGGTATATATGTAAGGTAGGTATGTATCTATGTAAGCAGAGGAGTAGCGTGGAACCATGGCGCCCGGAGAAAGTGCATGTCGTAGCGCCCCCCCCCTCCCTGTACTCAACTGTGCCAGTGGGGTATGGCCTGCCTGCGGGGGGAATACTGAAATGAAGAGAAAAACAGCAAACAGTGACAGTATTACGCTGGGCATTGAGGTCCCATTGGGGGAATAGAATGCTTCGGTGATACACTATCTTACATTAAGGGGTATTTCCTTTGGCACTGCTTTATTTATGTATAGCACCTAGGATCTAGCTTTTATTTCATTTGAATCATTGTTATTAGTCAATAGAGCAGATTGTATTATATATTCTGATCATTTAATTTAAACTGACAGAATACATGTGCCAGAGTGAGATTCCACAGAGTGCACAGCTTATTACTGTAATTACTGCCCCGAGCAGCTATCACTGGAGTGGGAACACCTATAGGAAGCTCCTTTCCCAGCTATACTCCTACCTCGCAAATATACATTGCACCTGTATTAAGGTGATTACTAGTAACCATGTCATGTTCTGTCTACCACCATTATTATAATATCAGGTCTCCTAATACAGTATTTTTAAAAAGACCTTTCAAATAACACTGTGTGGTCATGCCTAGGAACACCTCATTACTTTATATAGCAAAGCAGTGACTTTTTTTTTTTAACACATACCTACCAATAAGAAAGGGAGAGGAGATTGGTAGTGACAGAAGCCAATAAGAAAGGTAGAGGAGAGGGACAAAGAGTTGATCAGAGAACGGTGGTGACAGAAGCCAAAAAGAAATGAGTGGAAGAACAAGGGGCCGATCCCATGGTATATAGGGGAGGGAATTAAAGAGGTGAGAAGTGAATGTAATCATCTGACAGGGAAGGGGAGGTGACAGAAGATGATCACAGAGGAGGGAGGGACGGAGGGGAGACAATCTGGGAAGCTTGAGGGAGCATGAAATGTAGACAAGGTTGTCAAGGAGACTCCCTGAAATAGTAGCAATCTCCCGGAAGTGTCTAGCACCCTCCCTGATTGCACATTACCCACATTATGAAGCTGTTAAAACTTTAAAATGTGCTCATAGGTGCTGCTTTCATAATCTCCCTGAAATGCTTTTTCAAAAGTAGGCAAGTATGGTATGAATGTAAGGTATGGTATGTATGAATGTAAGGTATGTATGTACGGTATGTATTAGGGGTGTGCACCGGCCACTTTTCGTGTTTTGTGTTTTGGATCTGGATCTTTCTTCGTGTTTTGGATCTGGATTGGTTTTGCCAAAACCACCCTTCCGTGTTTTGGGTTCTGGGTTTTGTGTTTTGGATCTGTATTTTTTTGAAAAAAAGCATAAAAACAGCTAAAATCACAGAATTTGTGGGTTTCTCTGCTCCTATGCTATTATTAACCTCAATAACCTTAATTTCCACTCATTTCCAGTCTATTCTGAACACCTCACACCTCACAATAGTGTTTTTATGTCCAAAAGGTTGCACCGAGGTAGCTGGATGACTATGCTAAGCGACACGAGTGGGCGGCACAAACACGTGACCCATCTAGGAGTGACACTGCAGTGGCAGACAGGATGGCAGTTAGAAAAACTAGGCCCCAAACTACATAATGCAAAGAGAAAAAAGAAGTGCAAGATGGAATTGTCCTTGGGCCCTCCCACCCACCCTTATGTTGTATAAACAGGACATGCACACTTTAACAAATCAATCATTTCAGCGCCAGGGTCTGCCACACAACTGTGGCTGAAATGATTGGTTCGTTTGGGCCCCCACAAAACAAGCTGGCAATTAATGTGTCCCTGCACAAACTGGCTCTACGGAGGCAAGATGTCATCCTCATCCTCCTCATCCACCGATTCCTCACCCTCTTCAGTGTGTACATCCTCATCCTCACAAAGTATTAACTCGTCCCCACTTGAATCCACCACCACAGGTCCCTCTGTACCTTCTGGAGGCTGGTCTCCCTGGAAGAGCTGATAATTCATTTTGATGAACATCATCTTCTCCACATTCTGTGGAAGCAACCTCCTACGCCTTTCGCTGACAAGGTTCCCGGCTGCACTAAACACTCTTTCGGAGTACACACTGGAGGGGGGGGCAACTCAGGTAAAATAGAGCCAGCTTGTACAGGGGCCTCCAAATTGCCTCTTTTTCCTGCCAGTACAGGTATGGACTGTCTGACATGCCTACTTGGATGCTGTCACCGATGTAATCCTCCACCATTCTGTCAATGGTGACAGTATCATATGCAGTGACAGTAGACATGTCAGAAATTGTTGCCAGGTCCTTCAGTCCGGACCAGATGTCCAAACTTGGTCCTGCCTGCCCTGCATCACCGCCAGCGGGTTGCTTAGGATACCTAAGTTTTTTCCTGGCAGCCCCAGTTGCGGGAGAAAATGAAGAAGGAGCCGTTGACGTGTCACGTTCCGCTTCAGCTGACAGTGTGTTCACCAGCAGGTCTTTGCACCTCTGCAGGCTTGTGTCGGCCGGAAAGAGAGACACCACATAGGCTTTAAACCTAGGATCAAGCACGGTGGCCAAAATGTAGTGGTCTGATTTCAACAGATTGACCACCCTGGAATCCTGGCAAAGCGAATGAAGGGCTTCATCCACAAGTCCCACATGCCGAGCGGAATCGCTCCGTCTTAGCTCCTCCTTCACTTTCTCCAGCTGCTTCTGCAAAAGCCTGATGAGGGGAATGACCTGACTCAAGCTGGCTGTGTCTGAACTGACTTCACGTGTGGCAAGTTCGAAGAGCTGGAGAACCTTGCACAACACGGAAATCATTCTCCACTGCGCTTGAGTCAGGTGCATACCCCCTCCTTTGCCTATGTCATAGGTGGATGTATAGGCTTGTATGGCCTTTTGCTGCTCCTCCATCCTCTGAAGCATATAGAGGGTTGAGTTCCACCGCGTCACAACCTCTTGCTTCAGGTGATGGCGGGGCAGGTTCAAGAGTGTTTGCTGGCGCTCCAGTCTTCGGCACGCAGTCGCTGAATGGCGAAAGTGGGCAGAAATTTTTCGGGCCACCCAAAGCGTCTCCTGCACGCCCCTGTCGCTTTTCAGAAAATTCTGCACCACCAAGTTTATTGTGTGAGCAAAACATGGGACGTGCTGGAATTTGCCCAGATGTAATGCCCGCACAATATTGGTGGCGTTGTCAGATATCACAAATCCCCAGGAGAGTCTAAGTGGGGTAAGCCACTGGGCAATGATTTCCCTCAGTTTCTCTAAGAGGTTGTCGGCGGTGTGCCTCTTACTGAAACCGGTGATACACAGCGTAGCCTGCCTTGTAACGAGCTGGCGTTTCTGAGATGCTGCTACTGGTGACGCTGCTGCTGTTGCTGCGTAAGGTGATACATCTACCCAGTGGGCTGTCACAGTCATATAGTCCTTAGTCTGCCCTGTTCCACTTGTCCACATGTCCGTGGTTAAGTGGACATTGTGTACAACGGCATTTTTCAGGACACTGAGGACACTTTTTCTGACGTTTCTGTACAGTCTCGGTATCGCCTGCCTAGTGAAGTGGAATCTAGACGGGATTTGGAACCGGGGACACACTACCTCCATCAATTGTCTAAATCCCACTGCACTAATGGCGGATACCGGACGCACGTCTAACACCAACATAGCAGTCAAGGCCTCAGTTATACGTTTTGCTTCAGGATGACTGCTGTCGTACTTCATCCTCCTCGCTAAGGACTGTTGGAGGGTCAATTGTTTAGTAAAAGTAGTGGTGTTTCTACTTCCTCTCTGGGATGATGAACGACTCCCAGCAGCAGCAACAGCAGCAGCGGCAGCAGTAGGCGTAGCAATGCAGGATCCTCCAGAGGAATCCCGGATAGGAGAGTCAGTCATGCCAGTGACATGGCCTGCAGGACTACTTCCGATCCTGACTAAGGAGGAAATTGACGAGGAGGGAGTTGACGGTGTGGTTTGCAGGCGCTTGGATACAACAGGACAACGGGATTTAGGTGTCCCTGGACTGCTTACGGTCTTAGCCAAAGTTTCTGAACTTGACAGTAACTTTTTATGAACGCGCTGCAGGTGCCGTATAAGGGAGGATGTTCCTAGGTGGTTGACGTCCCTACCCCTACTTATTTCACCTTTACATATGGTACATATGGCAAGACAGTTGTTGTCCGGATTTGGATAGAAATATTGCCAGACCAAAGAGGTGGAATATTTGGTCTTCTGCCCAGGCATGACCGTGATGGGCTTTTTCATCCCACGGACAACAACTGTCTCCCCCGGAGCCTGATTTAAACAAACCACATCACCATCAGAATCCTCCTCGCCAACTTCCTCCTCAGCGCCAGCTACACCAGTATCCTCATCCTGTTGTACTTCAACAGTGACATCTTCAATTTGCATATCAGCAAGTGGACTGTGGGTGCTCCTTTCAGCACTTGCAGGGGGCGTGCAAATGGTGGAAAGAGCCACCTCTTCCCGTCCAGTGCTGGGAAGGTCAGGCATCGCAACCACCACCACACTTGGACTCTCCTTGGGGATTTGTGATATCTTCTTAGAAAGCACAGTTCTTCGCTGTGCTTTTGCCAGCTTAACTCTTTTGATTTTTTTAGTGGGAGGAGGGCTTCCATCGTCATGTGAAGCTGAACCACTAGTCATGAACATACTAGGGATCGACCTTAGCCGTTCCTTGCCACTCCGTGTCGTAAATGGCATATTGGCAAGTTTACGTTTCTCTTCAGCTGATTTAAATGTCTTTTTCAAGGTCATTTTTCTGAACTTTGCCATTTGGGATTGTATGTGCCCTCTACTATGACATTGGGCATCGGCCTTGGCAGACGACGTTGATGGCATGTTATCGTCTATGTCATGACTAGTGGCAGCAGCTTCAGCACTAGGAGGAAGTGGTTCTTGATCTTTCTCTATTTTATTTTTATCGGAGAAAGTTTGGTCCTCCATTTATGTTATATCGATTTGATATATACGTGCGGCAAAACACAGTAAATAATTTTTTTTTTGGTTTGGACTGGAGTGTACTTTCGGGGGTTACAGCACCCTTAACGGTCAAGCCAGCCGGCCCTTTACTTATGACACAGGCGCACGCTTGGCACTACTTTGTTGATGCACGTGCGGCTACTGCGCACACAATTCACAAACACAGAAAATAATTTTTTTTTTGGTTTGGACTGGAGTGTACTTTCGGGGGTTACAGCACCCTTAACGGTCAAGCCAGCCGGCCCTTTACTTATGACACAGGCGCACGCTTGGCACTACTTTGTTGATGCACGTGCGGCTACTGCGCACACAATTCACAAACACAGAAAATAATTTTTTTTTTGGTTTGGACTGGAGTGTACTTTCGGGGGTTACAGCACCCTTAACGGTCAAGCCAGCCGGCCCTTTACTTATGACACAGGCGCACGCTTGGCACTACTTTGTTGATGCACGTGCGGCTACTGCGCACACAATTCACAAACACAGAAAATAATTTTTTTTTTGGTTTGGACTGGAGTGTACTTTCGGGGGTTACAGCACCCTTAACGGTCAAGCCAGCCGGCCCTTTACTTATGACACAGGCGCACGCTTGGCACTACTTTGTTGATGCACGTGCGGCTACTGCGCACACAATTCACAAACACAGAAAATAATTTTTTTTTTGGTTTGGACTGGAGTGTACTTTCGGGGGTTACAGCACCCTTAACGGTCAAGCCAGCCGGCCCTTTACTTATGACACAGGCGCACGCTTGGCACTACTTTGTTGATGCACGTGCGGCTACTGCGCACACAATTCACAAACACAGAAAATAATTTTTTTTTTGGTTTGGACTGGAGTGTACTTTCGGGGGTTACAGCACCCTTAACGGTCAAGCCAGCCGGCCCTTTACTTATGACACAGGCGCACGCTTGGCACTACTTTGTTGATGCACGTGCGGCTACTGCGCACACAATTCACAAACACAGAAAATATTTTTTTTTTTGGTTTGGACTGGAGTGTACTTTCGGGGGTTACAGCACCCTTAACGGTCAAGCCAGCCGGCCCTTTACTTATGACACAGGCGCACGCTTGGCACTACTTTGTTGATGCACGTGCGGCTACTGCGCACACAATTCACAAACACAGAAAATATATTATTTTTTTAGCACTTGGGGGGAGCACCCCTGATGGACAGAGCACCCCCTGGACAACACTTCAGCACCCCTTTAGGACTGGGACACTGCACAGGACTTTGGAGTGGACACAGCCCCTATGGAGAACTGACTGCACAACACAGTCCAGCCAGCCCCTATGGACTTTGAAGTAGTGGACACAGCCCCTATTAACAACAGCAGCACAGCACAACACAGCCAGCCCCTATGGACTTTGAAGTAGTGGACAACAGCAGCACTACACTACACTACACTACACAGCCCTAACTCCCACCCTCCCTCTTCACTGTCCACAGCCGAGTGAGAAAATGGCGCCGACGTGTGTACCTTATATAGGATCCAAAACCCGCGAGACTCGGAAGGCGGGAAGATGACGTTTTGCCTCGATTTCAGATCCGAGTCAGGCGGGAAAAGTCGAGCCTGACTCGGATCGGACTCGGATCGGGGGGGCTCGGGGGGGTTCGGATTTCAGAAATCCGAACCCGCTCACCCCTAGTATGTATGTTATGTATGTACTGTATGTATGGGGTATTTATCTATGGGATGCCTTATGAAACATAAATGATCACTTTGTGTATAAATTAGTCTCTGTGTATGGGGTATGTATTAGGGATGAGCGGGTTCGGTTCCCTGAGAACCGAACCCACCCGAACTTCGGGGATCCGGGGCGATCCGAGTCCAAGCTCGGATCTCCCTGTCTGCCCCGGATCCCTCTCCCGAGGCAAAACCTCGAGATCTGCTGTCGGATCTCGAGGTTTTGCCTCGAGCGGCCATTTAAAAAAAAATGCCTTTGCCTTTAATGGGCAAAGTGCTGATTGGCTGACAGAGCCGTCTGTCACGGCTCTCAGCCAATCAGCATTATGGTGCTCATTTGCATGTAGCACGGACTCGTGAGATCCGTGCTACATGCATCTGTGTGACTGACAGTGACACAGAGCACAGATGGGTCAGTGAGACCCGTCTGTGCTGCTGTGTATTTCAATGACACAGATGCACGCACGGACCAGGAAATCCATGCTACTTGCATCTGTGTCATTGACACAGAGCACTGACGGGTCCGTGAGACCCGTCTGTGCTGCTGTGGTAAAAAAAAAAAAAACCTGTGTAAAAAAAGAAAAAAATGGCGTGCCCCCCCCCCCCCAAAAAAGAGCAACCAGCCCCGGGCATTAGTGACCCAGTGCTGGGTGTGCTTAAATACAGGGGACAAACAATTATAGGGGTCCCCTGTACTTAAGCACAACCAGCACCGGGCTAGTCAGAACCAGCGCTGGTTGCCAAAATACGGGGGACAAACGACGTAGGGGTCCCCCGTTTTCTGCGCAACCAGCTCTGGGCTCTGATCCGGTCCTGGTTCTGGAAATACAGGGGAAAAAAATGAGTAGTGTTCCCCTGCATGTTCCAGAACCAGCACTGGACTTTTTCTAGCGGGGGGGGCTGATGCCACAGCCAGGGGAGCCCTTTCACCGGGCCCCCCAGCCGCAGCATCAGCCCTGACCGCTAGTCAGCCCAGGCCGGGGATCCCTGGAGAGCTGGGGACCCCCCCAATAAAGGGGTCACCCTCTCCAGGGCACCCCAGGCCCAGGCTGATAGCCCGGGGCTATCCCCGCTACCCCTGGTGGCGGTGGGTGGCGGGTTGATTGTGTGGTGTGGTGTAAATAAAGAATATCAAACATTGGCCCTCATTCAGAGCCGTACGCTCTGAGCAGAGCGCACGCTCTGAATGAGGGCCGGCCTCCATGAAAATGGAGCGTCCTCCTGGATGCTCGTATAGCTGTGGGTCACCACCCACAGGCTATACGAGCGTGCAGTTTGATGGCCGCGATGGTCTTGACCATCGCGACCATCGAAACTACGAGCCGGAGCCTGCGGTTGAGGTTTTCAACCGCAAGCTCCGGAGTGATTTTGGCTCTATCAGAGCCAAAATCACTCCCACTGACATCACTAGTGATGTCAGTGGGCCGGCTTCTGACGGGAGGCGTTCCCGTGGGAACGCCCCTGTCAGGGAGGCACGCCCCCGGCACGCCCACCAAAGGGGGCGTGCTGTCAGTCATCATCGACAGCACGCCCCCTTTGAAGAGACACTACGAGCGAAGGAAAATCCTTCGCTCGACGCGTCTGGCGCATGCGCACGACGGAGCTCCCTCCGTCGTGCGCATGCTCAGTCCAGAACATCGACCCACTTGCGAGCGGACAGCCGCTCGCGAGTGGGTCTGAATCAGGCCCATTGTCTTTACAAGTAGAACTGCAAGTCCCAGCTAGCCTGCCCCGCATGCTGGTACTTGGAGAACCACAAGTACCAGCATGCAGGGCATTAAGGGCCCACTAGTACCTGTAGTTCACCTGTAAAAAAAATGTTTAAAAAAACATAGGACACACACCGTGACAGTGTAAGTTTATTAAACATACATACACACACACACACACACACATGTACACATACTCACCTATTTAACATCGTCCACTTGTCCGGTAAAGTATCCATAGGGGACCTGTGAAAAAAAACATACTCACCATCTCCTATGCGAGGTTCTGTCCTCTTCGTTCCAAAGAAGGCATCCCCGGACTTGGCAAAAAAACTAAACGAAAACGCGATCCACGAACTTAGTACCGTTCTATAGAACGGTACTTCCCGAATGAGAGCTTAGCGGCGGGGTATCACCATGGAAACCCCGCTGCTAAGTGTTCATTGGCTGAGAGAGGTCATCTCCCGTCTCTCAGCCAATGAACGGCTCCCTCCATTGTAGTCAATGGTGGGAGCCGCAAGGTTATTAAAGTTTACCCTGCGGTTCCCACCAAAACACAAAACCCAGAACCCAAAACACGGAAGGGTGGTTTTGGCAAAACCAATCCAGATCCAAAACACGAAGAAAGATCCAGATCCAAAACCAAAACACAAAACACGAAAAGTGGCCGGTGCACACCCCTAGTATGTATGAGAGAACCCCGTGCTTGTCCTGTGTTCTTGTAATAGTCATATAATCTCTTAATGCATCTCATACATTGGGCGTCCTTTAACCACTTAACTGACACATTTTTTTTTCTCCAAAAAATGCTCCAAAATTGTTGTCTTTTTTTATGAGTGCATTAGGTGAGGAACATCCATTTTAGCTTACCCAAAATGGTTTCATTAAAAAAAAAAAAAGATTTTTTTTTTAAGATTTGTTAAAAAAAACATATATTTTCAAATATCAAAACATCAGAACCACCATCGGAAACATCGCGACCATCGCTACGTTCAGTTTGAACCAGGTATGTCAGGGGCGTGAGGGGGGCGGTTAACTTACTTTTCCCCAGTGGCTGCTCTGTTCTGCAGGTGCTGGGTAGGGGGTCCTGCTTTGCGGACTGATCAGCAGTGATCGGCAGCACTACAGACAGAGGAGGAGAGGGTGCTGGCAAGCAGAGGGACAGGAAGGTCCCTCTGAGAGCAGCAGCTGCGGGAAGATTCTCTTACTTCAGCCGCCATCATGTTTATCTGATTGGACTAAATTTTACATCCAGAACAGATAAAGAACTGCCTGGTGTGGTCAGAAAATTACAACCATGCCAGGCAAGTGGTTAATATTGTCGTATATGGAAGATTAGGACATTGGGCATACACTATACTAGGCCTTAGAAATCATCCATCTAATATCAGTAATAATGCCCTCCTCTCCGTCTCATACCCCCCCCAGGAGTGGTGGGAATAAATAGGGAGATAGGGATTGAGGGCCAGATGTACTAAGCTCTGAAAACTGATAAACAGGAGTGATAAACCACCAGCCAATCAGCTCCCAACTGTCATTTTTTCAAACACAAAATTTGTACAAAGAGGAGAGAAAGCAGACTTTTTTTTTATTTTTGTTTTTTTATGGGGCACTCATTGATTTGTATGATTGTATAATTCAAACACAGCCTGTAACATTTGGTAGCTGAGTGGCTTATGACATCACAGACCTGTGATATGAGACAGTGATGGGGACCTGTGGCCTCACTCTCAGATTAGTGAGGGATAGCGACAGAGTGATTGGAAAATGCGCATTGTTATTTGCTTGATTTGCCTATTCGGCATATTATCGCAAGGTAAGTAACAATTATATGAATTTATTTTAGTAAAGGGTTCTAAATCAATTTATTTAGAATTATTATTAAGTGCAAAGAGCCCTTTTACCTTCATAAACAGCTCTTCCTGTCACACAAAGGGCTCTTTGCTTTCTATTTCTGTAATTATTAAAGTGGTGAAAGCATATGTTAAAAAATTAAGTAAAAAATGTAAACTATTTAAGATATTTATTATACATATTGTTGATTATGGGCCTTAACTAAGTCAATCTGAAAGGCAATTTGACATCAGAACTTGACTTGAGACTTCAGCTTAGGATGGAATTGCACAGTTGCACGCACGCCATCACTCCTCCTGCACACATTAATGATCCGACCTGTGTCCACGGACGCAGCATTAGATTATCAGCGTACAGTACTCCCTGGCCAGCTAAGTGAGGGAAAGAGGCCAGTAAATCTCCATCAGCCAACGCAGATCCTGGCCTCTTCCCTCATCCCCCAACTGCGGCGGCTCGCCTCCAATTTGGGAAACGATGTTAATTGCTGCCCCCCACCCTGCCCCCAAACGGCAGCAGACTGTAAGTTACTGTCGCTCTGTGTGTGGACAATCAGGGCCCGTACTGCACATGAGGGGCCCATACTGCAAAGGCCCTGTGTTCGATTTGGGGGCAGAGACCTGACCTGGCTTGGAAGGGTCACAGCAGGAGCTGAGTGGCTGGTAGTTATCACTCTCCAATTTATCACTTTCCAGAGCTTAGTACATCCCCCCCACAGCCTGTAAATTGACAGGTAGGAGCTGATTGGTTGGTACTTTATCTCCAACCACTTTATCTCTCTCCAAGGCTTTGTACATGGACCCTTATGTCCCTCTCTGTTATTTCTATACTTTATTTTAACAATTTCCTTTCTTAAATAATGTAACTGAACAGCCAAATATGGGTGTCAGACAATGTTACAATTCTATATATATTTTTTTTGTCTGCAGACACAACCCCGGAAATGCCGGCATACATGAAATTACATGGTGAGTTTTATTTATCAAATACGTTTTTCCAATCTCTATAAAGAAAAATATTGATTGCTGATAAAAATGATGTCATCACATTGGCAGGTACCTCCCACCAGTGTCACAGGAAATAGTGAGGGGGCGGTGATAGAGAGAGACAGTGTAGGGAGGGAGGAGAGGTGGGGAAGAGGGAGAGAGAGAGGAAGGGGGGACAGAGAAAAAAAAAAAAAAAAAAAAAAAAAAAAAAATATATATATATATATATATATATATATATATATGAGCCAGACTACACCGGGCATTACAGCTAGTTTGTTATACATAGCACTAAAATGGTTTACAATTATGTCTCACAAATTGTTCCAGGAAAATTGGCACTTACTAAATTAAATTTATCCTACATTTCTTATTTTATGTGTTATTGTGGTGGCCAGCACTATGATTGGCACAGTGGTCAGCATTGCTGTTGAAAAGGAGGGACTGCGGCAGATATGGAGAAATTTGCTGCGGTTCCTCCTTCATACATACAGGTGATACTTAATACGTATTTTTGTTTATCCCCCAAAAATGGGGATTTTCTGCAACTGTATTTGATAAATAGGTCTCTATGTGGTAGATGTTTAGTCCGGGAGAGGGCAGCCAGATCGGCAAAATCGGGGGCTTGACCGGCAGTTGTGTGCAGAGCAGGGGGCGTGGCCATGCAGTTGCATTGTTTTGGCCCTACCCCCGTTACACAATGCCGATAACCCCGGCATTGTGAAGCAGGAGGCGGGGCCAAAATTATGCGATACAGTGGAGATTCTAATGTAATTAGGGGGGGAGACCGGAGGGGTCAGCAGTTGCTGGAAGGCCATCCCGGGAGACCAGGAGCGGCACCCGATTTTCAGGAGGTTCCCAACCAAATCGGGAGGGTAGGCAAGTATGTGTTTCATGTGTTTGGGATATGGTAGGGGTTTAGTCAGAAGTATAGTTCACTAGCCCGATGCTGGACAATACATGACTATCTGTCCAATCTGGATGGTTGGAATGAAAACCTGGTAAAGTATGGAAGCAAATGACTATCGATTTATATGGTTTTAAACACTGGAAAACAGACCAAAAATGATTGTTCAAATTGGTTAAATTTGTTTTATTTAACCAATTTGGCTAAGCATCCATTTTTGTATGTTTTCCAGGGTTTGTGAACAAATGTTCTATTGTCATTTGCGCCCATACATTACCAGATTTTCATTCCAACCAGCCAGATTGGACAGATGTCTGACACATAATTGTACAGTGTATGCCCAGCATTATAGTGTTTGTAATCAATTTCTTTTTCTTTGCAGAGAAGTATACCAGCCCGGAGGCATATGAGGCTTATCTCATGATGGAGATGGGAGAAAAGGGTAAGTATATATTTGTTAGACATGTTTTTAATATAAATAACACAGATAGTCCCTGGCTTGCATGGCAAACACTTGTGCATGTAGATCATTTGCGTTATGTGTATATAAATGGGTATTATTTTCTTATTATGTCTCTGTACATTGATGTCATTGTACTATGTGAGTATATTATGTGTAGTGTAGTGTAAAGCGAGAGTTTACAAAGACACACAGCAGTAATGGGGGGGCAGAGAAACAATTGTTAAGCACAAGTCCCACCTTCTGCGGCTGACAACAGCCATAGCCGGCCTGGCCCACCAAGGGGTCCAGGTGCAACAATATTATTTTGCCGCCACCCCCCCCCTCCATGCAAATTAGGGAATTTTTGCACGTGATGAAAATGTGCGTCCACAAAAAAAGGGGTGTGATCTCATGGGGAAGAGGTGTGGCCTCACAGCACACAGGGTATCATTAGTGCCATATAATGCAGAGAGCATTGCAGTGACCACCATATAATACAGCCAATCGGTACCGTATCGTATAATGCAGAGAACATCGCAGTGAGCGTTATATAATGCAGGAAGCTTCCCAGTGACCACCATATAATGCAGAGAACATCGCAGTAACCGCCATATGTTATAGAGAACATCATAATGCCCGCCATATAATGCAGAGAGTGTCGCAGGGACTGCTATATCATGCAGAGAGTATCGCAGTGACTGCCATATAATGCATAATATATTACAGTGCCGTCACTCATGCGCATGACATAAAAATACATTGCTGGCAGCGATAGGCTGCCAGCAGGTGAGTGGAGGACCCCGGCGATGAGGAGGACGTTGCTGGACTTCCCGGAGGAGTCAGTAATGATGAATACCAGTGGTATATTTGTATTACTGCAATACAAAAATATGCCGCTGGTATTTAGGTTTGTTAATAAATGGGGCCCTAATGCCGGATACACACTAGACAATATGTTGTGCTATCCAGCGGGTCGGATAACTCATCACCTACATCGGGCAGTATGTACCAGCTATTTTGCTGATAATGCGTGCTCACATGGCTCAGTGTGTACGCCCGATGGTTTGTTATCGATGGTCATTCATCACATTGTCCTTTCTGCTGTTCATATGATGTTACATGCAGCATGTAACAATGCATTGCGTCATCGTACACGGGATTGTGCAGTTTGTAATTTCTGGTGTGTCAGTGCAAAACAGTTATACACATTTTATCTACCACATTCAGGACCTCATTCAGAGTCTGTCGTTGCGGCCGCTCGGTCATACGCCACCGATGTTTGCTAAACTGCGCATGCGTAAAATTCGCCATGCGCGTGTGCAAACTAGCTATTATGATAAGAAATTGTTCTCTCCTTGAACACAGCCAGGTCGTTAGCTTGAGTGACAGGATGAGGCGTTTGTGGGTGGACACAGGAGAAGGTGCTTGTGAACGGGGGAGTAGAGATCCGAACGTAGGCGTGCCTGACTATGCAAACGGCGTTTTATGGGAGTGCATAATTAACTAAGTAGTGTCATGGCACATGTGACATGGGAGGTTTTTACACTGACTAGATCGTAGTGCTTAAGAGAGGGTATGGTCAACCTTAAGCTCTATGAGCAGCTCCGATGGTTCCCGATGGTCTCGATTAATCCTTATATGCCCGGAGATGACGTGTAATGCGAACGAGAAAGGGGCGTATTTTAGTCTTACGGCCGCATCCTCCCCTTGGTCGTCCAGCTAACGATCCCATCTTAACGACGCCACTTGCGAGCGCTTCATTTGCATATCCGGCCCTTTTTACCTTACTACCGTGCGGCCGCAACGACCGACTCTGAATGAGGTCTTCAGTGCCTTGGATCACATTTGGATATAGCAACAAGTGGTTACATTTCTCAAAGTTCCATCCATGAGACTCTATGACACATTGTATCCATCATTGTCTGTGTTTTTTTTAAATCAGTTCTTTTAGTGTAATTACCATTTTAAATGTCTTTTTTACTTCTATAAGGATCTGATACTTGGCATCTAGAGCTGCTTATTCTTTTTGGCATCAAATTTGATTTTATTTGTATGTGTTCTATATTCATATTTTATTATTGTTTGTTTATTTCTGAACGGGACTCCTACAGTTTAAACATTCATTATCAATTTATTATTAAACAACCTTTTTACACATATATTGTCAGTTGCACTGCGCTTCTTTCCTTTCTCCTTTCCTATTTATCCCTGTTATCCCCATACCCTGAGAGATACATAAATACTTATTCTGGTGTAATACTAATGCCATTTTCCTCATTAATAAGAACATATGTATATATTTCTGTTTATTTTTAAAGGACCTGGCATATTTCACCAGATAAAGCAGCATATGAAGACCTTGTGGCTCCTGGTAATTTACTTGTTCTATGTATTGTCCAATTGTCCTGATAGAAAAGCCTCAATTAATGGTCTTAATGGCTTAAATTACTGTATTTCTCTGTTATATTTAGTGAGAGTGCCCGCCCGCTGTATAGTTAGTGAGATTGCCCACACGCTGTATAGTTAGTGAGAGTGCCCGCACGCTGTATAGTTAGTGAGAGTGCCCGCACGCTGTATAGTTAGTGAGATTGCCAGTACGCTGTATAGTTAGTGAGAGTGCCCGCACGCTGTATAATTAGTGAGAGTGCCGGGACGCAGTATGGGTAATGAGGTTATTGGCACGCTGTATGGGTAATGAGGTTATTGGCACGCTGTATAGTCAGTGAGAGTTCTGGCACCCTAAACGGGTAATGAGATTGCTGGCACACTGTATAGTTAGTGAGATTGCTGGCCCTCTGTATAGTTGCCCTCTTGGGCAGCACAGACGGTGTAATGGTTAGCGTTACTGCCTCACAGCACTGAGGTCATGGGTTCAATTCCCACCATGGCCCTACCTGTGTGGAGTTTGTATATTCTCCCTGTGCTTGCGTGGGTTTCCTCCGGGTGCTCCGGTTTCCTCCCACACTCCAAAAAATATATACTGCTAGGTTAATTGGCTCCCAACACAAATTAACCCTAGTGTGTATGTGTGTACGTGATAGGGAACATAGATTGTAAGCTCCACTGGGGCAGGGACTGATGTGAATGGCCAAATATTCTCTGTAAAGCGCTGCGGAATATGTGTGCGCTATATAAATAACTGATAATAAATAAATAAAAATAAAATAGTTAGTTAGATTGCCAGCACTCAGTAGTTAGTGAGATTGCTGGCACATTATATAGTTAGGGAAATTGCTGGCACATGATAGTGAAGAAGGAAAAGGGATATATATATATATATATATATATACGAAGTTGTGACTCCTCCTCACTCTTTGGCTAAATGTAGTTTTCTGCTTATTCCTTCTCCTCTGCCAGGCATACAACCCAGCCATGCCCTGTATATCCCAGCAGATATGGTACCCAGACCGGTATGGGGCCATCATGTGCGGTCTCCAGCTGCTGCACACCCTCCTCACCCACCTGCTATTCTAGGTGTAGCTGGAGGCCAGTGCTTATGACATCAGGTCTGTATAACATCCTATATGAACATTCCACTGTTAATGCCATGTGTTTTATACTTGGTAATGGGAAGTGTATGTGTAATATCAACTTTAAGTTTTATGTCAAATCAGTATTTTTTCCAAACAAATTGTATTGTATTCTCGGCCTGATTCAGAGATATGGGATAAGGTAATTGCAGCTGCGATTCCGTACGCAACCGTTGTGCGAAAATATACAAATGTCGCAGACAGCCAGTAATGTATTCAGATGCTCCCCTACGGCTTTGCAAATCCAAGCATCCGCATACACAGAAGCAGATCTTTTAAATATCGGTCCTCTGAGTCTCCCTGTGGTCGTGCAGAATGGGTGCGCTCCCTAAGATGCCGGAGACCTTCTTCTTCCATACATGATCGCAGGTTTAGGATTTGACACACCCACAAAACAATCGCGACATGCCTGCATTTTTTGTCAACCCTCCCTGTTACCTGCCATAAAGTAGGAGTATCAACCAATCAGCTCCTAATGTCACTTTACAGGCTGTGTTTGAAAAATCACAATTAGGAGCTGATTGGTTTGTACTTTATTTCTCTCTCCATGGCTTATTACATCTACCTCTTATTGCTTTAGAGTAGGGGTGGGCAATAAGCGGCCCCCAGATGTTGTAAAACTACACATCCCAGCATGCCTTGCAACAGTTTTGCTATATGGCCATGCTAAAACTGTTGCAAGGCATGCTGGGATTTGTAGCTCAACACCTGTAGGGACGCTTATTGCCCACCCCTGCCAGATTCATCTATTGACATACAGAACAACAGTGTTATTGGAGAATTAGCAGCGTTGCATTAGAAGGGGAGTGTGTGATGCATCTGGAGTATTATATTACTACATTGTGGTAGGTGCACATTCACAGTTTGGGGAAAGTGGGCACTAAGACCTAGCACCTTATTGGGACTAATACGCTGCGCCATCCTTGCCCCACATGCAAGATGCCATATTGTTTAAAACACGACACCAAAAATGAAAAATAATCATGTATTATATTTCACAGAACATGCCGTCAGGGGCCACAGTGGAGGATGCGGCTCTGGCAACATCTTATGAAGCTGAACATTGACAACGCGGCTGGTGACTGCAGCAGACACTGATGGACAGCGTGATCTTGCGAGACTGTGGTACCCGGAAGACCAGTAGGACACCAGTCACTCCCGAGCAGGTTCCGAGCCTTCTCCAGAGTGTAAACGCACTACGGTCAGCCCTTAGCATTAGGGACAGAATCAGGAGTGCAAGACAACATCAAGATACTGCTCACCAAGAGGGGAATGCACAGCAAGACACAAATGGAAGGCACGGGACGCCGCCCCACCAGAGCAGACTGGGGATATATATATACAAGGATATATGTCAAACAATTGTAATATGAATCAAAGTCATAGATCCCCTAAACTGACTAATAAAACAAAGTATGAAACAGTATTATCATTCTACTCTTGTACAAAGACAATGGTAGTGGCTCTGGTCGGTCAGTGGTGCTCCCCAGAGTTGCATTAGTCAATCATGTACAAATAGAAAAGAAAAGAAAAAAATGCTGTGTGGGGGCACACTTGAAGGGGGTTGACTTGTTAAGACTTAACTTTTATTAAATATACATATAAAAAATATAGCGTAGAGAGATGGAGCCAGGAAAATCATCCTCCTCAAAAGATTTATCTGGGGCCTCCTAGGGAGGGCCATTGACCATCAATTTTTAGGAATCATAGATCGCCAGTCAATGTCGAATACTTTTACCATTGATGGCAGAGAACCAGATGGTTTCCCGCCATTGATGATAGCCGTGGGCCCGATGGTTCCCATCCTTGACAATGCTACATGGTGTGTAAGTTCCGGAGCTGGGGGCGGTGCAGGGCTGCTGACTGACAGCTGAGCCTGTCATGTCAGCTATAGAGCAAGGTGGACCATCAGCATCTTAGCATGCTGTATGTGCGAGACAAGGACTCCGGATTCCCGATGGACCGCCTCGCTTTATAGCTGACATGACAGGCTCAGCAGCCCTGCACCACCCCCAGCTCCAGCTGTTACATGCAGTGTGCCAGATCATGATACCAATTGAGACTCCTCCTTCAGGCCCCACTCCCATCTCAGAAGTTGACCTGTCGCTGCGCATGTGCAAAGGATACTGCCCAGGTAGTCTCTTCTGCGCATGTGCGAATCTTAAATAGTCTAAACCACAGGTTCTCAAACTCGGTCCTCAGGACCCCAAACAGAGCATGTTTTTCAGCTCTCCACACAGAATCACAAGTTAAATAATTAGCTCCACCTGTGGATCTTTTAAATGTGTTAGTGAATAATGACTACACCTGTGCACCTGCTGGGTGACCTGGAAAACATGACCTGTGTGGGGTCCCGAGGACCGAGTTTGAGAACCACGGGTCTAAACCATTGATGGTTCTGAACAAAATAGTTTTACTATTGATGGTTCATGCCACCATACCTATTTGTGTCAATTTCACCGATGGTCAACCCTAGGGCCGCCTCCTCCAGTCACACATGGATTCTCCTCCTCCTTCCACCACAGGAGATGGAGTTGGGGCCTCCTCCTTCTCACAAGATATAACTGGAACCTCCTCCATCACAGGAGATAGAGCTGGGAAATCCTATTCCTCATAAAAGATATAGCTGAGGCCTCCTCCTCCTCATAAGATATAGCTGGGGCCTCCTCCTCTTCACAAGATATAGCTGGGGCCTCTATCTTCAAGGTGGTGTGTATAAGCAGCTGCTAGACCCTGTAGGGTACCCTCCCCTACAAATTGCACCAGTGAATAAAGGGGGGGATGGGTCTGCGCTATTGATTATTATTAAGGAGATATGCAATCTTAACACTTATTGAATCACATACAAATAGAAAAGAAAAACAACTCTGTGTGGGGGCACACTTGAAGGGGATTGACTTGTTAAGACTTAACTTTTATTAAATATACATATAAAAAATATAGCGTAGAGCAAAAACATTTTTTTAAAAGCAAATGGTAATATCCGTTGGAATTAATAAGCTATTACTTTAACCAAAGAACAAAATATCAATCTTAATGAAAGAATATGAACAGTATTCTACTGTAATCTGTGGCCGGCAATAGACTTATGCTCATCTATACCAAATTTGCCGGGTATATTCCCTTATAGGTGAGCACAGAGGTAATATATACATATGTGTTTCAGCATACTCAGTCTTTTAACACATCCTAAGCACAACTGGTGTCATCAAATATTACAATAGTAGCCCTCAGGCTTATATGTTGACACCACGGATAAAGCCAACGTTTTCTTGGTATAACTTTCCCATTCACAGTAATCAATTCCTACACATGATAAATAGGATAACTCTCCTATAGACAGCAAGCCTGAGAGTGGAAAAAGGAGTAGACCAAGATAAAACACTCCTATCCAGAAGGTCTGGTTCCCCAATCAAATACTTGTGTCCAGAAAGCAAAATACATTCAGCACTTAGATAATAATACAAAATAATACATTTTTGTCCTCAGAACAGTTGTTAATACAATACTTGATATACAAAACAACAAATGTGTATAGTATTAAAGATATTAACAACTAAATATGTATAGTTCCATGCAAAGTATTATGAGCATTCACAAATCTTAAACAAAAGGAATAATGCTCCTAGGGTCATGTACTTACTCAGAGCAGTGAAATATGGTATAGATGATTAATACCAGCAACCTTCAAATCGTCACTTTTGAATTAGTGTATATAAATAATATCCAGAATAGTGGATATAAATCCTTAATACATATGGAAACCTACTCCAATACATGTTAATGTATTAGTTAAAAATGATCCAAAAATACAGTGCAATAACCCCTATTTCATCCAAAGTGTATTGTGTATAATCACGTATTTAAATTTATGATTTCAAGAGAGTCCCCAAATTCATAGTGTTCTATACCAAAATGAATCATAAAATTACAAAACGTTCCAAAAGACAAATAAAGATGAAATTAAAAACATAGGTGATAAAGAATGATGAGTGATAACTATAGACACACACAAGTGAAATCCATGTGTTGCATGGAGAGCTAATATATTACATTTGCCTCCATATGAAATGAGATTATAATGCAATACTACTTATTGCCACATATAATACTGTATATAGCTATTTCTTACTACATATCAAAACAGTTAGCACAATATTATAATCACTTAACAAATATGACTGAAAAAGATAGTATAAGGCATAAGTTTGTCATATAATTGAAGAAAATAAATAATATAATATTTGGAAGTTGTTTAGGATGATCGAAAAGCTCCATAATTGATATGTTCATTCATGCCCATGGGGGCTAATGCTCCTAATCTGAATGTCCACTCTCTCTTTTTAGAAGTGTATTCATTATATCACCCCCTCTTATGCCTAGTCTCACTTTCTCTAGGCCACAAACACTCAGGTCTTTCCAAGAGCTTTAATGGTGAAGATAAAAGTGGCATTCCAAATTGAACCAATGTGTTCAAATGTTCGTTGTTTTAAGGACCTAGAGGTCATTCCCACATATTTGTAATCACAACTGCACATTATGCAGTATATGACTCCTTCAGTTTACAATTAAAATAGTC
Source organism: Taudactylus pleione (assembly GCA_031769625.1). Classification (NCBI taxonomy): domain Eukaryota; kingdom Metazoa; phylum Chordata; class Amphibia; order Anura; family Myobatrachidae; genus Taudactylus; species Taudactylus pleione. The sequence continues at coordinate 713,583 of JAUIMM010000109.1, forward strand.
TCTAATCTTGACTATGTGGTCAAATTTATCCTTTATTGTATCCATTCTCACGATGTGCTTGCACATTTTGCAGGTGCCACATGGGAAGGTACCAGATGTGCTATCTATTGTGGATGTCTATTTTATATAATGGCTGTGTACCAATTGATCCCTCAGATTTGTAGATCTGCGCCAGCTCATGGAGACCCAGTATTTTTGTATAGCATCTCTCAGCTCTCTCCATTCGTGACAGAAATTACCCACAAATCTAACTTTTTGTTCTTGTTGTTTGCATTTACCTTTTCCATAAATCAAATGTTCTCTTTCAGCCTGATTTGCCACTCTCATGGCTTTATTGATGTCTTACTATAGCCCCTTTCTCTGAGTCTTTCTGAGAGGTCTTTGCTTTGTTACAAGAAGTTATCATCTGAACAATTTCTCTGCAATCTCAGGTATTCTTCCTTGGGCACATTCTCAATTGTAGGTGGGAAATGTGAGCTTGTCTGATGTAATAGACTATTCATAGATGTTTCTTAAAGGTTTGTGGTGATCATGTTCTCTTGATTTTTGTGGATCATTAAATTTTCTTGGCTAATGTCATATGTGAGATGGATATTGAGATCATTTGTATTCAGGGTTTCAATGAATAATAATAGTTGTATATCTCCTTCCCAAATTAAGAAGATGTCATCTATATATCTTATCCACATATTAATGTGGAATGTCAAATGCTAATTTTCTGCATGGAAGACTTTTTCTCTCTTCCACCATCCTAGAAAAATATTAGCATATGTGGGGGCACAAGCCGCCCCCATTGCTGTGCCTCTTGTCTGTAGAAAAAATGTATCATCAAAATTCAATAACTCCAAGAGAAACTCATGAAAGTCTTCATATCCTTCCATCATCATGAAGAATTTGACTGCCTCAACACCTTTCTCATGGCTGTTACTGGTATACAGTGCTTCAACATCCAATGTAACCAAGAACTGGTTGTGTTCCAATTTGATATTGTCCAGTTTATGAAGAACATCTGAAGTGTCCTGGATATAGGAGGGTAAGCTTAATACATGATGTCTTAGATGCAGATCCAAAAACATCCTTGCCCTTTCTGTCAACCCTCCTATACCAGACACTATTGTTCTACCAGGTGGTGTATGCAAATTCTTATGTATCTTAGGTAGCATGAAGTATGTTGGTATTCTGGGGTTTTCAGTTTTAAGATATCTATATTCCTGTGGAGTTATTGTCACACTTTTCAGAGCCCGATCAATGATTCTTTGATATAATGTCTTGAAATTGTCACTGGGGTTCAAGTAGAGCCTTTTATAACAGTTTTTATCCAATAATTGTCTATAGGCTTCTTTAAGATACATTTCTTTTGGCCACAGAACAACATTTCCGCCCTTATCTAAGGGCTTTATTAAAATGTCTTGCTATTTCTGGATCTCCTTCAGAACTTTTCTTTCATTCTGTGTCCTATTACCATCATGTGGATTTCTTTGTAGATTCTTTTGATGGATTTTATCAAATTCATCTGATACCATTTTCATATATACTTTAATTTCTGGACAAATATTCTCAGGGGGGAAAAAGTTGATTTATTCTTACATATTGGTCTTTGTCTTGCATCCCCTGTAGATGAGTTGGGTCTGTTAGACTCCTCCTCCAGATCTTCCAATGCCTCCAAGTGCTTCAAGTTCCATGTTGGTATGTAATGGGGAATCCAATGGATCCAGGATAGGTGTTTCTGTATCTGTTAAAGTCTGTATTTTTGTCAGATTTTCTTCTTTATTAGCATACAATTTGGTTAGTAGCAGTTTTCTGCCAAATAGGCGAAGATCTCTCTCCCAATTCAAAATGATTAAATTGTCTGGTGGGGGAAAAAGATGAGCCCTTACTCAGGACTGACTCTTGAATTTCTGTCAAACTGTATGATGAAAGGTTTATGATCTTCAATTTTGTAGTAGATGTTAATGTCAAAGCAGTGTGTTCCATTTTTGAAATCTTCTTTCTCTTTTTGAGGCTCCTCCTTATTTTTCTGTTTGTCTTCCTCTGGTTCCCCGTAAATCCCCTAAAAAAAGGAGACTGTCGTTTGAGGTTTCTCCTCTCTGATTGAATGTCTGAGAGTTTGATGATGAATATTCCAGAGGATCCTCAGTTCCAGAGTATTCCGCTTCTGAAGAAAAGTATTGATATTGGTCTGGTTGTCTACTAGAATTTCTATTGCGCGGGTTTTGTTCCATTTAAAGATTTTCCCCATGGCAAAATCCTTTTTGTCTCTTGAGAAATTATTTCTTTTGCGGTCAATAATGGTTTGTTCGTAAGTGACTAAGGCCCTCATTAAGAGCCGTATGCTCTGAGCAGAGCGCACGCTCTGAATGAGGGCCGTCCTCCATAACTATGGAGCGTCCTCCTGGACGCTCGTATAGCTGTGGGTCACCACCCACAGCCTATACAAGTGTGCAGTTTGATGGCCGCGATGGTCGTGACCATCGCGACCATCGAAACTGCGTACAAAAGCCTGTGGTTGAGTTTTTCAACCACAAGGCTCGGAGTGATTTTGGCTCTATCAGAGCCAAAATCACTCCCACTGACATCACTAGTGATGTCAGTGGGCCGGCTTCTGACGGGAGGCGTTCCCGTGGGAACGCCCCCGTCAGGGAGGCACGCCCCCGGCACGCCCACCAAAGGGGGCGTGCTGTCAGTCAACATCGACAGCACGCCCCCTTTGAAGAGACACTACGAGCGAAGGAAAATCCTTCACTCGTCGCGTCTGGCACATGCGCACGACGGAGCTCCCTCCGTCGTGCGCATGCTCAGTGCAGAACATCGACCCACTTGCGAGCGGACAGCCGCTCGCGAGTGGGTCTGAATCAGGCCCTAAATCCTCTTTAGTCTTTACAAAGCACCGCTGGAATTGTGTGTTGCCCTCCCATTTCTCTCATTTTTTACCTAGGGCATCAATGTCCTTTTCACATTCTTCCAAGACAAGATGGTTATGCTTGACCAATATACTCATAAGCTCCTGTGAGCATTTGCTCAGACTTGTTTCCCAATCTTTTTTAAAATTCTCACTTGCTAATTCAAAAGCCGGGAACACCCTTGGTCTAAGGCCCCTCGTGATATCCAGAAAGTGACGATTTGAAGGTTGTTGGTATTAATCATCTATACCATATTTCACTGCACTGAATTAAGGACCAATCATTAAGTACATGACTTTAGGAGCATTACTCCTTATATTTAAGATTTGTGAATGCTCATAATACTGTGCTTGGAACTATACATATTTATTTGTGAATACCTATAATACTGTACACATTTGTTGTTTTGTATATCAAGTATTGTATTAACAACTGTTTTGTGGCCAAAAATGTATTGATTATTTTGTATTATTATCTAAGTGCTGAATGTATTTTGCTTTCTGGACACAAGTATTTGATTGGCGAACCAGACCTTCTGGATAGGAGTGTTTTATCTTGGTCTACTCCTTTTTCCACTCTCAGGCTTGTTGTCTATAGGAGAGTTATCCTATTTATCATGTGTAGAAATTGATTACTGTGAATGGGAAAGTTATACCAAGAAAACGTTGGCTTTATCCATGGTGTCAACATATAAGCCTGAGGGCTACTATTGTAATATTTGATGACACCAGTTGTGCTTAGGATGTGTTAAAAGACTGAGTATGCTGAAACACATATGTATATATTACCTCTGTGCTCACTTATAAGGGAATACACCCGGCAAATTTGGTATAGATGAGCATAAGTCTATTGCCGGCCACAGATTACAGTATAATACTGTTCATATTCTTTCATTAAGATTGATATTTCGCTCTTTTGTTAAAGTAATAGCCTATTAATGCCAACGGATATTACCATTTGCTTTTAAAAAAATGTTTTTGCTCTATGCTATATTTTTTTATATGTATATTTAATAAAAGTTAAGTCATAACAAGTCAATCCCCTTCAAGTGTGCCCCCACACATTGTTTTTTTCTTTTCTTTTCTATTTGTATGTGATTCAATAAGTGTTAAGATTGCATATCTCCTTAACAATAATCAATAGCGCAGACCCATCCCCCCTTTTATTCACTGGTGCAATATGTAGGGGAGGGTACCCTACAGGGTCTAGCAACTGCTTATACACACCACCTTGAAGATAGTGCAGCACTAGTCACTGCATATATTATAATATCTTTTGAGGAGGAGGATTTCCCAGCTCCATCTCCTGTGGAGGAGGAGGATCCATATCTAGCTGGAGGAGGAGGCCCCTGCTATATCTTGTGAGGAGTAGGTCCCAGCTCCATCTCCTGTGGAGGAGGTGGATCCATATCTAGCTGGAGGAGGAGGCCCCAGCTATATCTTGTGAGGAGGAGAAGGCCCCAGCTATATATTGTGAGGAGGAGGAGGCCCCAGCTATATCTTGTGAGGAGGAAGAGGTCCCAGCAATATTGTGAGGAGGAGGAGGCCCCAGCTATAACTTATGAGGAGGAGGCCTCAGCTATATTTTGTGAGGAATAGGATTTCCCAGCTCTTTCTCCTGTAAAGGAGGAAGATCCATGTCTCGCTAGTGGAGGAGGTCCCAGCTATATCTTGTGAGAAGGAGGATGCCCCAGCTCCATCTCCTATGGTTAGTAACAAACTATTTTGTTCGGAACCATCGATGGTTTAGACCATTGAAGATTCGCACATGCGCAGAAGAGACTACCTGTGCAGCTGGGCAGTGTCCTTTGCACATGCGCAGCGACAGGTCAACTTCTGAGATGGGAGTGGGGCCTGAGGGAGGAGTCTCGATTAACATCATGATTCAGCACACTGCATGTAACAGCTGGAGCTGGGGGTGGTGCACGGCTGCTGAGCTTGTCATGGCAGCTATAAAGTGAGGTGGGCCATCGGGAATCTGGAGTCCTTGTCTCACACATACAGCATGCTAAGATGCTGATGGTCCAACTTGCTCTATAGCTGACATGACAGGCTCAGCTGTCAGTCAGCAGCCCTGCACCGCCCCCAGCTCCGGCACTTACACACAATGCAGCATTGTCAAGGATAGGAACCATCGGGCCCACGGCTATCATCAATGGTGGGAAACTATCTGGTTCTCTGCCATCAATGGTAAAACTATTCGACATCGACTGGTGGTCATCGAAGATTTCTAAAAATTGATGGTCGATGGCCATCCCTAGGAGGCCCCAGATAAATCTTTTGAGGAGGAGGATTTTCCTGGCTCCATCTCCTGTGGAGGAGGAGGATCCATGTCGGGCTGGAGGAGAGGCTCCAGCCCTGACTTTAGACCAGTAGGAAAAAGAGAAGGAACTCCACAGAGTTGTTCCCATCAAGGAGGAGGAGGACCCTCATCAATGCAAACATTCTACATTTCATTTGAATCCCTGATTCAAGTGAATCCGAGTGGTGGCTCGGGTGTACCCATCAGATTGCAAATCGAGGCAAAACATAATTTTCGTGGTTTTGAATTCTATATAAGTCCCTCCCGCGGTGATTCAGGCACCATTTCACATTGACACCAATCTAGGCTAATGTGTCCAATGGCTGCTGTGCTGTATCCATCTTCTCCACCTCTAGTGGCTGCTCCTGTGCTGCATCCACTCCAATCCCTGTGGCCAGAGGCTGCTGCTGTGTACATCCACTCCTTGTGTCCAGTGGCTGCTGTGCTGTTTTCTCTCTAGTCCCCTTAGTGTTAAACACTGTTAATATTGGCTGAGCTAGATTAACAGTAGATGCAGATAGCAAATAATTTATTATTTTTATAGTGCAGGAATTAAATATTTTATAGGCTGTCGATCAAGATCTGCACAGAATTCGTAACATCGCATCCCTCCAGCTTCAGCAGCCTGGGCTTTACTTCCAGCACAGGACACTTCTGCTGTGAATTCTATAATGGTGGACCAGCACCTGTTGCCTCTATATCAGTTCTCCCCCTGGACACTCGCTAAGTTGCGCTCGCTTGCTCTGAGCGATTTTCGCCCATCTGCGCATGTGTATAATTCGCAATGCGCGTGCGCAAGCCAGTCTTTGTGGTCTGTTATTGGTTGCTCGTAAGCCACTATAAGGTTGCTACTTTGAGTGACAGATAGTGCCGTTTTTGGGGGTGGTAACTGGGGAGGGTGCTTGTAAATGGAGGAGTGGTGTTGTGGACGCAGGCATGACAGGCCGCCAAAACGCTGTTTAAAGGGCGTGCATAATTAGCAAAGTAGCATCATTGTACACATCACCTGCATGTATTTAAGCCCGCAATGATTGCTGCGCTTGCGGCGAGTTAAGGCAACCTCAAGGGCTGCGAGCAGCTCCGATGGCTCTCGATGGTCCCGATTAATCTTACATTTCCACGAGATGACGTGTGTTGCGAGTGGCAAGGGGGCACTTGCGAGCTATTGTGCGTACACTTGCGAGCGCACTTTGCCGTAGCTCGCTAAAACATATTGGGCATCTTTATGCAACGCAGTGCGAGCACTTCATTTAAATATCCGGCCCCTTTTTGCCAGCGAGCGGCCGCAACTTGCGAGCAGGTCTGAATGAGCTGCACCATGCAGGTACTGGAACGTGTAATAATTGAGCTCGTCATTCCTAAAGAACTAAGGGCCTGATTCAGACCCGCTTGCAAGCTCATATCGCTCGCAAGAGGGTCGATGGTGGGGTACTCACTACAAAAGGGGCGGCTGTCGATGTTGATCGACAGCTCGCCCCATTTTGAAAGGCAGGGCGGGGGGTGATTACACAAATGGAGGTGTTCCCAAAGTAATGCCTGCCGTTTGTGGGAGGCACCACTGACATCACCAGTGATGTCAGTGCAGAGTTGATCATTGTGTTGATCATTTTCATGTCAAACTTTTGACCCTGTCGACCTTTTGTACCTGTCAAACTTTTTACATGTCTAACTTTAGTGTGTCTGACTTTTGTCTGTGCCGAACTTTATTCCCTGTCTAACTATTGACTGTCTAACATCTGGTATCTATCTAGACATTGTCTAACTAATTACTGTCTATCTCTTATACCACACCACCCCCTCAGCTCTGGGCCCCATAGCAGTTGCACCCCTTACACCTATGGTAGTTATGCCCATGGCTATGGGTAACTTCCCCACTGGTCTGCTTCTTCACTCTTTACAAGGTTTGTTCCATCTCTCCAGTAGACATTCAGATAAAACTGGTCAACATTTTGCCATGAAGTGATTATAGAATCCTGGGAACGACAGGGGTGACCATTTTATCTGTCTGTGGGAGAGATGGATCAAACCTTGTAAAGAGTGGTACAATGGGGCCCTAGTGATGATGTCACCTCCCGTCCGGCTCCACTGGGCATGTGGGAGTTCTCGCTAGCATCGTGAGATATCCCATACAGCCCAGCAGTCGCTGCAGCCAAAGACAGTGCTGTCACTGCTGTGGGGGGGGCAACAACTACTGCAGCTGGCAAAATCGATAGCTGCAGCTGTCTGAATGGTTAGAGCCAATGACCGTTCATACATTGGGTTGTACATCAGCCTGCTATCTTGTAGACAGCAGCGCCCTAATGATGGGGGTGCATAGCGCCCCTATCGTTTACCACCCAACCCCAAGCGGGAGAAGTAGTATCAGCGCACATTACATGCTCTTATACCACTAAACCCCCATTTCACTGGTTCATACCTCTCCCCCACTGTTACTTATTTATTTAATAACAGTTATCTATATAGTGCACACATATTCCGCAGCACTTTACAGTCCCTGCCCCTGTGGGGCTTGTAATCTGTATTCATACCACATGTGCACACACACACACACACCATACATGCCTACCCTCCCGGTTTTCGCGGGAAGCTCCAGATTTTTCAGGTAACCTCCCCGCACCCCCATGAAAGGTAGGCACTTTCTGCATGAATCACGTCATTTAGCTCCATCCCTTATTTAAATTTGCACCAATTTGTGTCAGTGACATCAGGTCCCACCCCCCATAGCAACCCAATCTTTCTCCTCCCCGGGTTCTCCCGGCAAGGAGATAAAAAATTTAGGCAAGTATGAAGCCAGGGCCGGCGCCACCATTAAGCAGCTTTAGGCAGCTGCCTTGGGACACCGGCCACTGGAGGGTATCACTCACCGCCCATAATGACAGGCAGTGTTTATAGCCCCAGTGTAAAGTGCGCATAAGCCGCGGCACTTGTAAAGCCGCTCAATCTGTGACTGAGACAGTGTGCAGCGATAGTGCTGCACACTGTCTCCTCACTCTCCGCCTCCCATAGCCGCAGCGTCTGCCCTGTGTCCGCCGGGTTTAGTCTCAGGCTGCTGATGGGTCTTCTCCCGTCTCACGGTGAGGGGAATAGAGGCGGGTGGAGTTCACTGGTTCTGGCGGCGGGGCTTTGATGCATCAGTAAGTGTCTTCTTCATTGGCCCAGCAGTCTCCCGCATCACCGAGTCACAGTTGCTCGTGTGCAGGGGCTCCAACAGGCAGCAATCCTGTTCGGTCGCAGCATTTTAGCTTATCCATAGACACAGATCCAGTCCCAGTCATAGCAGCCGACCCCTCCTCTTTAGTGTGGGTTCTTCTGTTATATGCTTCGCCCTGACTTTGGCCGCCCTCCGCAGCTCCTGGCTCATTGCTCGGGGGCCCCTAGTGAAGAACCGCTTCAGAATCATCTGCCTGGTCCCCCAGGCCACCAATGAGAGAGGGGAAACTTGTTGCTGGCCTAAAAATAAATTCTCCCTATGGCTGCGCAGGCTTAGAAGTGACCAGAGGCAGTGGGGTCAGACAAAGTTCACCAGCCCTGCAACACAGGGCTGTACTGTATGTTACATTACACCCATACAGTAGCTGTGGGGGCAGTCCGTTATATATATATATATATATATCTATATATAAAAATTACATTGGGGTAGCAATGTTGTGTATGTGTGACAGTAAGTGTAATGGCGCTGTAGCCAGTATATAGTATACTGTCTACAGCGCCATTACACTTACTGACACACAACACACAATGGGGGAGCGCAATAGTCTGAAGTTTTGCCGAGGGCACCTGGAAACCTTGCACCAGCCCTGCTTCTGCCCCCAGCCCCTGTCACCTTCTTCCTCCAGCCCCCGTCACCTTCTTCTGCCCCAACCCATGTCACCATCTTCCTCCAGCCCCTATCCGTTTCCTATGCCCTCTTCATCTTCTGCCGTATCCAGGTTCCATTCCATCATCTTCCCCTTCCACGGCCTTCCACTGCAGCTTGCCTGCCATACGGCGACGTGACCTATGACGTTACGCCCCTGTGTTACTTAAAGGTCAGGCCTGAGCCACAGCTGGACAGACCCAGGCTACAGGGGATTTGGAGCTGGGGCTGGGCAGCCGCTATGGCATCAGCTGCCCGCAGCCCCGGTTTGTGTCCGTCTGGTCCTCGGGACCTCTCTGGACCTTGGGAGGTTACAGGGGATTGGCTAGCCAGATATAGCATAGTATGGACATGTATTTGCAGTGACACGGGTGGGTTGCTGAAAGTGGTTGCGTATAGAGATGCTGAAACGCTCACATTGGAGGCTAAACTCAGATGGATAATCTGCACCTTGTAGCATAGGTTTTGTGCAAGTTTCAATGGTGCGACCGATGGTGGAGTATAAATACGCATAAAGCATGATTGCAGCATCTGTAGAGTCTGATAGTGGCCGCCACAGTACTTGCACATTGGAATGTACACCAGGGAAGAGCATTGTAGTATCATTAGCATAAAGTCGCAGGAGCAAATGCAGAAAAAGACACAAGGAAGGCCACGACTGCCTCCGAGTCAGAATCAGGCCCTATGAGAAGACAGTATTCTGCCCCTCCACAGACCCCGCCCCCTCAATAGACCCACCCCGTTGAGGGCTGCTTTCAATAATTTCCCGGGCTGCTTTTCCATCCCAATCCGCCCCTGTGTAATGCTGTATATGAACTTGGTTGTGGCAGGCCAGCTATCAGGATGCAGGTGGGAATACTGTTGAACCTGCAATGCTGGAAATGGATTTGATTGTAACAGAACCAGTACTTGATATGGTTAAACTGACAGGTGGATGCAAGTCTGTACTTGAAATGGTTGAACTGGGGGCGTGTCCTGGCAGGCAAGGGAAGCAGCCACGTTTCTAAGAGGCTCCAGACCACCGGAGAAAAAAAAAGCCTCAATATTCCTGGCTACCATACCCAGTGGTGACCAATTTTATGCCCTAGGCTCCCTCAAGTCACTCTCACTAACGGGGTTGGTTGTGGAGCCGGAATGCATTTATTAATGCGTTTGCAGGTTGTGCCCTAACCACCCTGCAGCAGCCGGAGACTCACGCTGGAGCCGCAAATGGAAGTGTGCCCAGACATACCGTACCGTCCCTGCCAACTCGGAGGCACCGCAGAGACCCGTGGACTGTGCTATCTGTGAGCGCTGAGACTGGCCAGACTCCCAGGTGGGGTGTAGCGACTGAGTGCTTCTTCTTCCTCCCGGCGTGGAGAGCGCACATGGGGCAGTTTGCTCGTAGATATGCGGCCCGGTCTCCCTATACATCCTAGGCCTTAATTTTCTATAAAGCCCGGCGACACCTCATGGTTCACGTGAACCGCTACACGTGGTACCGCGAATACTTCTCAGACCATAGGCGCTCCTTACCACTCAGCCCTACAGCCCTTTCATTCAGAATCCAGTTCTGTTCTGGGCTGCGGATAACTGTTCCCTAGAGATCTCCTAGATAACCATCTATATAAGCAAGCCCTAAGACATTACGGAGATGCACTGAATTTCTGGATGTCCCCAGATACAAAATTGCCTCCCTGTGTCTATCTGGTTGTTTTACTGTTTGGGAGATATATGTTGGTGAGTCCCATAATACCACCTGAACACGGCAGATAGCATCTGATTGATACTCTGCTGATCCTTCTTTGGGGAGTTATAGCAATCAACAATCTTTATGTAGATCAACTGGGAGACCACATGGCTGCCCTATGCTTTGATACTTAATGTTACTTAATGTCAATGTAATGCCAGGCCACAGGGAATCACCGTATGCAGGATCTCTACCTGTGTAACATGTCAGCAACCTGATTTCGCTTACTGTGACCTACGCAACTATTTACTGATCTTTTTTTTTATGCTACATTATGGTCAAAAATAAAAAACCACCTCAAAGAGGCAACACACCTTTATCGAAAGGGCACTAATCTCAGCAGATCTGAGATCATTTCTTCATACCAATCCTACCAAGGCTACAGTAGATCCAATAACATCCAGCTCCATCTCCTCATCCTCATCAACTCCTGCAATGTCCCTGTTCCAGGAAGACCAAGCCCATGTGTCCTCTGAAAAGGACACAGACCTCCAGGACATTATGGACCTCATTCAGAGGCGGTTGCACAGAGCGATTGAACGTAGCGAGTGATGTTTTTTTTAACTGCGCATGCATGTACCTGGCAGTGCACGTGCGCAAGCCTGTCTTCCCGAATGCAATCCTCTTGCTCGCTAGTGACTACGAGGTCGTAGCTGTGATTGACATTTCGTACCGTTTGTGGGTGGTTACAGGGGAAGGTGCTTGTGAACGGGGGTGTGGTGGTGCACACGCAGACGTGGTTGACCTTAAAAAGGGCGTTTTAAGGGCGTGCATATATTACTGAGCGAGTCATCACACATGTCATCTTGTTGCAATAACGACGCTACTGCTCGCAGAGCTAAGGGTAGCCCAGGGTCTACCTTAAGCATTGCGAGTGCTGACGATGGTTACTGCCTCAATCGATGTTTGTAGGCAATTAACAATGTAACAGGTGTTAATCGTGCTGACGTAGGTTGCCACCTGCGACCGACTCTGAATTAGGCCATAGAGATGGGAAGTGTGCTTTCATTGTTGTGGGTGTTTCCGCGCTTACGATGTGCTTTGCGACTGAGCGCTCATTTTGCATATTCTCGGTCACTTTGGGTGCGACTGATCGCTCCCGAGCGACCGCCTCTGAATGAGGTCCTATGTCCTTCATGAAGACCTTACCCACAAAACAGGATCTTCAAGATACCATTCGACAGGAACTTACTATTGTCCGGAAAGACATATCGCAGATATCAGATCGTGTCACTTCTCTAGAAAACTTTCAAGAATCCACAGATGCATATTTGACATCCTTGAAAGATGTAATTTCTGCCCAAACAAAAGAAATGTGTGTGATCAACCTGAGGATGACAGATCTCGACAATAGAGGACGGAGTAACAACGTTCGTATTAGAGGTCTACCAGTAGAAGTCCCTCAATCTGGTTTGATAGACGCACTTACAAAGATATTCAATGAAATCCTGGGAAATGAACCAAATGAGCTTATCACCTTTGATAGAGCTCACCGAGCCCTAAAACCAAGAGGTCTTCAAGCTGATCGCCCCCGTGATGTCATATGTCTATACTACTGTTAACAGAAAGATGAACTTATGCGCAAAGCACGGCAATTAGACGGAATTGACTTCAATGGGGCAGTGATCCAAATATTCCAAGATTTATCCTGGCATACGCTCCAACAGCGTAAATCCCTTAAACCTATCACAGATGAACTTCGTAAGCGCCAAATGAAATACAGATGGGGCTTTCCCTTTAACCTTCAAGTATCCTCGGCTGGGAAAACACATTCTTTAACCTTGTACGCCGATCTGCCTTCATTCTGCTCTGGACTTGATATACCAAAGCTTAACGTTCCCAATTGGGAATTCGATCTGCCTGAACTGCAACTACCTCAAAGACCCGAGAATTATCCTCCTTGGCAAGAAGTTCGTAGCTCCAGGAGAAGACCTCACGCTTCGTCACCTTCACTGGCTGAAGGTGCCACCTGAACGGACTTATCTGCTCTTGATCTGAGGTTTCCCTCCGTCGGGAGAGGGTGAGATCCATCTATTTGTTGATTTTATTGTGTGCCAACTGTTTGCCTTATCCACCAACCTGGTCTTTTGTTTATTTCAAGTAATGGATGGTTGAGATTTTTCCAATGATCCACTAGGATGTCATTTTAAATATCTTTGAAATAGGTGTGTTCTCTCTCTTTTTTTGTATATAATTCATTAAATAATGTTAGACATTTATATATTATGTTTCGATGCTACATTACTATATGTTTTTCAAATAGGTTCTGTGCGGTGATTCCCTAACCCCATACCCGCCCTCGGCTTATATGCCTATTGGGTTTCTCAGAGTGCCAGATTCTCCACTGCGGGTTTAACCCTGTTCTTGCAATTCCTTCTCCCCTCATGTCTCACTTTATATTTTTTCTAGATGTAATTGTTTTTATTTGGTTTCTTTCCATTTTTTTATTTGACCATTTTGAGGATTGATGTATGTTTGGTATTTCTACAAATAACATGATCTCCCCAAGTACAATTAAGATACACTTGATTAACGCCCGGGGCCTCAATATACCTGAAAAAAGATCTACCCTGTTGAGATCCCTATGGGCTGATAGAGTAGATGTTGCACTGATACAGGAGAGTCATTTTAAAATTTCGTCCCGCAGCCCTTCCCTAACTAACCACCGATACCCACTCGCATACTACTGCAACACCCCAGAAAGCAAATCCAAGGGAGTTGCAGGCTTATTTTCAAAAAATCTACAAATTTCTATAACTTCGGTTCACAAGCCAGTTCCGGGTAGGATACTCCTAATAAATTGTAAAATATATAACCAACCCTATACTTTTATTGCAGTCTACACCCCTAATCAGGACCAAACCTCCTTTTTTCAATCTCACCTTACGAAGCTTGAATCTCTATGCTCCGGGATTATAGTTCTGGGGGGAGACCTTAATTGGACTCTGGATCCAACTATTGATATCTCGACCAAAGCACCCAGTATTCCCAACAGAAATATGGTAGGGTCAGGAAATTGTTTCACGACCTTCAGCTGGCAGATACATGGAGGGCCTCTCACCCATTAGGCCATGATTATTAATTTTATTCTCATCCCCACAAAACATATACACGATTAGATTATTTGTTTCTAAGTCATAAACATCTTCCACTCCTTTTAGATGCCTTGATTGGCTCAATTACTTGGTCAGACCACACCCACATATCGATAACTCTGTCGGCTTGGCATCAGTCTCCTAGTCAGTGGACTTGGCACCTTAATGAATCTTTATTAGAGGATATTACTTGTAGAGATGAAATCAACAAAACCCTGATTGATTATTTTTCCATTAACGATACTGAAGATATTTCTAAAATGACCTTATGGGAAGCTCATAAGTGCGTACTGCGAGGCAAGATTATCCAGCTTGGCTGCCATATGAAAAAGCAAAAAATGCAATGCGTGGCGAGTCTATTGCAGCTGACTCATTCTTTAGAGTCCTCACACAAGTCCACGTTGTCTGGGCCAAAATATGCCGAGCTGATAGAGGCTAGAACCCAGTTGAAGAGGCTGCTCTCTGACAATGCCCAACTTTCTCTCCATAGATGTAAACGTAGATATTATCAATGGGGTAACAAACCAGGACGCTTGCTTGCTCAAGCGCTCCGGTCTCAGAGAGTGAATTCATTTATTAGCTCCATGAAAGATGAAACTGGTTATCTTCATTTTAAGACCCCTGACATAGCATCCTGTTTTAAAAAATATTATACAACTTAATATAATTTAAATAAAGCCCCTAAAACAGCAGACCCTGTCTCCTGCTTATTAAATACTAAAGAATATTTGGCAAATGTCACATACCCCACTCTTTCGCTTGCTGACCGCGATACACTTGAAAAACCTTTTACCCTTTAAGAACTGGAATATGCCATCTCATCTATGCCATCGGGCAAGAGCCCTGGCCCAGATGGATACACCATAATTTATTATAAAACATTCAAAGATATTTTGGTTCCTAGACTCCTTCAAGCTTTCAATTGTATATCAGCAGACACTCACTTTTCCCCCCAGTCCTTGGAAGCTCACATAACTGTGATCCCTAAGCAGGGTAAAGACCCCTCGGTATGCTCCAGTTACAGACCTATTGCCCTCTTAAACGTGGATCTAAAATTATTTGCAAAACTATTGGCAAATAGACTGAATAACCTGCTCCCCTCACTGATACACAGCGATCAGGTGGGATTTGTCCTGGGCCAAGAGGCGAAGGACAACACCACTAAAGTACTCAACTTAATCCACTTAGCTTCCAGAAGTCAGATTCCTACTGTTTTGCTTTCCACCGATGCCGAGAAGGCATTTGATAGGGTGAATTGGCATTTTATGAGGCCTGTGTTGGAGCATATCGGGCTGGGTTCTCAAGCAGTGCATAGGATCTTGGCTCTATACAATATGCCCACTGCTAGGGCTCATGTCAACGGCTCTCTTTCAGATCCTTTTTCAATAAGTAATGGGACGAGAGAGACATGGTTGCCCACTGTCCCCACTAATTTTTGTCCTTTGTATAGAAGCTCTAGCTAGATCAATTAGTGCCAATAGACATATATCAGGCCTTCAGGTGGGCGATGAGGAGTATAAATTAGCTATGTTTGCAGATGATGTTCTGGCGTTGGTCTCACATCCTGAAGTATCCCTGCCTCATCTGATGAAGGAATTTGATTTATATAGTACACTCTCTCAAATTTAAAAATTAATATGTCCAAATCATGCGCCCTTAATATATCAACATCTCCCTTACATATGGTAGGGCTGAAACACTCCTTCCCTTTTCAGTGGCAAACTTCACATATCACTTACTTGGGTATCAAACTGCCTTGAAATTTATCCCTATTAGTCTCATTAAATTACACTCTGCTCCTTAAAGTATTACGAGCAGACTTTAGCAGATGGCACTTTAAACAACTCTCGTGGCTAGGAAGGATAGGAGTCATCAAAATGAACACCCTCCCTAAGTTGCTGTATGTCCTCCAGACATTGCCGATAGGCGTTCCCGATTCCTGGTTCAGCTCCATACAGCTTTTGATTCAACAATTCATCTGGTCCCGTAAAAGACCCAGGCTTAAACGATTAATTATGACGCGATCCACCCGCAGGGGAGGGTTCCAACTTCCAGACATTAAAAATTACTATTATGCGATTCATTTAAATAGGGTGTTGGACTAGACCAGAAGCCGGGAAGTTAAGCAGTGGGTGGAGATGGAGGGGATATGCAGTATCCCGAAATTTTCCCATGGCTCCCGGCACTGCCGAGGCTTCCTTATTCCCACCCGACTGTTACTATGACCCTTTCGGTTTGGAGAACTCTATGCCGTACACCCGACATCTCTTCAGTATTCGGCCCCCTAATTTCATTTCTAGCTAATGTTGATTTCCTTCCTGGCATGACTCTATCATACTTTGCGGGCTGGGCGGTTGAGGGGCTTTTTAGGGTCGGACAGCTAGTGACTTCCAGCAGTGTAAAACAGTTTTCAGATATTAAGACTAAATGGAATATCCCACAAAAAGATTTCTGGAAGTTTTTACAGATCAGACATTATCTCCAATCGGGGTCTAGGCTCACATTGTCTTCTAGGGAGTTGACACAATTTGAGATGATTTGTGTGGCCCCTTTAAATCCTACGCATACAATATCCAAAATACATACATTATTACAACATCAAGGATCCCAGACTTCTCCTCATTTCACCTTAGCCTGGGAAAGAGACCTTAATTTAAAGCTAACAGAAAAAGATTAGGAAAACATATTCCTTAAAGCCCATAGTAGCTCTGTATGTGTTCAAACCAGAGAGACCCAGTATAAGATACTAATGCGCTGGTATAGACATCCTTTGTTATTACACACAATGTTCCCTTCAATATCAGCTAAATGTTGGAGATGCCTTGATGCAGTAGGATCTCTGCTACATATATGGTGGTCTTGTCCTCTCATTAAGCCCTTCTGGAAAGATGTCATCTTTACCTCCAATGATATTCTTGCGATACCTGTACCTACATCCTGTATCCAGCCTTTTGGTTGATAAATCATTCTCCCACCCCACAGTCACAATATAAAAAATCATTGTTACACCATTTTAGTAACGCTGCTCGAGCATCGATTCCTATTCTTTGGAAATCATCTGTCCCCCCTACTCGTAAGACATGGTTTGTCAGATTGGAGTATTATATTTCAGTGGAGGACCTCCTTCTATCTTCTATAGATAAACGGTCTGTTTTTATATCCACCTGGCACCCTTGGTTTGATTATAAATCAACGAATACATATACCAATTATATTTCCACATGTACCGATGCAAAGTGATTTATTAGGGTCAAATATTTTTGTTTTTATTTTTTCTCTTCACCCTCCCCCTACCCTTTTTCTGATCCCCTTTTGTTTTTTAGTTTAGAAATTTGATGTGTTTATTGTTTTGTATGTCTCTTCATCTGTATATTGTTATGTGTAGCAATGTTAAGTTTTCTCGCTGTGTCGAGACTTGAAACAAAGTTTTGTAAAACAAAATGCTTTTTCATCAAGACTGAATGGAAATTGTTTTACTTTATTATTCTAATAAAAAACAGACAAAAAAAAAAAGAAATGGTGGAACTGGCAGGCAGATGCAGGTTTGAGTTTGTAGCAGAATCTGTACTTGATGTAGTTGAACAGGCAGGATGAATCCACAGGTACACGCTGGACTAGACACAAACCGGAGGTGACAGAAAAGGTAAACTGGAGAGTCTTGGTAAGCCACAAACACGTAGCAAGAATGGACACTGGAACAGGCAGAATCCAGCAGGACACAGGATTAGCACTGGCAGGGACCGGACACCGAGGACAGAGTCTATGAGCAAGGGTATTCAATAGAAGGATACTGGACACAGGAACAAAAGTTAAGGAACAAGGAACTGCACAGCATGCAGCGACCACATGAGCCTCCACTAGGTGCAGAAACTGGTAATATCATCCCTGGCAGGCAGGAACTGAATTGAATCCCTAATGAAGGGAGAGGTCTCTTGTGATTGGTCCATCAGGCTGGGGTCAGGTAACGAGACTACCAACAGGTGAATAACTGCACGGAGCAGCCAGAGTCTAGGTAGTTAGGATAACCACTGAGAGCCAATCAGGCAGAGAGCCACAGCAGCACATGTAACAGTATGCCCCCCTTGAGGGTGGACTCCGGACACCCCAACAGGACTAAGAGGAACTGCAAACAAGAAAACAAACGGACAAGGCAGACTCCAAATTTATGTCAAGATGACTTCTTCTTTCTGGAAGATTGTTGAGGTCTGAGTATGGTAAGTCCAAAAATATTGTTAGAACTTCAAAGGAATTTCTTCAGCTTCAGAGTTGTAATCAGAGACAGAATCCACTTCCAAAGGAAGGATTACGGTGTTCTTCTCAGAGACAGATGATACCGGAGAAGAAACATGATGCCCTTTCTGGGGCTTTAGGACTTGACACAATCATATACCCCTCCAGGGGCTACAGGACTAGATTTGATGACAGATGCCCTTTCAGGGGCTACAGGACTAGACTTGAGGACACAGAATCAGATGTCCCTGCTGGGGTAGACAGACCCGATATTGTTCCTGGAACTGGAGACTTAGATACCCCCTCAAGGAACCGGACATTATCCCCAATATGTGGGGTTGGTATTTCAGACTCCCCTTCTGGAATCGGCACCTCAGGCAAGGCAGACATAGTTGGATCCTCTGGGACCTCTGGCAAGGCAGACACCTCTGGCAACGCAGACACCTCTCAGACCTCTGACAACGCAGACACCTCTCGGACCTCTGGCAAGTTAGACACCTCTTGGACCTCTGGAAGGCAGACACCTCTGGCAAGGCAGACACCTCTGGCAAGGCAGACACCTCTGGGACCTCTGGCAAGGCAGACACCTCTCGGACCTCTGGCACTCTTTCTGGATTCTGTACATTGGGTACTCCTCCTGGAGATTGGTCACTGGCTAGGACCTCTCCAGAGGTTGTTGACAAATGAAATGCCCCACTCAGAGCAGTAGAACTAATTGGCCCTCCAAGAATGGTTGCATTAGATGTATCTACTAGGGCTATGGGATCAGAGGATTTCCCTGGGAATGGGAGATTTGCATTTCCTCATTTGGTTCCCATATCTTAACTTGGGGCTTCGGGTCAGAGGACCCCAGTTATAGACCTGATCCCCTTCATGGGAACTTTTGGCACCATTATTGGAAGTTTGGGAGTCTGGAATGACCACTTGAGGTGACCAGGCAGTCTGTACCTCGAGATGTTGAGCGTCACTTTTTCTTGAGCTGCGGAAGGAGCAGTCTTTAATGAAATTACTTGTGCTTCCACAATACATGCAAAGAAGGTCATTCTTTCGTCGCTGGCATTCAGCCTCGGAAAGTTTGGGATGCCAAAAACTTTGGAATCTCCTTTCTGACAGCACAGAAGGAGTCACCCCTAGACTAGGGGAACCAGAATCTGTGGTCTTTTCTGCCTCAGTATAAAGGGAAGCGACTTTTGTGGCATCCTAAGAACTTCCAAATAATTCAGAAACTTTCTGACTTTTTTCAGGGAGTGATGTCATCAACTGCTGCACAGAAGCCTAAAAGATCCTCAGTTGTTCAGGACTCCCATTACTGGTAGACTGAGGGGGCAGAGAACAGTCATTTTGAAAGGTGCCAAAAAGTCTTTGTCCACATGATTGACAAAGTTTAGAATTGTCAGCAAAATTTTTATGTGCAGAAATCTGTTGCTGCAGAGCATCTACACGGATGAATAGCCCTAGGAAAACTTGTGATGTAAGAGTTTGCATGTTTTCACAGATTTTCAATCTGCTGATCAGAACCGGAACTGGATCCTCATCCAGATTCAGACGTGAGGTGACCTGTCTTGAGGGTGAAGACTGGACCGGATTTTGCAGAGCTGGACTCATCTTGCTATACTCCAGTAAAGGGCCGGTGATAATGTTATGAATGTAACTGCACTATTTGCATGAGACCCCTAGAGCTCGCAGATGGGACTCATGCAATAGGCAAGGATCCACAGAAAATAATGTACCTGGAGTAAAGCAGCAAGCAAGGTAAGGGCTAATAGCTGATGCAAGTGTATCCTGGAGACTGCTGCTGGAAGTAATCAACTGGCACAGGTGGATATGCACAAAATCAGTTAGGATGCAGATCTGGACCTGTAGCAAACCAACTTTACAAGATGCAGGCTGGAACAATGTCAAAGTAGCAATGCTTGGTTGTGGCAGGCCAGCTACTCAGGATGCAGTTAGGAATAATGTTGCACCTGAACTTGGTTGTGGCAGGCCAGCTACTCAGGAAGCAGGTGTGAATAAAGTTGTACCTGTAATGCTGTATATGAACTTGGTTGTGGCAGGACAGCTACTCAGGATGCAGGTGGGAATACTGTTGAACCTGCAATGCTGGAAATGGATTTGATTGTAACAGAACCAGTACATGATATGGTTAACTGACAGGTGAATGCAAGTTGGAGTTTCTAGCAGAATCTCTACTTGATGTAGTTGAACAGGCAGGATGAATCCACAGGTACACGCTGGAGTAGCCACAAACCGGAGGTGACAGAAAAGGTAAGCTGGAGAGTCTTGGTAAGGCACAAACATGTAGCAGGAATGGACACGGGAACAGGCAGAATCCAGCAGGACACAGGAGTAGGACTGGCAGGGACAGGACACCGAGGACAGAGTCTATGAGCAAGGGTATTCAATACAGGCTTGCCTACCCTCCCCATTTGGCCGGGAGCCTCACGATTTTCGGGTGCAGCTCCCGGCCCCCCAGAAAGGCAGGCAAGCCTCCCGATATTCCCCAACCCTCCCGACCTCCCCCCAGAATACATTGGATATCCCCACAGTGGGGGGGCTGGTGACGTGATTCGCGCTAAATCACGTCATCATGGCCCTGCCCCCTGCTTCACAGTGCCGAAAATAACGGCATTGTGAAGAGGGGGCGGGGCCATGAAGACGCGTTTGCGTGGCCCCACCCTGACACCACCCCCAACATGTCACAGATATTCAGACACGCCCCCGCTGTTAGCCGACAATTAGCTCCCTCTCGGAAGGAGGGAGCTGATTGTCGGCAAGTATGATTCAATAGCAGGATACTAGACACAGGAACAAAGGTTAAGGAGCAAGGAACTGCATAGCATGCAGCGACCATGTGAGCCACAGGAACTGGTAATATCACCGGCAGGCAGGAACTGACTTGAATCCCTAATGAAGGGAGAGGTCTCTTGTGATTGGTCCATCAGACTGAGGTCAGGTAACGAGACTACCAACAGGTGAATAACTGCACGTAGCAGCCAGAGTCCAGGTAGTTAGGATAATCACTGAGAGCCAATCAGGCAGAGAGCTGCAGCGGCACATGTAACACCCGCACAGAGCCCTGACCTCAACCCCATCGAGCACCTTAGGGATGAACTAGAATTGAGATTGCAAGCCAGACCTTCTCATCCAACATCAGTGCCTGACCTCATAAATGCTCTACAGAATGATCGGGCACAAATTCCCACAGAAACACTGCAAAATCTTGTGGAATGCCTTCCATTAAGAGTGGAAGCTGTTATAGTTGCAAAAGCCAACTCCATATTAAAGTATATGAATTTGAATACAATGTCATTACAGGATGTAGTTAAAATGCAGACCATCGCATGCTCGGTGACAAAAGCCCGGCGCCGGAATCCCGACCGGGGACAAGACACTGGAGCCAGAATCCTGACATAAGGTGAGATGCCTACACTGGGATCACGACAGCCAGCAAGCTGATGGTAAGTACAGCAGGAGCCCTTAGGTCTTAGATGCGGGGGGGGGGAGGGTTAGGCTTAGGCACCCCAAGGAGTTTAGGGTTAGGCTATGGGAGAGGGGAGGTTAGGGTTACGCTACGGACATGGGGGGTTAGGTTTAGGGCTGATTGAAAAGTAATGAGACTGATTTTTTTATTCAGAATCACATGACTCCACAAGTCCTGAAATTTTTTCTTTTTCAAAGTAGCGTCCTTCACATTCAATAAATTTTTTGCAGCGTTCCAATAATTATTCAAAGACGTGCAGTGGACTGCTTTGTGACATCGGGTTTGCATAGTAGTCGCCATTAATTGTCCACGGGGAACCCAGTGCTGTAGGATCATATCATGCACATCAAAGAACAGCAGAAGCATGACTTTACATGCCAAAAAAATAACACAGAATTTGTGGGCGGAGGTGAATTTGTGTGTTTCCTTACACTGGACTGTTGTTTGGATTCTGGATCATAATGACAAATCCACGATTCATCACACATCACAATCGATGTCCGGAAATCGGGTATCCTCTCCGACATTCAAACAGTGTTCGTGTACGCTTTAACTCGTCGCATCTGCTCTTCTGTGAGATTTCTGGGTACCCACCTGACACACACACAAGGCATTTTCAGTTCCTTTGTCACAATATGCTGAACCCGTTAGAATGAGATGCCAAGTGAAGCCGAATGTTTGCGTAAAGTTATCCTTCTGTCATTTTGCAATATCTTGGCAGCTTGGGCAATGTTGACATCTGTAACCGCGGTGGATGGTCTCCCAGAATGCGCTTCATCAGTCACTCTCATATTACCCTCTTTGAAGTGCTTCCCCACTAAAATACTGCAGCACGGATAATTGTTTCTCCACCATATGCTTGCTGTAACATTTCATGAGTTTCATTTCCACTCTTTCCAAGTTTAACACAAAATTCAATCACACATCTCTGACGTAATCTCACAGACACATCTTCCTCATCGGCCATGACGAAACGTACGAAGATCTTCCACTCACTGTGACCAAACAAAGAAGACTACGACAGTCCAACCATAGGTTCAGACACATCGATTTATAAGCTTCACAATAACCAGTATAGCGTTACCATGTCTACCTATGGGATAGAATAACAGAAGCAGTCGCATTAATTTTCAATCAGCCCTCCTATGTAATATATATATATTATGGGATGTGTATCTCATTCAAGGTTTTGTATCTGGATTTGGTTTTACAAAACCACCATTGCGTGTTTTGGATCTGTGTTTTTTTCTAAACAAAAGCATAAAAACATCTGAAATCATATAATTTGGGCTTGTTCTTGTTCCTACGTTATTATTAACCTCAATAACACTTACTTCCAGTAATTTCCAGTCAATTTTGACAGCTGACAATATTGATTTTATCCGGTTTAGGCCAAAAGGTTGCATCGAGCTAACTGGCTGACTAAGCCAAGCAACAGCAGTGGGTGGCACTAACATGTGGCAGTTCAGCTTCCAACATGGCACAGAGTGGCACTGCAGTGGCAGACAGGCAGGGCCGGCTCTTGGGGTGTTCGACCGGTGTGGTTGAACAGGGGCGCCACCCCATAGAGGGTGCACCCCTCCCCAACATCCCGATTTCAGCGGGACAGCCCTGTTCCGCTGTTCCACCCATGGGCTGGGTACCCCACCCGTGGGCTGGGTACCCCTACCGCTGCAGCTGTGCGGCGGTGCCAGACCCTGGAGGCTAAATGGATTCTGCGCACATGCACACGGCATCCATTCAGTGCCGGGAGAGGGCTGGGGGAAGCCCAGCTAGTGATGAGTGTTGGGCTTCCCCCAGCCTGATGTTACACGGGAGGCGTGCCATGTGGGCACGCCCCCAAATAACGTCACATAAGGGTGCATGACCTCTAGTAATTAGGCGAAACCCCCATTTTCATTCGTACACGACTAACTCTGGAGCTGGCTTTGCAGACAGGATGGCAGTTTAATAAACTGTAAAATTAAAAATGTCAGGCAGCAATGCCCCAAACAGCACATGATGCAAAGAAAAGAGGTGCAAGATGGAATTGTCCTTGGGCCCTTCCACCCACCCTTATGTTGTATATAGTAAACAGGACATGCACAGTTTAACAAATCAATCACTTCAGCGACAGGGACTGCCAATTGTGGCTGATGCGATTGGTTTGTTTGGGCCCCCACAAAACAAGCTACCAACGGGCAGCTGACATTGCTGGCAATGATCTCTCCATGCACAAACTGGCTTTACAGAGGCAAGATGTTGTCGTCATTATCATCCAATTCCTCACCCTCATTAGTGTATACATCATCTTCATACAATATTAATTTTTCCAAACTGGAATCCACCATTACAGCCTCAGGTGCCTCTGTATATTTTGGATGTAATTGGCGGTAAAGGTCTTCCTCATGAAATTTGTAGAACATAATCTTTTCCACATTTTAATGAAGTAGCCTCCTACGCCACTCACACTGGAGGGTGGGCATCTCAAGTAAAGCAAAGCCAGCTTGTGCAAGGGCTTCCAAAATGCCTTTTTTTTCCTGCCAGTAGTGAAATGGACTGTGTGACATGCCTATTTGAACGATGGCAGTGTCTGAACTCAGGGCCTAATTCAGACCCGCTCGCGAGTGCTGAGCGCTCGCAAGCGGGTCGATGTTGTCCAAGTGTGCATGCGAACGACGGAGGCGGCTCCGTCGTGCGCACGCGTGAGACCTGAATAACGACGGCCAAGCCGTCGTTATGGGTCTCGCACCAAATGGAGCGTGCTGTCAATGGTGATTGACAGCACGCCCCCTTTGGTGGGCATGCCAGGGGCGTGGCTGCCCAGACAGAGGCGTTCCCATGGGAACGCCTACCGTCTGGGGCCAGCCCCACAGACATCACTAGTGATGTCAGTGGGAGTGCTTTTGGCTCTGATAGAGCCAAAAGCACTCCAGGGCTTCTGGCAGCGAGAACCTACCACAAGGGTCTCGTCGCAAGCCCGATGGTCGCGATGGTCTTGACCATCGCGACCATCATTTTGGCCACTCGCTATAGCTGTGGGTGGACACCCACAGCTATGCGAGCGGCCAGGAGGCCGCTCCAAAAAGGAGGGGGGACGGCCCTGATTCAGAGCGAGCGCTCTGTCAGAGCGTACGGCTCTGAATCAGGGCCTCACTTCACAGGTGACTACTTAAAACTTTTCAGGAATTTTCACAACATGGAAAGTATTTTCCACAGAGCTTGAATAAGATACATTCCCCCTCCTCTTTCTATGTCATACTTCGTTGTGTAGCTTTGGATGGCTTTTTGCTATTCCTCCATCCGTTCAAGCATATAAAGGGTGGAGTTCCACCTTGTAACTACCTCTTGCTTCAGCTGGTGACAGGACAAATTCAATATTCTTGCAGGTGCTGGAATCTTCTACATGCACCTGCTGAATGTAGAAAATTTCCAGAAATTTTGCATGCCACAGAGAGCATCTCCTGCACGCCCCTGTCATTTAAAAAAAATAAAATAAATTGCACCACCAAGTTGATTGTGTGAGCAAATCATGGGACGTGTTGGAATTTACCCTGCTGTAATGTTCTCACAATATTGGTGGCATTGTCAGAAATCACAAATCCTGAGGAGAGTCCAATCGGGGAAAGCCATTTAGCAATGATTTCCCTGAATTTTTCTAAGAGGTTGTCACCGGTATGCCTCTTAGTGAAACTGGTGATACACAGAGTAGTCTGCCTTTGAATGAGCTGCTATTTCTTATATGCTGCGGCTACTGTTGGTGCCGCTGAAGGCGATTCTCCCACTTGTGGGCTGTTACAGTCATGCAATCTTGCATTTGCCCTGTTTCACTTGTCCACATATCTGTGTTTAAGTGGACAGTGGGTTCAAAGGCATTTTGGAGGACACTAATTAAGTTTTTTTTAACGTCCCTGTACAGGCT
Organism: Taudactylus pleione; assembly: GCA_031769625.1. NCBI lineage: Eukaryota > Metazoa > Chordata > Amphibia > Anura > Myobatrachidae > Taudactylus > Taudactylus pleione. Next base: position 739,076 of record JAUIMM010000109.1, read on the forward strand.
GGGAATTGCTTTTCTAGTGAAGTGGGACCTTGATGGGATTTGTTAGCGGGGACACATGACCTTAATTAACTGTCTAAACCCACTGCACTAATGGCCGATATTGGATGCACATCTAATACCAGCATAGATGTTATAGTGTCAGTGATTCGCTGTGCAGCTGGGTGACTGCTGTCATACTTGCTTCCCCTTGCAAAGGATTGTTTAACAGTCAATTGTTTTTTCTTTTAAATATTACTAGTAGTGTTCCTGGTCCCCTTCCGGGATGAAGATCCACTCCAGTAGTAGTAGTAGTAGTAGTAGTGTAGCGCTCAATTGACTGTTAATCCTTTGCAAATCTTCCACATGAAAAGCATTTCCCAACCTGTACAGCGACATTAAAAAAAACATAGTTAGTTAGTGGCCTTCCAACTGCCATTGTACCCACTGTACACTTAACCAGAGCAGATATGTGGACAAGCGGAACAGAGCAGCAAATGCAACATTTCAGGTTTAAGTCTTACGTTGTATCTTTTTTTAAGAATCCTTGAGCACTATGCCTGTGCTGGGAGTGTATATTCATCCCAGAAGGGATGGAGACATTGTTTTGTCTTCCCAACAGACACAGATCTGAAGAGATGTAAAGAACTACTGGCACAAAAAAGAGGCAATTTGGAGGCCCTTACACAAACTGCCTTTGCTTTACTTGAGCTGTCCACCTTCCACTGTGTACTCAGAAAGTTTTCAGCACAGCCGGGAACCTTGTCAATGATTGGCCTGAGACTATTTCCCCAAAATGTGGAAAAGATGCTGTCCATCAAAATGAACTACAAATTCTACGATAAAGACCTTTACAGATAATTACATGCAAAAATTACAGAGGCACCTGTAATGGTGGTGTCCAGCGGGGACAAATTATTATTGTGTAATTTATACATCACCCCAGATTATACCATCACCCAAGCCTATATCGCCATCCCATCCTGTGTTATGTTTAAATTATTGCTGCGCTCCCTGTTAGATTGGGGATTCATTGTCCACTTTAGTGGATGTGAGCTCCAATTTAGTCCATATCACCACACCCCCTACACATCTTCTGACCTGGGCTACAGGAGGAGCAGCTGCACTCTGGAATACAGTTGCATGGAGTTGCCCCTCTGACTCACTGAAATTCAGGTAGAGGGGCCATGGGTAGGGAGTAAGGACACTATAATCAGAGAACACAGTTTTAGCTGCTTTATTCCATTATTTTTAAACCATATCCTCTATTTTCACATTTTGAAAATGTTTATGTGAAGCTCAACTGAGGCGTTTGTGATGTAATTATGTTTAATATATAATGCACGTTATTTAGCATTTTGTTGTGGTCTTGTAGTCGGCGTGTAGAGTAGACTAATCATTTATTCATGATTGAGGAAAGAAGTGAAAAGTTGCAGTTTTTTATTCCTAACTTTGTGTTATTAATTGTGAAGTTTTCACTTAGTGTCTCAAGATTTTTTTATGAATAAGAAAAGAATAACACACTGTGCTACCACTTACAGTATGACTTTTTTTTTACGAATACACAGCCTTTTCCACGTAGTGTGACAATATTATTTACGAATACACTGCGTATCCACTAACCGTGTCAAAATTTTTTACGAATAGTAATACTGTTACACCCTTGCCCCTGGATGGACACAGCACCCCCTGCCCTAGATGAACACAACAACCCCTGGATGGACACAGCAGCCACTGCCCCTGGTTTGACACAGCAGCCCCTTGATAAATGCCACAGGCAGCACCCCTGCGCAGCTACGTTGTTGATAAGTGTGGCTAACGCGTGCACACACACAGGTATAAAAACACTTAATGATTATTTGATTTATTAATTTTTTTTTTGCCACTTGGGGGTGGGAGAGCACCCCTGAACGAGGCAGCAGCCCCTTGATAAACGACACATGCAGCACCCCTGCACAGCTATGTTGCTGATATGATGTGTGGCTAACACGTACACACAGTAAAAAAAAAACTTTATTGATTATTTGATTTATTAATTTTGTGGGGGGCACTTGGGGGGGAGAGCACCCCTGATAAATGAAACAGGCAGCACCCCAGCGCAGCTATGTTGCTGACAAGTGTGGCTAACATGCGCACACACACAGAAAAGAAAAGACATTTATTAATTTTTTTTTTTTACACTGGGGGGAGAGCACCCCTGAACAAGGCAGCAGCCCCTGCGCAGTTACGCTGATACATGCCTACTCTCCCGATTTAGCCTGGAGCCTCCCAAAAATCGGGTGCCGCTCCCGACCCCTGGAAAAGTAGGCAGGCCTCCCGACTTTTCCGGTCCCCCTGCAATGTACTGCTAAACCCCCGCTGCGGAGGGACTGATGATGCGATTCGCGCTGAATCGCGTCATCATAACCCCGCCCCCCGCATAGCAATGCCGGAAATATCGTCATTGTGTAGTGGAGGCGGAGCCTAAATGACGCAATCACGTGGATCCGCCCACCAGTCCCGCCCCTAAATGCTGGTAATGTGTCTGGCCATGCCCCTCTGTACAGGCCCTGCCCCCCTGCTACACCGACCTGGCTGCTTCCTCCCGGAGGAAGCAGCCAGGATGTAGGCAAATATGTGATAAGTGTGGCTAACGCGTGCACACACACACTGGGGGTGAAGAGCACCCCTGATAGACGGAGCACCCCTTGGACAACACAGCAGCACCCATTTATGGACTGCAGTGACACAGGAGCCACTGAAGCCCCCATCTTCTGTCTGCAGCACAGCTCCTAGTATGAGTCAATACAGCCCTTCTGGGCAACAGGCACAGCACAGCCCATCACAGCAGCCAGCCCCTATGGACATTGGCCAACAGCCAGCCAGCCCCTATGACAAGTTGACAACCACAATGCACAGCCAGCCAGCCCCTATGTACAGCAGCAGCACAGCCCCTCACTTGCCTCTACTTCACTCAGTCTCAGCTGGAATGAAAATAGCGGCGAGTGCGGGGAACCTTTATACAATACAAAGCCCGCGAGAATCCGACATGTGGGATCATGTTGCTTTGCCTCGCTTTGAGGGCCTGATTCAGAGCCAGACGCTATTTGCGGACGGTCGTTCCAAAAAGGGGCCGGCAATTTAAATTGAGCGCTCGCTCTTTGCGGTTTGTTGACGCCTCTATGTCTGTGCGAGCGAACGAAAAATGCGCTCGCTATTTTGTAAAGATGCCCCTTTGCCGTTCGCATCACACGTCATCTCCGGTATTTATTAGATTAATCGGGTACATCGAACGGCATCTGAACTGCTCGCGGTGCTTGTGGTAGGTTTTTCTTGCCACTATCACTGCGAGCAGTTCAGGCTAAAAGACAACCAAGTGACGTGGTCAATGACGCTCCTTTACTAATTATGCCCTTTTGACCGTTAGGCACGCCTGCGTTCGGATCTCCACTCCCCCGTTTTTAAGCACCTTCCCCTGTTACCACCCACAAACGGTACATTCTGTCAATCAAATTAGCAGCCCCTCGCTGTTTTGCGAGCGCACGATTTCAACCGCAATGACTGGTTTGCGCATGCGCATTATGACCCATACGCATGCGCAGTTGTGCAAACATCGCTCAGAGCGAACGAGCGGCTCTGAATCAGGCCCAGAGATCCGAGTCAGGCGGAAAAACCCGAGCCGACTCGGATCTCGGCTCGGATCACTAAGTTCGGGTGGGTTCGGATCTCTGATATCCGAACCCGCTCATCTCTATTATAAATACGCCCCTGATTGAATGCTTTTATTCCATGTGTCAGTTAATATTTGAATATATTGTATTATTTTCTTTTCTAGATAACAATGACAAATGAGTGCTAGATAGGAAAATGTTATTAGCTGGTAACAGACATTATCTGCACATATATATTTATATATATATATATATATATATATATATAGCATATCACGAAGAAAAGGGTAGTACTATCTCAGCAGTAAAATAAGCAGAACTGGTATATTTAAACAGATTAATAAAGCATAGAGAAATAATAATACAAAATAAATAGTAATGACTGCAGTCATCAATTGTATAAATAATAGTACATTCTATTACCACAATAAGGGCAAATTGGATCTTATATAATAATGTAAAACTGCATTAAAAAGCCGAATGTATGATAAATTACTCAATTAATAATATAGAATCCACTTAGAATTCAAAGAGAATTCTGTATGTCATAAACAATGCAGCAGATAGATAGTATTATCATATCACTGGTTATTAACAGTGAAATACCTCTAGCTGAATGACACAAATAGCTGCCATCTGTTAGAAAAAAGCAATAGTGATAGTCATTCATCATGTATAAACAATATACAATTAAGATATAGAGGGCACTCGCTATATCCTCCTTCCAATATTTAACAAACAAAGATGGTGAGAGCGATACGGTCCCCATTACTGGCAAAGGGGACCCAGCGCCAGTGGCGTCACAAGAAGGGTGCGGGGGGTACGGGCCGCACCCTGGTGTCACCTGCCGAGGGGTAACACCAAGGTGTACACACCCCCTCGGTGACAGGAGTCTGGCGCCGCACTGTAAAATTAAGTGCATCACTCAGCTCCTGACACTGTGAGGGAGCCAGCTGGCACTGCATGCGCCTCCGGCACCGACACCCCACCCCCATGCATCCCAGTGATAACAGGTCCAAGGGGGTTCGGCCGCAAGGCAACGTCCCATTACCGTGATGCCATGCCCCTTCCCACAAGGTCCCACCCCCTTATGATGCCACGCAGCTTTGCTGCGCAACACACCGTCTCTCCCCACACTAGGTGACACCTTGGGGAGGGACACCACTGCCCAGCGCAGCCTTTATGGGCTTCAGTGAAGCCTTCCAGGTACCGCTGGGTCCCCACTGGGTAAATGTCATGCACATGGGCAGACTGATCGCCACGCGTGCGCATGACACAGAAGCTGACAGCAGCTGGGCGGAGAATGCTGCCAATGAGGGGAATGTCGCTGACTTTCGCCGGCGAGGTAAGTAATGTTGAATATCAGTGGCATAATTGTTAGCATCACTGCAATACTAAAAGAAATATGACGCTGGTATTAACATTTGTTGATAAATGAGGCCCATATTGTTGAGTTCAATCGAGTGGTAAAACTCGTCGCATATGATAAACTGTCATTTTTCAAACAGATGACAGGAGCTGATTGGCTGGATCACCATTATCTTACGCAATGAGTTTTATCACTCATTGTAAGTGATAAAACTTGTTGATAAATAAGGCCTAGTGTGTCTGAAAAGTCTCACACCAAGAGGGCTTTCACATGATATGAAGCTCAGATCATACTGTACAGTATTTGATTTCTATGGTACAGTAGTGTAAATGCCCAATAAATATGCCAATAGATGGGGCTTCGCGGGTGTTGGGGGGCGGAGCTATGCTTTGTGTCCCTGGATGGCGGCACTGGTGGCGCATGCACAGAACCACTGAAGATCAGACAAGCAGCACTAAGGAACAGGGCCGTAGCTATGGTAGTATGGCTGGTGCCATCGCACAGGGCACCACAGGGCAGGGGGCGCTGTTTGGGCCTCTCAAATTTCTATTTTTTATCATTCTTGTAGTTTCCTCGTATTTCATCCCCGCATCTCCTGGCCTCCCCTATCTCTTCCCTGGCCCTTCCCCATGAAGCCATGGCCCTTTTTTGGGTGCATTATGTCCCTTTGAAAAATAAGGGGGGCGCCAATGCTCTTTCTGGCACAGGGCACCAAAAAAGTCTAGTTACGGCTTTGCTTAGGAATACAAAAAGCATAACTTATGGAGGATTGCAGCGCTGCCCAGTAAGGTGAAAGTTTGCAAGGAGTGTTAGAAAGTCATTCACTGTCACCAATGTACATGAATAGACCCCTTGGTTTCACAGTTAATTAAAAATTTTAAACTGTAACTCCATAAATGTGTGATTCAAAGTCAGATCTGTAGAAGCCCATTGTATTTGGCAATCACATGTTTCCCTGTATTAGATCTCTACCACCTATCTTAGTTTGCACCAAAGAAAGTAAGAGCTACTGCATTTTTAATATTATTAGCCTTCCTGAAGATCCCATTCAGTTGTATATCTACTGTAATTCAAGTTTAAGAATGGATCCAACTACTGTATATAATAGGAAATTTCTTTTGATTATACTCTTATCTTTGGCAGAAGCAATGTTAAATATGGAAAAATAAAACATAGATCCATCAAATCTGTGATTTCTCTTCTCCTTTGTGGCCATTTTATTTATTATTATTATTATTATTATTATTATTATTATTCTTTATATGGCGCCACAAGTGTTCGGCAGTGCCTTACAAAGTACATAAACAAATAAGTGAACAAGAAACCAGTGACTTACAGTACAATACAGTGCAGGACAAAGACATGGTTTATACACCTTGCTGCATTAGCGATTAAAATACTCAAAATAAGCAGCCGGGAGTCAGCAACCAAGTGTTAGGTTCTCTTGTGGGGAGAAAGGAGTGGAAGAGAGTATAAGAAAAAGCACATGAGGGAAGACGACCCTGCTTGTGAGAGCTTACATTCTAAAAGGGAGGGGCAACCAAACCGACATGACACAGATGGGGTAGACAGGGAGGACATAGCATGCAGTGGGTTAGGATGAGAGATGAAGTATTGAGTTTTTAGAGCCCGTTTGAAGATTTGTAGAGAGGTGGAGAGTTTGATAGGGAGAGGGAGAGAGTTCCAGTGGTAGGGAGCAGCATGGGCCAAATCTTGGAGGCGGGAGTGGGAGGAAGTAATTAGTTGGCAGGAGACGGCGTGCATTTTTGAGCGAAGTGGATAGGGCGGGAATGTGAAGGGAGATGAGTGGTACAAACTCGAACTTTGGGGTTCCAAGTCAAACCGAGTCCCGGCTTGGATCACTTTGCTGTGCCGAGTAGAACCGAGTGCCGTCAGGGTCACAATTGACTGGAAATTACTGGAAATTAATGTTATTGATGTGTTAATAGTATTATAGGAACAAAAGCAGGTCCAAGTTACATGATTTTAACTGTACTTATCAATTTTTAAAGAAATCCAAAACTGAAACCAAACCACTTGAGGGTGGTTTTGCCAAAACCATAACACGACTATGATTTGGAACCAAAACCATAACACAGGGGTCTGCACACATGTCATTGTAAAGTTTCCCTGTCCAATTCCAGAACTCTTGAATAGGTCTCCCTAAGTCAGGGCCCAATATAAATCATTTTATTAAAAATATTCATTCAGATACCTGATCAATGAATTTACTTTCGAAGTACAGATGTGTCTGATATATCGGACCTGACGTTCAAGAATATTTTTCAACCATTTTTATATTTCTTGCTATTATACTCCAAACAGATGTTTGTGTCTCCCTCTTTATGGCAGGTGGATGTATGGATAGAATCGTCAATGAGTATATACAAAAAATTTGATGGTCCCTGGTTGAAAGGTAAAGGTAAGATTGAAATGATTGTGATTTCAGTGCTTAGCAGAATTATAGAAGACTTATCCCCATCTCAAATAAACAAAACAGATAATCAATATACTGTCGGTTTTAGAACCGTGATAATTGCCCTTTGTAATAGTTGGTAAACTTTTGGGAAAACCTGTTCTCTATCGTTGTGCCCTGGATCTGTAGATAGAAAATCACACTGAATGCATTGAACAGCTACAGATATTTCACTGCTAATCTTCAGGTTGTGTGCTTTGGTTCCCTGTATAAAGCAGTACTTTACTTGTGTGGATCTGCTATTTTGAAAAACTGTCCAGTAGTATGCCTCTGAAAGATATTGACTTATTTCCCGCAAGATTAAACAGATGGTTACTTATCGGTAGGTGCAGGTTGATGCGGATCTTCTGAAACCTTTTATATTCATCTCCGATTACTTTAAAAAGTGGCCTGATGTAGAAAAACTCACTTTTTACTTTTAGGGGTAAATTTACTAAACTGAGAGTTTTTAGAAGTGAGTTTTAGAAGAGATGTTGCCCATAGCAACCAATCAGATTCTAGCTGTTATCTTCTAGAAGGTGCTAGTTAAATGTTAAGTAGAATCTGATTGGTTGTTATGGGCAACATCTCTTCTAAGACTCACTTCTAAAAACTCTCACTTTAGTAAATTTACCCCTTAGAGTGAACCTGCTGCTGCACACCATGCTTCTATATTGTCTGACTCTATGTTGACCCCGTTCCTTGAATATAAGCTTCTGTCTGCTCCTCTATCAGTGTTAAGCTATCCACATTTGTTTCAGAGCAACCACTTCTGCCTAAGCCATTAACCTAATTGCTACCTTTTACTGAACTTGGATTGATTATTGACTATTCTGCTGGCAATACCTCCGCTGCTTGCTACTTGTGTACCAAACTTGGCTATGTTCATTACTACTCTGAACCCTTTCGCTGCGGAGGATGAGTGTGGCAATTCATCCACATGCACCTTAAAACTGTCGAGTTCCACTTGTCATCTGCCGCTAACTGCCCTGGGTTACTTACCTTCTCCCTACCGGCATTAATAACCATTTTGGAGTCCGGAGGATCACCGCGGTCGTTACTGGAGTAGTGACGTTAGCACGCATACTTAAAAAAAAAAAAAAAACTTTAAAAATATTTTCCCCATCCTGGCATCCATGAAATCAGGGGCACCCATTTTAGAGAGAGGGGGTCCCTTTAGTACTTATTGTGTGGTGATCACCTATGATCACCAGACAATGTTACACTGTGCTACAGAAAACCTGCCCTATCAGCCCCATAATGACACAGTGGGAACTCATATTTGAAAGAGGGGTGTCCGCTCTTTCAAATTATGTGGCCCACTAGTTGTTGTTGTATGGTAAACGCCTGCAATCAGCAAACAATATTACCCTGTGCTACAGAAAATAGACATTTTTCGTATATGGGTTGGAGGGCACTATGTGCCTTATCACGCCCATAATTAGTAATTACACCTGTACATGTGGGTTCATTTACGTATGAAAGAGGAAAGTCCCCTCTTTCAATTTATGTGGCCCAGTAGTCACTATTGTCTGGTGATCATTTGTGACCGTTAGAAACTGAGGGGTCTATTTACGAAGCTGTGTTAGGAGATAAAGTGAACGGAGATAAGGTACCAGCCAATCAGCTTCTAACTGCCATGTCACAGGCTGTGTTTGAATAATGGCAGTTGGGAGCTGATTGGCTGGTACCTTACCACTGTTTACTTTATCTCCTAACAAAGTTTAGTAAATATAGACTCCTTAATCTCCTGGAAAAACAGCAGGTGTCTACCTCAATTGTTTCTTAGCAGCTAAAGATCCAGAGGATGACAGAATCCTATACATATCTGCAGACACCTTGGAACCTCTGGCCACAAGGGATAGAAGAGTCATTTACCTCTGCCTGACAATCTACCTGCCTTGTAAGTTCTGCAATGGCTTAAGCCATGGACCTAGCCCATTCTGGGATCATCGACTCATTCGTCAAACTTCCTGACGGCTGGTTTTATGAACATGCATAAAATAATGCAGCAGAAGAGCTAAGGTTTGGAAGTCTTTTCTGCTTTCCCTGCCATGTTGCTACACAACTATGAGACATAGAAAATAAGCAAGTAAGCAAAAGGCACAAAAAGACCTGCCTAAATATCCTTTAGCTAAAGGAGTAGTGCAGGTAGAAAGGGTAGATCTAACCAAGCCACTAATACCTGCCTAAATTGGAATAGAAAAAGTGCATGAGAAGCACGCAGTCAAGACTAATACAATAAAAATGGTGTAGCAATGTACAGACAGTGTGCAAACAGTCAGCAGCAGTTTAACCAGTAGATAGTAAGGTTAGCGCTGCATACATACTGCAGATAAGTGGGGTTAAACTAATAAATAACAGTTTTTAATCCCCACAACAGTAAGCAGTAGATAATCAGTAGTATTAACACCGTAGGTGCCGTAACATTTGAAGGGCGCCACTGTGCAGCGGTGGCTGCAATTAATTAATTAATGTAATGCCCCATAGCTGTGCACTAATTAATGTTATGCCCCATAGTAGTGCCCTAGTTGATGCTATGACCCAGTTGATGCTATGCCCCATAGTAATGCCCTAGTTAATGTTATGCTCCATAGTAGTGTCCTAGTTAATGTTATGCCCTAACAGTAGTGCCCTAATTAATGTTATACCCCATAGTAGTGCCCCAGTTGATGCTATGACCCAGTTGATGCTATGCCCCATAGTAATGCCCTAGTTAATGTTATGCTCCATAGTAGTGTCCTAGTTAATGTTATGCCCTAACAGTAGTGCCCTAATTAATGTTATGCCCCATAGTAGTGCCCTAGTTAATGCTATGCCCAATAGTAGTGCCCAAGTTAATGTTATGCACCATAGTAGTGCCCTAGTTAATGCTATGCCTCATTGTACTGTCCTAGTTAATGTTATGCCCTCACAGTAGTGCCCTAATTAATGTTATGCCCCATAATAGTGCCCTAGTTGATGCTATGCCCCATAGTAGTGTTCTAGTTAATGTTATGCCCCATAGTAGTGTCCTAGTTAATGTTATGCCCCATAGTAGTGCCCTAGTTGATGCTATGCCCCATAATAGTGCCCTAGTTGATGCTATGCCCTAGTTGATGCTATGCCCCATAGTAGTGTCCTAGTTAATGTGAATGCTCTCACAGTAGTACCCTAATTAATGTTATGCCCCCAGAGTAGTGCCCTAGTTAATGTTATGCCACTTAGTAATGTCCTTTGTGATACAAAGCCCCACAGTAGTGCCCTAGTTGATGCTATGCCCCATAGTAGTGCCCTTCTTAATGGTATGCCCCATAGTAGGGTCCTAGTTAATGCTATGCCCTCACAGTAGAGCCCTAATTAATGTTATGCCCCATAGTAGTGCTCTAGTTGATGCTATGCTCCATTGTAGTAGCCTAGTTAATGTTATGCCCCCAGAGTAGTGCCCTAGTTAATGTTATGCCTCATAGTAATGTCTTAGTTAATGTTATGCCCTCACAGTAGTACAATAATTAATTTTATGCCCCATAGTAGTGCCTAGTTAATGTTATGCCCTATAGTAGTGCCCTAGTTGATGCTATGCCTGAGTTGATGCTATGCCCCACAGTAATGCTCTAGTTGATGCTATGCCCCATAGTAGTGCCCTAGTTACTGTTATGCCCCATAGTAATGTGCTAGTTAATGTTATGCTCCATAGTAATGTCTTAATTAATGTTATGCCCAATAGCAGTACCCTAATTAATGTTATACCCCATAGTAGTGCCGCTAGTTGATGCTATGCCCCATAGTCATACCCTAGTTGATGCTATACCCCATAGTAGTGTCCTAGTTAATGTTATGCCCCATAGTAGTGCCCTAGTTAATGTTATGCTACATAGTAAAGTAGTGTCCTAGTTAATGTTATGCCCCATAGTAGTGCTCTAGTTAATGTTATGCTACATAGTAATGTCCTAATTAGTATTATGCCCCATAGCAGTGCCATAATTAATGTTATACCCCATAGTAGTGCCCTAGTTGATGCTATGCCCCAGTTGATGCTATGAACCATAGTAATACCCTAGTTAATGTTATGCCCCATAGTAATGTTCTAGTTAATATTATTCCCTCACAGTAATGCTCTAGTTGATGCTATGCCCCATAGTAGTGCCCTAGTTAATGTTATGCCCCATAGTAATGTGCTAGTTAATGTTATGCTCCATAGTAATGTCTTAATTAATGTTATGCCCAATAGCAGTACCCTAATTAATGTTATACCCCATAGTAGTGCCCTAGTTGATGCTATGCCCCATAGTCATACCCTAGTTAATGCTATACCCCATAGTAGTGTCCTAGTTAATGTTATGCCCCATAGTAGTGCCCTAGTTAATGTTATGCTACATAGTAATGTCCTAATTAGTATTATGCCCCCTAGCAGTGCCATAATTAATGTTATACCCCATAGTAGTGCCCTAGTTGATGCTATGCCCCAGTTGATGCTATGAACCATAGTAATGCCCTAGTTAATATTATGCCCCATAGTAATGTCCTAGTTAATATTATTCCCTCACAGTAATGCTCTAGTTGATGCTATGCCCCATAGTAGTGCCCTAGTTACTGTTATGCCCCATAGTAATGTGCTAGTTAATGTTATGCTCCATAGTAATGTCTTAATTAATGTTATGCCCAATAGCAGTACCCTAATTAATGTTATTCCCCATAGTAGTGCCGCTAGTTGATGCTATGCCCCATAGTCATACCCTAGTTGATGCTATACCCCATAGTAGTGTCCTAGTTAATGTTATGCCCCATAGTAGTGCCCTAGTTAATGTTATGCTACATAGTAAAGTAGTGTCCTAGTTAATGTTATGCCCCATAGTAGTGCTCTAGTTAATGTTATGCTACATAGTAATGTCCTAATTAGTATTATGCCCCATAGCAGTGCCATAATTAATGTTATACCCCATAGTAGTGCCCTAGTTGATGCTATGCCCCAGTTGATGCTATGAACCATAGTAATACCCTAGTTAATGTTATGCCCCATAGTAATGTTCTAGTTAATATTATTCCCTCACAGTAATGCTCTAGTTGATGCTATGCCCCATAGTAGTGCCCTAGTTAATGTTATGCCCCATAGTAATGTGCTAGTTAATGTTATGCTCCATAGTAATGTCTTAATTAATGTTATGCCCAATAGCAGTACCCTAATTAATGTTATACCCCATAGTAGTGCCCTAGTTGATGCTATGCCCCATAGTCATACCCTAGTTGATGCTATACCCCATAGTAGTGTCCTAGTTAATGTTATGCCCCATAGTAGTGCCCTAGTTAATGTTATGCTACATAGTAATGTCCTAATTAGTATTATGCCCCCTAGCAGTGCCATAATTAATGTTATGCCCCATAGTAGTGCCCTAGTTGATGCTTTGCCCCAGTTGATGCTATGAACCATAGTAATGCCCTAGTTAATGTTATGCCCCATAGTAATGTCCTAGTTAATATTATTCCCACAGTAGTGCCCTAATTAATGTTATGCCCTCACAGCAGTGCCCTAATTAATGTTATGCCCCATAGTAGTGCCCTAGTTAATGCTATGTCCCGTAGTAGTGCCCTAGTTAATGATATGACCCATAGTAGTGCCCTGGTTAATGTTATGCCACTAAGTAATGTCCTTTGTGATACTAAGCCCCACAGTATTGCCCTAGTTAATGCTATGTCCCATAGTAATGTGCTAGTAAATGTTATGCTCCATAGTAATGTCCTAATTAATGTTATGACCCATAGCAGTGCCCTAATTAATGTTATGCCCCATAGTAGTGCCCTAGTTGATGCTATGCCTTACAGTTAAACCCTAGTTAACGTTATGCCCCAAAGTAGTGTCCTAGTTGATGCTATACCCCATAGTAGTGCCCTAGTTAATGTTAAGCACTTAGTAATGTCCTTTGTGACACTAAACCCCACAGTAGAGCCCTAGTTAATGCTATGCCCCATATTAGTGTCCTAGTTAATGTATGCCCCCACAGTAGTGCCCTCGTTAATGCTACGCCTCATATTAGTGTTCTTGTGAATGTTATGCCACATAAGAGTGACCTAGTTACTGGATAAAAAATGGAATGAGGCACTAGGGACAAAATAATATGCAGCCACTTGTATAAATAAGGACCACTAAATCATAAACAAAATCAAATGACATAAAAATACAAATATACTGTTCTTAGTAGTGTTCCAAGTATCAGTCAGTTTATTCCAACAGATCTCCTGAATCTTTTGGTTAATTCTAAATCTTAATCTTTTTCCAAATTGAACGATGATAGAAACAATATCAATGTTCGCATGCAAAGAAAAATATATAACAACATCATAGTGTAACCTGCAACTGATAGCATTCACCCCAAAAGTGCATTGAAGAGATAGGGTGATGAAGGACCCATGGTCAGAAAGAAAATCTTAAAAAAAAAAAAAAAAATAGTTGAAACCTTGCTTAATAGTAATCGTAGTTCTAAATGGACTACAAATAACATAACAAAACAGTGGGACCCCATCCCTTCAGTTATCTGATTTCTACTTACTGGATTGAAATACAGCTCAGGTCAGATGCTTTTTTTTTTTTCTTACCAATGTCACAATCTCTCCAGAATCCCAGACAGCCATGTTTTCTCATAACAAAATGCATAAACACATACATAGTGCAGTATGTTTAAAACATTAAAACATTTTATAAACCAACATTGGTCAATACACAATAATATATATATATATATTAGGGGTGAGCGGGTTCGGATTTCTGAAATCCGAACCCGCCCGAGCCCCCACGATCCGAGGCAGGCGGGAAAAGTCGAGCCTGACTCGGATTTGAAATCGAGGCAAAACGTCATCATCCCGCCTTCCGGGTCTCGCAGGTTTTGGATCCTATATAAGGTACCTGCATCGGCGCCATTTTCTCACTCGGCTGTGGACAGTGAAGAGGGAGGGTGGGAGTTAGGGCTGGCTGGGCTGTGTAGTGTAGTGTAGTGCAGTGCAGAGTAGTGTTGTGCTGTGCTGCGCTGTGCTGCTGTTGTCCATAAGGGCTGTGTCCACTCCTCCAAAGTCCATAGGGGCTGGCTGTGTTGTGCTGTGCTGCTGTTGTCCATAAGGGCTGTGTCCACTCCTCCAAAGTCCATAGGGGCTGGCTGTGTTGTGCTGTGCTGCTGTTGTCCATAGGGGCTGTGTCCACTCCTCCAAAGTCCATAGGGGCTGGCTGTGTTGTGCTGTGCTGTTGTTGTCCATAGGGGCTGTGTCCACTCCTCCAAAGTCCATAGGGGCTGGCTGTGTTGTGCTGTGCTGCTGTTGTCCATAGGGGCTGTGTCCACTCCTCCAAAATCCATAGGGACTGGCTGGACTGTGTTGTGTAGTCAGTTGTCCATAGGGGCTGTGTCCACTCTAAAGTCCTGTGCAGAGTCCCAGTCCTAAAGGGGTGCTGTAGTGTTGTCCAAGAGTTGCTCTGTCCATCAGAGGTGCTCCCCCCAAGTGCAAAAAGAAATAAAATATTTTCTGTGTTTGTGAATTGTGTGCGCAGTAGCCGCACGTGCATCAACAAAGTAGTGCCAAGCGTGCGCCTGTGTCATAAGTAAAGGGCCGGCTGGCTTGACCGTTAAAGGGTGCTGTAACCCCCAAAGTACACTCCAAACAAAATAAAAAAATATTCTCTGTGTTTGTGAATTGTGTGTGCAGTAGCCGCACGTGCATCAACAAAGTAGTGCCAAGCGTGCGCCTGTGTCATAAGTAAAGGGCCGGCTGGCTTGTCCGTTAAAGGGTGCTGTAACCCCAAATGTACACTCCAAACAAAATAAAAAAATATTTTCTGTGTTTGTGAATTGTGTGCGCAGTAGCCGCACGTGCATCAACAAAGTAGTGCCAAGCGTGCGGCTGTGTCATAAGTAAAGGGCCGGCTGGCTTGACCGTTAAAGGGTGCTGTAACCCCCAAAGTACACTCCAAACCAAATAAAAAAATATTTTCTGTGTTTGTGAATTGTGTGCGCAGTAGCCGCACGTGCATCAACAAAGTAGTGCCAAGCGTGCGCCTGTGTCCCATAAATAAAGGACCGGCTGGATTGACCGCTAAAGGGTGCTGTAACCCCCAAAGGGCACTCCAAACAAAATAAAAAAATATTTTTTCTGTGTTTGTGAATTGTGTGCACAGTAGCCGCACGTGCATCAACAAAGTAGTGCCAAGCGTGCGCCTGTGTCCCATAAATAAAGGCCCGGCGGGATTGACCACTAAAGGGTGCTGTAACCCCCAAAGGGCACTCCAAACCAAATAAAAAAATATTTTCTGTGTTTGTGAATTGTGTGCACTGTGGCTGCACGTGCATCAACAAAGGAGCAGTGCCAAGCGTGCGCCTGTGTCCCATAAGTAAAGAGCCGGCTGGCTTGTCTGTTAAAGGGTGCTGTAACCCCCAAAGTGCACTCCAAAAAAAATTAAAAAATATATTTTTTTGTGTTTGGGAATTGTGTGCGCAGTAGCCGCACGTGCATCAACAAAGTAGCACCAAGCGTGTGCCTGTGTCATAAGTAAAGGGCCGGCTGGCTTGACCGTTAAAGGGTGCTGTAACCCCCAAAGTGCACTCCAAACCAAATAAAAAAACATTTTCTGTGTTTGTGAATTGTGTGCACTGTGGCTGCACGTGCATCAACGAAGGAGCAGCGCCAAGCGTGCGCCTGTGTCCCATAAGTAAAAGGCCAGCTGGCTTGTCCGTTAAAGGGTGCTATAACCCCCAAAGGGCACTCCAAACAAAATAAATAAATATATTTTTTTGTGTTTGTGAATTGTGTGCACAGTAGCAGCACGTGCATCAACAAAGTAGTGCCAAGCGTGCGCCTGTGACCCATAAATAAAGGGCCGGCTGGATTGACCGCTAAAGGGTGCTGTAACCCCCAAAGGGCACTCCAAACAAAATTAAAAAAAAAATTCTGTGTTTGTGAATTGAGTGCACTGTGGCTGCACGTGCATCAACGAAGGAGCAGCACCAAGCGTGCGCCTGTGTCCCATAAGTAAAGGGCCGGCTGGCTCATTTCTTAAAGGGTGGTGTAACCCACAAAGTGCACTAGTCTCCAACAAAAATAAAAAATTATTTTCTGTGTTTGTGTGTGCCTTAGCCGCACGTATATATCAATATAACATAAATGGGGGACCAAACTTTCTCCGATAAAAATAAAATAGGGAAAGATCAAGAAACACTTCCTCTTAGTGCTGAAGCTGCTGCCACTAGTCATGACATAGACGATAACATGCCATCAACGTCGTTTGCCAAGGCCGATGCCCAATGTCATTGTAGAGGCCACATACAATCCCAAATGACAAAGTTCAGGAAAATGACCTTGAAAAAAACATTTAAATCATCTGAAGAGAAACGTAAACTTGCCAATATGCCATTTATGACACGGAGTGGCAAGGAACGGCTAAGGTCTTTCCCTATGTTCATGACTAGTGGTTCAGCTTCACATGACGATGGAAGCCCTCCTCCCGCTAAAAAAATCAAACGAGTTAAGCTGGCAAAAGCACAGCAAAGAACTGTGCGTTCTAAGAAGATATCACAAATCCCCAAGGAGAGTCCAAGTGTGGTGGCGGTTGCGATGCCTGACCTTCTCAGCACTGGATGGGAAGAGGTGGCTCTTCCACCATTTGCACGCCCCCTGCAAGTGCTGAAAGGAGCACCCACAGTCCACTTGCTGATATCAAATTGAAGATGTCACTGTTGAAGTACAACAGGATGAGGATACTGGTGTAGCTGGCACTGAGGAGGAAGTTGGCGAGGAGGATTCTGATGGTGATGTGGTTTGTTTAAATCAGGCTCCGGGGGAGACAGTTGTTGTCCGTGGGATGAAAAAGCCCATCACGGTCATGCCTGGGCAGAAGACCAAACATTCCACCTCTTTGGTCTGGAATATTTCTATCCAAATCCGGACAATAACTGTCTTGCCATATGTACCATATGTAAAGGTGAAATAAGTAGAGGTAGGGACGTTAACCACCTAGGAACATCCTCCCTTATACGGCACCTGCAGCGCGTTCATAAAAAGTTACTGCCAAGTTCAGAAACTTTGGCTAAGACCGTAAGCAGTCCAGGGACACCTAAATCCCTTTTTCCTGTTTTATCCAAGGAATCGGTGGATGAGGAGGATGAGGACGACATCTTGCCTCCGTAGAGCCAGTTTGTGCAGGGACACATTAATTGCCAGCTTGTTTTGTGGGGGCCCAAACGAACCAATCATTTCAGCCACAGTCATGTGGCAGACCCTGGCGCTGAAATGATTGGTTTGTTAAAGTGTGCATGTCCTATTTATACAACATAAGGGTGGGTGGGAGGGCCCAAGGACAATTCCATCTTGCACCTCTTTTTTTTCTTTGCAGTATGTACTGTTTGGGGCCTAGTTTTTCAAACTGCCATCCTGTCTGCCACTGCAGTGTCACTCCTAGATGGGCCACTTGTTTGTGCCGCCCACTCGTGTCGCTTAGCATAGTCATCCAGCTACCTCGGTGCAATCTTTTGGCCATAAAAACAATATTGTGAGGTGTGAGGTGTTCAGAATAGACTGGAAATGAGTGGAAATTAAGGTTATTGAGGTTAATAATTGCATAGCAGCAGAAAAACCCACAAATTCTGTGATTTAAGCTGTTTTTATGCTTTTTTTTAAAAAAATACAGATCCAAAACACAAAACCCAGAACCCAAAACACGGAAGGGTGGTTTTGGCAAAACCAATCCAGATCCAAAACACGAAGAAAGATCCAGATCCAAAACCAAAACACAAAACACGAAAAGTGGCCGGTGCACACCCCTAATATATATATACACACACCAATAAAAACAGAGGGAGTCACTTACTACCAAATTTTTATGGTAACAGGTGCATATCACAACAACCATAGCTGACTTTGATGGAACCCAGTTATAAGTCGCTCTGTGATGCTGCAGTATACGTCCAAGGTAGGTGCAGCTCCTCCACCCACTCAATCAACCCATTTCGACTGTGAAGTAGTCCTTTTCAATATGAACCTAATAAGAATAAATACCTTATATAAGTGAGCCTCCATCCTCTGCCACCCGTTGGAACCCGAAAGCAAGCTTATAGTATACAATAGGCCTGATTTAGAGTCTTAAATGATAAATAATAAGAGGGCCACTTCCGTCTTCTGTGATCCGATGCTGAGTCCGGAGATACAGCCATCGGAATTACTGAGTGATCATCTGTGTAATCCTCAGAATACTCAGGATATCCAGGTAAATCACGCTTCCGGGGATAGTGAAGCTGCACACAAGGATGTAGCCACTGGCTTCAGCACGCCCAGAAAACGTGGCCAACATGCCCCCTTTTTATGGGACGCTCCATATCACCATCCCTTCACTGCCCTCAAATGGCTGCAGAATGTCAATAATCTTATGGCTTACGTTTCACTGCGACCATCATTGCAGACATGGATCTGCACTTGCACTGTACAAATACTGTTCATGTACAGATCGCCAAACATCGAAGTTGTGCGTAAACCAGCGTCCATATGCATCATACCAGCACAGACGGTGTAATGATTAGCATTACTGCCTCACCACACTGAGGTTGTGGGTTCGATTCCCACTACGGCCATAGCTGTGTGTTTGTATATTCCCCCTGTGTTTGCATGGGTTTCCTCCGGGTACTCCAGTTTCCTCCCACACTCCAAACAAAAAAACTGTCAGGCTAATTGTCTCCCAGCAAAATTAACCCTCATGTATATGTGTGTATACATGTGGTAGGGAATATAGATTGTAAGCTCCACTGGGGCAGGGACTGATGTGAATGGACAAATATTCTCTGTAAAGGCGCTGCGGAATATGTGTGCGCTATATAAATAACTGGTACTAAATAAATAAATACCATGCTAAAATGCTGAAGAAAAGTAATTTTTTTGTTTATTGGAAAGAGGGCCTGATTCAGAGCCAGACGCTATTTGCGGACGCTCGTTCAGAAAAAGGGGCTGGCTATTTAAATTGAGCGCTCGCTCTTTGCGGTCTGTTGACGCCTCTATGTCTGAACGAGCGTCCGAAACATGCGCTCGCTATTTTGTAAAGACACCCCTTGGCCGCTCGCTTCATACGCCATCTCCGCTATTTATTAGATTAATCGAGTACATCGAAAGGCGTATGAACTGCTCGCTATTCTTGTGGTAGCATTTTCCTACCACAATCATGCTAGCAGTTCAGGCTAAAAGACAACCAAGTGACGTGGTCGATGACGCTGCTTTGTTAATTATGCACACCCTTAAAACGCCCGTTTTGACCGTTTGGCACGCCTGCGTTCGGATCTCCACTCCCCGTTTTCAAGCACCTTCCCGTTACCACCCACAAACGCCTCATCCTGTCAATCAAATTAGCAGGCATTCGCTATTTTGCGAGCACACGATTTCCGACCGCACTGACTTGTTGATGCATGCGCATTACAACCCATACGCATGCGCAGATGTGCGAACATCGCTCGGAGCGAACGAGCGGCCGCTTACGAGCGGCTCTGAATCAGGCCCAGACTGTTTATAAAAGATGATATATAATTCTCCATGACCAATAACAACAAATTGTTATATGAGTCGCTGTCCAGCACTTAGGGGTCTATTTACTAAGCTGTGTTAGGAGATAAAGTGAACGGTGAAAAGGTACCAGCCAATCAGCTCCTAACTGCCATTTTTCAAACACAGCCTGTAACATGGCAGTTAGGAGTTGGTTGGCTACTACATTATCACCGTTCACTTTATCTCCTAACACAGCTTAGTAAATAGACCCCTAAGCTCTTTAGCATGCAGTCTACATAGAAAATGGGTGATCTCTTTGTTCTGATCACAATAGTCAATAAAAAAGCAGGGATTCAAATCTGTAATGATACAGTGTATATAGAACAGCCAAATTAAGAATGATATTATTTGCATCCAATGTAAAGCTGTTTATGTTCTTATCCAGAGATCTTTACCACCCCATTGATTGACTGGATCTTATATAGTTGCAAATTATTATAAGTGTATAAAATAACAAAGCAAAAGCTACCGCCGCATAAAGACAATCTGCTAATTTAAAACAATGAGGACTACTTGACTTTTCACACAAATGGAGAAACATTGATTGAATTCCAGTTGTATTTGATGCTCACAATAGGGAAGGAATAGAGATGTTAGAAACATTAATAGATGACAATAGAGTCTAAAAAATAATCTGAAATGGATGTTTTTGACATCTATAAATTAAAAAAGTTTTGAAAAGATAAATTTGATTTTTATTCATTACAACACAAAAGTGTATTCATTGAAAGCTTCTGTCAAACCACTCTTGAAGATTTCAGACATCTATGTATAAAAAGCTGATTTTTTTTTTATTAAAGCACTCTCTAACTTTCAAAAAGAGCAGGAAGCTCTTAAGCATCCAATGTTTGACGAAACAATATTAATGAAGCCTGCTGATACAGAAGGGAATGTGATTGTTCCCTATCCACTTGTAAGGTACAGACATTCAAATAATTAACAATTTTATGTAAACTCCCATTAATTTCGACTTGGGAGATCCAGATGGAAAATAAAAAAAGTTTTATAGTGCCACTTATGAGGGCGCTATATCGAGGCTATTTTTGTTTGAATCACATCCCGTCACACCCGCTTATTAATATTTGCTAAGAAATTATAAGGCACTTATTAAGCCACCAGGATGTTCAAATATTTTGAGTGTGGGGTCAATCATTTAAAACCTCACTGTTGATTTATTTATTTTTAAACAGTAGTGTTTATTGTAAAAACATATGTCCAATCAGCAACCAAATACAATGATTATTTTTTAAAGAATCATTTCATGTCTCTCTGATGATATATCAAAGATATTACTCAGTTTCTTCATTTAATGACAATGATGTTGATTATTTTTTAAAGAATCATTTCATGTCTCTCTGATGATATATCAAAGATATTACTCAGTTTCTTCATTTAATGACACCTATTGTTTGAAAACAGTTATTTTTTTCTTAGTTGTGACCAGTGGCGGATTTTACCTAGGTCCCCAGTAAGATCCACCAACTTAGTGACTCAGTGCAGTCTGTGACTGGCAGTGACTTCCCATTGGAAGCGCTCCCTGCCAGTCACGCACAGGACATACAGCCCCAGGGGGAGATGTTTTCTCCCCCTGGGACTGCCAGTCCTGGCTGCGATTAGCAGTGGTAGCTGCTGCTCTGCCTACACAGCGTCTAGAGTGTCTTGAATTTGAATCTGTGTTAACAAATAAAATTTACAAGATACAGTTTATTGAATTGTCAGTTCAGGTTTGTGATTTATTTCCTCAGTTGTAAGTGGAGACTACGATACTGTATGTAGGTCGCACTAATTGCACTTTTAATATACGTTTCCTTGAATATAGTTGTAGCATTTTTAAACAAATTCATAATATGTCTAGACACTGCTTTATGGCAATATGAGATGATAAAATAAAATTATTATATAAATGGAAGCTTATCCAAATATTTTTTTATTAAGATCCAAATCACCAGGGTCTGAATGAAAGTCTTGAATTGAATCATATCTGATTATATTTAGGATAATTTTTCTATTATTTATTATGGACTATATATTAACATTATGTTATGGGTATTGTAAAATGTGAAGTTACATTTTTCCTTTATATATAAAGGTTCAATATTTTCCTAGGGTTTGGTTTTATGCATATTTGCTCAGTTATTTAATAAGACTTTGGAGTTCTGTTTATCTACAGAGAAATTTGTAGCTTCTGGATTGAAATGTTGACATTATATACACATGCCATTGAGAGGTCTATAGAGAGGACAGGACAGAGAGGATTATCTTAGAAAAGGACTCTTGGGAACCTAATTCAGTCATTGGTAAATTACCGCTGCTAATGGATCCCCCGGGGCTATCCAATCAGCCCCGAAGTCTGGCCCAATGCCGGAACTCATCATGGTTTTTATTTATGAGAGCTGATGAAATAATAATCCCCAAAAAGTGCAGTGTTTTCACAGGCGCAATTGCGAAAAAACAGGTCGGTGAACGTATCAAGGATCCTATGTGTTTTCGGACGAATTATCCTATTTGTAGGATAGGGTGTTAAAAAAAAATCTGCAAAAATAGGGGATTATTGAAGAAAAATACAAGTTTTTCGTCCCCTAAAATTTTTCAGGGCTAATCGGATACCGACCATTGCCTCTTCATCTCTTCTCACTTCCATGACTGGCACCCAGAGCAGCCTACACAACAGAGTCTGAAAGCCACTTGTTCAGATGGACATATTGCCATGACACTGCACTCATTAAAATAAAGATTAGCTTTCAGTTGTCCCTGAGAATGATCAGTGTGTATTTCTTCAGTTGCCAGTTTAGTAAGTCTCTGAGCATGCTCACTCTTCTCACCACTCTCCAGGGCCTCCGATTATCCTTAAAAGGGTCCTTTTGCTATAGAACTATGCAAAGTCACTACGGACAGACTAATGTGGGGTACACACTAGAATGCCTGAGTGTCAGACCAATTGACCGACCAATGTGAAGATTTTGGTAAACATGCACAAAACAATATTGTACATATACACTTACTAATCGGCCACACAATATGTCTGGCCAGAAGAACCAGTTGTGATGTCATTTGATTACTCTTGCAGGGATGTACTGTAGTTGACACCCCGGCACGCAAAAAAAAGGTGCTCACAAGCCCTGCACAAGGGTCATCACAACCCCAACAAGGGTCAGGATCCCAGCTGCTGAATCCTGGTGGCTGATATACAGATGATAAGTATTAGTTTTAAGGATGTGGAATGGGGGTGGGGGGTTAGGGATAGGCTTCGGGGGGGAAGGGGGGTTAGGATTAGGCTGAAGGACAGGAGGGATAGGGTTTTAGGCTGCTGGGAAGGATGGTTAGGGTTAGGGGAAGAGTTAGGCATAGGGTTACTTTACTTATCTGCAGGCATCTGCATTTCGATGGTATTCCGGAATTGGTAAGTGAAACAGTCTTGACGCGCGTTCGTTCTTTGCTGCCACTCCCGTTACGCTCCCTGGCTGTCAATCACACTGAGAGTAAATTGTTACTGCAAGTGACTATGGCAATGTACCTGTGCCACTAAAGCTGGGTACACACTTACCGATGTGTGTACCCAGCGATGCGATGCCTGACATATCGGGTGGTCAGTACACATTACACGATTCTGTGCCCGACTGCCTCATATATCGGGCACTGGCTCCATTCACCTGCCTGGCATCAGCTGCTGGGTTGTTCCCTATATGCAGGCCGATGGAATGACCCCAGATGGACAACCTGCAGGAGCGTGCATGGTCGCGCATAGTGGGTACACATTTGCCGATGTGGATCTGCTGGATCTGGTGACATATCTTTTAATGTGTACCCACCATTAGACTCATGTCTAATTTTTTATTTTAAAGAAAAAAGTAAAAAGTAAAAAAACACACTTGAAAAAGTAAAGAAAAAAAAAAAAGAATAAGGTAAAAAAATTGTTGTTTTTTTGTGCTGTACCCCAGTGTATCCATATAAGTACTGTGATGCTGCTGGCCATACTCCAGTGTATCCATGCAGGTACTGTGACTCTGCAGGCCATATCCCAGTTTATCCAGATTCCATACAAGTACTGTGATGCTGCTGGCCATATCCCAGTGTATCCATATGAGTACTGTGACGCTACTGGCCATACCTCATTGTATACAGATTCCATATAAGTACTGTGACGCTGCAGGCTGTACCCCAGTGTATCCAGATTCCATATAAGTACTGTGACACTGCTGGCCATACCCCAGTGTATCCACACAAGTACTGTGATGCTCCAGGCCATACCCCAGTGTATCTATACAAGTACTGTGATGCTGCAGGCCATACCCCAGTGTATCCATACAAGTACTGTGATGCTACTGAGGAAACTGTGGGTCATTCCACAGCAAAACGCATTAGCACCCCATTGTTTTCGGTTATCCAACCACTGAGACCTCCATCTAATACTTTTCTGGACCAGCATCACCCACTATACATCCTTGGCTTTTAACATCTACACGCCATTGCAGCACCATCTCTGCATGTTATCTTCACCACAAGCGAGCCTGGTAAATATTATACAAGCTTGATATTCACCCGGATTACTACACTGAAGCCAGTGACTGTGTTGTATTTAATGCCGATTTTGATCTCCAAAAGAGACTTTTTAACAGACATTTGTTACATCAATTATCTATTTATTTTAAATTTTTTATCATCTGAACATTATCATTTAATACTTAATGAATTTTGTATGTATCGTGACGCTGCTGACCATACCCCAGTGTATCCAGATTCCATATAAGTACTGTGACACTGCAGGCCATCCCCAGTGTATACAGATTCCATATAAGTACTGTGACACTGCAGGCTATCCGCAGTGTATACAGATTCCACATAATTGACAATAAGCCATTCACCAGACGAAGTGGCAAGGAAAGGCTAAAGCCTTGGCCTATATTTATGAGTGTCAGTTCTGCAACATCTTTTGCCTCTCATGACGATATAAACCCTTTTCACTCTAGAAGAGGTGTCAACAAAATGAAAACCATTAAGGCAGAGGACCAACTGTGTGCACAGAAACATCACAAATCCCTGAGGAGAGTCTAAGTGTGTCCTCGGGTGCAATGTGTGAGCCGGACCTTTCCAATACAGTACTCAAAGAGGAGTGTCAGGTTGCGGCCTAGGATCGGTCATTACCTCAGCGCCGGCTTCCCCTGACCTCTCGAGTAGTCAGATGCAGGTGCGGCGGCGAGTGATGCAATGAGGACTATGCCTGGGGTCTGCTAGGACATCCATGTGCTGCTCCGTGATTTGGTTTCTGCGGTTACCAACATAGACACAGTCTACATCACCTGATTAGCCCTTTACCCAAAGGTAGCATTGGTTGCTGTCAGCTGACACTGCCCTACAATGGACTGCTATCGGGCTCTGGACAACAGGAAGTTGTCTGTACAATGCCGGTACTTCCAGTGTACACTTGTTGTTGCAGCATTCCAGACTTCAAGCTCCGTTCAGCTAGTGATATCCTCCTAGTGTTATCTGCAGTGTGTATACTCAGTACATCATCTGAGTACCTTCTCATAGTGTCATCCTCCTGTGCCAGTTCTGCACCTGGATCCACAGTGTGTGTACTCAGTACATCATCTGAGTACCATCTCATAAGTGTCATTCTCCTGTGCCAGTTCTGTGTCTGGAACCACAGTGTGCATACTTAGTACACCATCCAAGTACCATCTCATAAGTGTCATTCTCCTGTGCCAGTTCCGCGTCTGGATTCACAGTGTATGTAAGCAGTACATCACCCAAGTGCAAACTCCCCGCATCATTCTCCTGTGCTTTCCCTGCGATTGTGTTCTTCCATTTCCCACTTGTGCCGGATACCTTACCAAAGGTCCACAACCTGCTTACTGGGTGCAGCTTAAACCCAAATTTCAATTGGAGGGGTCACTGGTGAACACCTTCCAGTAAGTTAGACTTTGCACCTTTGATCAGGTTTCACCAACATTCAGTACTTGTGGATGAGGAAGGCCCCTCACCTCCAGTTCCTCTCCCACCCTGGGACCCAGACTTGGCAGGGGATCTCCATAGCCCAAATGTGACAAGGAGCCTCCTTTCACCATTTGTACACCATCTGCAAATGTGGGGATGAGCAGCACATGTCAACATGCTGAGGTAGAAATTGAGGATGCTAGTGTGGAAGTGCACCAGGATGAAGGGGATATTTATGTAGCTGACACTGGTGTTAATAAGGATATGGATGAAGATGTTGTTAATGAGGTTGTTGGTGTAATTCAGGGACCAGTGGAAACAGTTGTTGCCCATAATAGGAAAAAGCTCATTGTCATGCCTGGGCATAAGATGAAAAAATCCACCTCTTATGTGTGGAATTATTTTTACCCAAATCCAGACAACAATTGTCAAGCCATTTGAAGCATTTGCAAAGCCACAGTAAACAGAGGTAGGGGCCATTTTAGGAAAATCAGAAACTAGTGCTAAAAAAATAACAACAGACAGTCCAGCATCAGTTAGCTCCCTTTCCTTAGCTAGATCCTAGCACCTGCAATCTCCACCACCAACACCTTCACCATCAATATCTTCACTAATGATCAGAGGTATATCTTCATCCAGGATAAGGCTAGGTGACTCCTCCCTTATCCAGTATTCCTCAGAAGAATCCTTGAGCACTAGGCCTGCTGCTGCTGCTGGGGGTGGATCTTCATCCCAGAAAGGGACCAAGAAGAGTACTACTAGTAGTAGTTTAAAAAAAATGACTGTTAAACAATCCTGTGGTAGAGGAAGCAAGTATGACAGTTGTCGCCCAGTTGCACAGCGGTTCACTGACGCCATGGTGGCTGTGCTAGTATTAGATGGTGAAATAATAGAAATTGAGGATGATAGTGTGGAGGAAGTACAAAAGGAGGATGAGGGGGATATTTGTGTCCTATCTGACACTACTGAGGATGTTGATGATGAGGATGTTTGTGTAAATCAGCCAACAGTGTCAGCAGTTCTTGCTTGTGATATAAAGTAAGCCATTGTTGTGCCTGGGCATAAGACCAGAAAAGCAACATCTTGGGAGTGGGGTTATTTTAACCAGTGGCGTAACTAGGGTATTTTTAGCCCAGGGCAAATGTAAAAATGAAGTTTCCCCCCTATGTGCATGCATGGTAAAAAATGGGAGTGGTCACAGTGGGTGTGGTCACTTAAAAATGGGGCATGTCAACATGACACACACCCCTTTGTTATCAGTCTGAACATTCCTTTCCATATGCACCTTAACCCCAGTAGTGTCCCTTATATAGTGCCCCGAGTATGCAATGTCCCCAGTTGTGGTCCCTCTTAGGCAGCCCCCCATTGGTTCCCCTTATACAGTGCCCCCAGTAGTGGTCCCCCTATGCAGTGCCCCATGTAGTGGTCCCCCCTATGCAGTGCCCCCAGTAGTGGTCCCCCTTATGCAGTGCCCCTTATATAGTGCCACCAGTAGTAGTCCCCCCATGCAGTGCCCCCAGTAGTGGTCCCCCAGTAGTG
Organism: Taudactylus pleione; assembly: GCA_031769625.1. Lineage (NCBI taxonomy): Eukaryota > Metazoa > Chordata > Amphibia > Anura > Myobatrachidae > Taudactylus > Taudactylus pleione. The sequence goes on from JAUIMM010000109.1 coordinate 766,533, forward strand.
ATCCCCCCTAACCAGTGCCCCTTATACAGTACCCCCTGTAGTGGTCCTCTCTATTTAGTGCCCCCAGTAGTGGCCCCCCAGTGCAGTGCTCCTTGTGCATCTAGTAGTAAGTCCCTTATATAGTGCCCCCAGTAGTTGTCCCCAGTGGAGGTCCACACTCCCAATGCAGTGCCCCCAGTAGTAGCCCCCAGTAGTAGTCCCCAGTAGGGGTCCCCCCAGTAGTGCCCCCAGTAGAGGCCCCCAGAAGTGGTGCCTCCAGTAGAGGTCCCCCCCAGTAGTGCCCACAGTAGAGGTCCCCCCAGTAGTGCCCCCAGTAGTGGTCCCCCCCAGTAGTAGTACCCAGTAGATGTCCCCCCAGTAGTGGTTCCCCCCAGTAGAGGTCCCCCCTGTAGTGCCCCCAGTAGTGCCCCCCCATAGTGCCCCCAATAGTGCCCCCATCTGATGCAGTGCATACAGGTACAAGTAAAAAAAAGAAAAAAATACACTGAATCCACGCTCTGACTACGACCACTGCTCCCACCACTGCCGCACGTCAGTCCACCTGGGGCTGGCGCGCTCTGCATTATGGGAGAGACGTCATGACGTCTCTCCCATTACCCGCTGCAGGAGCCAGAAGGCGAAGCTCATGACTGAGCTCTAGCCCAGCTTCTGCAGTGGGTGCAGCAGCCAATGAGAGTCTGTCTGACTCTCATTGGCAGCTGATTAGCACACACATCGCCGCCGCACGACGGCGATGTGTGTGCAGCAGCAGCCAATAAAAGTCTGTCTGACTCTCATTGGCTGGTGGTTAACCAGTGGCGTAACTAGGGTATTTGGAGCCCAGAGCAAATTTGAAAAGGGAGCCCCCCCCTCCTCCCGATGTGCGAGCGCCGAAGGTGCGCACGGCAAAAAAATGGGCGTGGTCACTTAAAAATGGGGCGTGTCAACATGACACACCCCTATATTTTCGCACTGAACATTCCTATCCATATGCACCTTAACCCCAGTAGTACCCCTTATACAGTACCCCCAGTATGCAGTTGTGGTCCCTTGTATCCAGGCCCATAGTAGTGCCCCTTATACAGTATCCCCAGTAGTGGTCCCCCTTATACAGCCCCCAATTAGTTCCCCTTACTCAGTACCCCCAGTAGTGGCCCCCCAAATGCAGTGCCCCATGTAGTGTTCCCCCTTATGCAGTGCCCCCAGTAGCAGTCCCCACAATGCAGTGCGCCCAGTAGCAGTATCCCCTTATGCAATGCCCTTTATATGGTGCCCCCAGTAGTAGTCCCCCCCTATGCAGTGCCCTTTATATAGTGCCCCCAGCAGTAGTCCCCCCATGCAGTTTTCCCAGTAGTGGCCCCCTTATGCAGTCACCCAGTAGTGATCCCCCCTATCCAGTGCTCCCTGTAGTGGCCCTTCCTATTATTGTCCCCAGTAGTGGTCCCCCGAGTGCAGTGCCTCTAGTAGTAGGCCCCTTTTGTAATGCCCCCAGTGGTAGTTCCCCCCCCAAGTAGTAGTCCCCAGTAGAGGTTCCCCCTCCCGATTAAGTGCCCCCAGTAGTAGCCCCCCCCCAGTAGAGGTCCTCCCAATAATGGTGCCCCCAGTAGTAGCCACCCCTCCCCTGTTGTGCCCCCACCCCCAGTAGAGGTCCCCCCAGTAGTAGCCACCCCCTCCCCCTTTGTGCCCCCAGTAGTGCAGATAGGTTAAAATATATATATATAAAAATATACTTACCTGAATCCACGCTGCCGCCGCCCGCCAGTCCTCCTGGGCTGGCGCGCTCAGCATTATGGGACAGACATCATGACGTCTGTCCCATTACCCACTGCAGGAGCCGGACGGAAGCCCGGCTCTTGCAGTGGGTGCTGCAGCAGTCAATGAGAGTCTATCTGATTCTCATTGGCTGCTGTTTAACACACGCATCGCCGGCAGCGCTGGCGGCGATGCGTGTGTTATGCACAGCCTGAGCCCGCCTCCTAGCGCTATTGGGCAAGCGCTCAGGGGGAGGGAACGGGCTCAGGTGTGCAGCACAGGACCGGCGCTGGAAGCCTAGCGCCGGTCCTGTGTAAATGTGTAGCGCTGACCGCACTCATTGCGGTCGGCGCTACACTGGCTAACTAGGGCAGGCGGGCCGGTACCGTGGCCAACGTGGTACCTTTTCGCTCCGTCGAAAAGTCTTTGGAATTGAATACGGGAATAAGTTTCCACCTGGCGAAATGACGTCATCCGCGGAAACTCTTTGCCGGAAACGGCTTATCGCAGCTAATTGAATACGGCCCAAGTCTCTCTCCCAGTCACTATCGTAAAATGACCATATCACCCACTTTTCTTAATCAGGTTGCAGTAGTGAAGGATGTATAACTAGTTTAACCTGCTTCTATAATTGGGCCTGATTCAAAGATGTATTTAAAGTAAATTTTACGCAGATCGAGTGACTGTTTACCATTGCGCATGCGTGTCAGCTGCACTGCACACGCGCAGCGGTTGTTTTGCAATTATGCCCGCACAGAGTATACATTCGCAAGGAAGTCACTGTTTTGGGGAGGTAACAGGGGGGGGGGGGTTTAGAAAAATGCAAGTGTGTCTTACCATTTAAATGCCGTTACATGGGTGTGCAGAAAGTATCCATTGTGATCCGCTATGCAGCATGAGAGCCCTCTCTTTACCTAGAGAAGAATGGGATCTGCAGATTTACGGTGTTAATGCCAACCAAAAACCATCGGCAAAATGTCAGGAGACTTGCCCAAACAATGGACCTGTCCGTGGCAGGTGTGTTTGGGAGAAGCACTGCACAGATCACTATGTGATCTGTGCAGGCTTCTTAGGTGTAATAAGTTACAAATAGTTAAAAGGTAATAAAGGGCCTGATTCAGAGTTGTACGCAATGACAATGTTTTTGCAAATGGAGCTATTTTTTTTGCCACTGTGCATGTGTCAGAGTCGCACAGCACATGTGTCATTACCGTAGTTGCTTGCTGGGAGTCTTTATTCACAATGTGATTGGAGGTGGTAATGGGGAGTGCTGGCTGAAAACGCAGACATGTCTCAACTGTTTCAGAGACGCGTCACATCATATATCTGTGATCCCAAACACAGGAAACAGGGCTCCGGCATCTCAATTACAGCGGCCATTCTGAGTGACCATGGACTCACACAAGGAGTCGATGTTTGCATGATCTGCGTCTGATACGGAGAATGTGGACAGCTGCGATGGCTCCAGTGGGTGTCTCAGTAAAAGTCCTGGCAGCTGTTCCATTAGAATATTTTCGCAAATCCTCTGCTGAATAAAATCGCAGCTGCAGCAGCAATAGCATAGATCTCTGAGTCTGTGAGCTTGTGCCTCAATGTATACAATGTATAACTTTGGCTTTTCATATTGATTTGGATGTTACAATGTTCAATTCACAGATATTTTTGGTCCGTAGACATTTAGGGCTCTATTTATTAACATTATTTTTACTAAAATAAAGTGAAAAAGGGTGTTTTCACACCCTTTTCACATTATTTTAGTTTCACCTGTAGTTATTACAGGGCAATTGGAGTAGAATTAGTAAAATTCTACTCCAACCCCCAGTATCACTTATTTTTAGTAAAGCAGATCGCATTTCCCATAATTGTAATGGGAAATGTGATCTGTGTGCAAGTTACTAAAAATAAATTGTAAAAAAATACCAGGGGAAGCCCTGTGATAATAACGCCACCTGGAGGTGGCGTTATCCAGGGTCTCCCCCGGTTACCGGGCTCCTACTCTGCTCTAACGGGGAGAGCAGAGGCGGGAGCCGGTACCAGTAATCAGCTATGTGGTCTAAGCAGACCGCCAGCTGATTGCTGTAAAAAAAAGAAAAAAAAAATTAAACATTTTTTTTTTTACTTACCTGAATCCAGGGACCGGTGATCGGGCCTCCGGTGATGGCTCCTCTCCGGTCAGCTGGTCTCCCACAGTGCACTGGGGCCCGGTCATCAGGTGATCGGGCCCCAGTACAGTATGGGAGATCACCTGATCGGGAAGCTCGGAGAAGATCACCGGAGGCCAGGAGGATGCAGGTAAGTGTAACGAAGGGAGGGGGGTCGCGGGGGGGGGAGGGGGGGTCGCGGGGGTCCACGATTGCGGGGGGCGGGGCTTAGCACCGGGGGGTGGGGCTTAGCATCGGTGGTGGGGTAGTAGCAGTGGTCAGTCGGCGCATGCGCGGGCTCTTAGTCGCGGTATTTTTTCCGAAAATACAGCGACTAGAGTGCGGATGGGATCCGCAGGGACAGAGCTTTATCGCAAGCTCTGTCCCTGCAAGGGATTTATAGTAAATCCCTGTGATATTGCCTGAATTCGCAATGCGAATTCACTCGGTAATATCACACTACAATCCGCATTCAATATGCGGATTGTAGTAAATAGAGCCCTAAGGGTTACTAAATATGCTGAAAATTTGATACATTATACAGAAAGTCATATTTGTGAGCTTGCAACTCATCTGGAATACGGAGGTGAATCTGTTCTTAAGAAATAATCTTGACAATTGGTAACACATATTTGCACTAATGATATATACTGCTAATTTAAAGTACAACCGATTGGCAATACAAGTATATGGAAGAGTTTCTGACGTCTACACACACACCGTGAAAATAAAGATTTATTACATCCATACACACTCACCTGCTGCCAGATGTTCACGTCCCCTTCTCAACGTAAAGTATCCAATGGAAGTACCTGTAAAAAAAGATCCAACACTCTCCTTTTGTTCCACGATGTTATCCGCAGTAATCCAAATAGGGCCCCGGACACACTGTATCAACATGCTACAGCATGTTATACAGTATACGCTAATGACAGCTCAAGGTTTGAGCAGTCATTAATACCGGGCCGCGAGCCAAGGAGCGGTGGCTTAACATTAGCGGCCGCTCATTGGCTGGGACCCACGTGGGCTTAGCCAAATGCATACGAATACTTAATTAAGTTTGAGGATAGATAAGCACCCTATTTGATATTTAAAATTTGTTAGTTAGTTAAGGGTTAAGGCTGGGTAAGGTGTGGTTAGGTAGTGGTCAGTTGATGTGATAAGCCTATCATAGGATTTGTGGGAGGTTACAAATTACCCATATATATTCCTTGGTAAGAGGAGCCATTTTCCTCTTTTCCAGTTTCTTCAAACCAGGCTGGCTAAGTGACCCATAGTATCTGCATAGCTGTATATCTTTGTTTAAATTCTTTCTCTTTTATTTCACATCCTACCTATCTCTTTTATTCCCATCTTTCTCTCACCCCTTTCCTTCCAGCTCCTTCTATCCAGCCCCCCCCTTTTTTGTGTTTAACATCCCATCCACCTGCTGTTTCCAGCCCCCCCCTCCCTCTGTCCTCTGATTTTACTGCCCCCCCCCTCATTCCTGTTTCATAATGCCCAGACCCCGCCGCTCAGCGCCCCTCTCCCCGCCGATTGATGGAGGCTTCCAGGCCCCTCCCGCCGGCTCCCGCTCCCTCACCTCCCCCGCTGCTTCTCTGCAATTGATGGCCGCCTGGCTCTCCGGCGGCGCCGCGAGCAGCACGGGCGGCCGTAGCCCAGCGCCTCTCCCCACACTTGCCTCGGCCAGCCCGCGCCCTGCGCCCTCAGTTGGCCCCGCCCACAGGGCCGCGGTGGCCATTTTAAGCCAGGATCCAGCACAGGGGGCCCTATGCATTTCGGCATCCTCCCCTTCAGCCCCCTCTACCCCTGGAGCGAGGGGGCCCCCTCCTCCTCAGCCCTCACCTCTATTATTCAGCCACCAGGGTTCCCCCTGCAGCGTGGCATCAGTTGCAGGGTCCATCAGGACTGGTACCCTAAGTGCCCCCCCAGCTTGTTATTGCCCATCGCCACCCCCGCACCTATGGGTGGCGGTTACAACATGCAGCAACCCCCCCTTGCACTCAACCCTTTACCAGCGCAGCAGCCCAGCTGGTCACCATATTTCACCGGCCCCTACGGCCCACCCCATTTTTCAAATGCAGCACCTTACTTTTCTGCCCCCATCGGGCTCCACCAGGCCCTGCCCCCCACTATGTTCCAGTACGCCCTTCCTGCGTTAACCCCCGGGCCCGCCCCCCTTCCGCAAGGGTTCAGCCCGTATTACCATGCCCTGCCGCCACCTTTCGCCCTTCCTCCGGCCACTTCTGCAGCATATGCCCAGCCCATGCATATCCCACCCCCCTTCCCACCCCGCCCCCCCCTCCCCCTCAGCCACCTGCAGCTGTCCATGCGCCCCTGCCGCCCCCCCATGCCCCCCTTTCCACGGGGGGAGTTGATGTGCAGTCTGAGTCACCTGTGATTACGTCAAGTCCTCAGGTTGCAGTTGGGGAGCATTCCAATCGGGCAGCTGAGATTCAGCGGACGGACAGCGAGATGGCATCGGCGAGTCAAGTCGTGGTGGGTGCACCGCGCAACGAGGGACTTTTGGTGAACACTCTGGACGAAGTGGCTGGTCCTTCGACGGCAGTTTCTGGTGAGCATGCTGTTTCCACATTGCACAGCACACACTCATCTTCCACTGACTCTAGCGATTCTGCAAGTTCATCAGAGAGGCCACGTAAGCTTACGCGATACTTAGCGCACAAGATTAAAGGGAAACGGGGGAGTCCCAAAAAGACCAGCACAGTGTCAGCAGCTAAGGTCCCAGATGCTACGGGGGGTATGGTGCATTGCGCAAACACGGCCATTCTTAGGGGTTTGAGGTCTAAGGTTAGGGAAAGGATCAGGAAGGGGAAATTCGTGGACATGTTTTCCATTACAGCGGATGCTAAAAAGGCTTTAGATCGGGCAAAATCAGCTGGTGCAGGCACGGAAGAAAGCTTCCGTTCATTCCAGAATTGGGAAGCAGGGATGTTCATTTTCGCAGCTTCATACCTTGAGTCACGCCCGACTGAGTACATGTTCTCAAGTATATGCATAAGGCAAAGGTACAGCTTGGCGGAAATATGATGAGACATTCCGGAGAAAACAAGAGGGGCAGGCGAATTTTCAGTTTGGCTTCAAGGACGTAGAGGTGTGGCTGGAAGTCAACTAACTGCCTCGCGCTTCTGCGTATTCCTTGGTAGTGCGTAAACAGCCCTTTCCGGCCCGCCCAGGCGGTGCAGGAGCCGGCAGAGGAAAATGCTACGCATATAATAATGCGCAATCTAATAGAGGGTCGGGCTGTCGGTATAGACACATATGCATGCTCTGCGGGAGCGGGCACCCGGCTAAAGAGTGCGGGCGTACCGGCGGTGGAAGGACAAATCGAGGTGATCAAGGTTTGTGCATATCGCCTTTAGGGGTCATACCAAAAAAGGAACCGGGTAAGTTTAGGTTGATACAGCATCTTTCTTACCCCGAGGGAGGGTCGGTCAACGACGCGCTAGATCCATCGGATTGTCGGGTCGTTTACCAATCATTTGAGCAGGCTCTAGATATAGTACAGAGTTTTGGGAGAAGGGCGTTATTAGCCAAGGTGGATATCGAGTCTGCTTTTCGGCTGTTGCCCCTTCACCCCGAATCTTTTAAGTACATGGGTTTTAGAGTTGCGGGGCTCTATTATGTAGATAGATGCTTGCCGATGGGATGTTCCATCTCATGTTCCTTTTTTGAATGTTTTAGCTCCTTTTTGCAATGGTGCTTACAGGCGGGCACAGGGCAAGCGGGGGTTACCCACTACCTAGATGATTTTCTGTTGGTGGGGCCAGCGGATACCCAGGTTTGTGAGGAATTGCTTTTTTCCTTGCAGGCCCTGTTCACAGTGGTAGGCGTTCCTGTTGCCAGGGACAAGACGGAGGGTCCGGTTACACGTTTGACGTATTTGGGCATAGAAATAGATACTGTGCTAGGGTTATGCCGTTTGCCGATTGAAAAGGTGCGACGTTTGGGGGAGTTGCTTGAAGCGTTTGTTTTGTGAAAAAGGAAGTCTCGCTGAAGCAGATGCAGTCGTTGCTAGGGCTCCTTAACTTTACTTGTAGAGTCATTCCCATGGGTCGGGTTTTTTGTAGGCGGCTCGAAAGAGCCACGGCGGGTATCAAGAAGCCCCATCACCTCGTTCGAATATCCCAAGATTTGAGGGAAGACCTTCGAGTTGGGTTGCTTTTCCTGCGCGAGTTTAACGGTGTTCGGATATGGCTCCGGGCCCCAGTAGATAATTCAGAGCTTCAGCTATTTACTGACGCGTCCGGTTCCATCGGTTTCGGCGCCTTTTTTGAAGGAGATTGGTGTGCGGAGCCTTGGCCAGAAGTTTGGGGAGTTTTGGGCCTTACGAAGAACATACTGCTCTTAGAACTTTTCCCCATCGTAGTGGCAGTTGAGTTATGGGCTTACAGGCTTTCTAATAGGAGGATCCTTTTTTGGTGCGATAATTTGGGTGTTGTTCAGGCAGTAAATAATCAGAGGGCGGAGTCTCCGTTGGCTTTGAAGTTGTTGAGGCACTTGACGCTTCTTTGCTTACGGAGGAACATTGAGTTTAGGGCGCAGCATGTTCCGGGAGTGTCTAATGAGATAGCAGACGCCTTATCTCGTTTGCAGTGGGACAGGTTTCGTTCTCTCGCTCCTTACGCTTCTATTCATGGTTTAAACTGCCCCTCCCATGTATGGCAGATTGTCGTGCCGGCATCAAAGGCCTTGCAATGAAGTCTCTGGCCCCTAGCACGTTAAGGACCTACATGGCAGCTTGGGACAATTGGCAGGGTTTCTTGGCTTCCACACGTGAGGGAGGTAAGATGGTTGACGACCGTATGGCAGAGTTTGTTTGGAACTGGCATGAAAGGGGTAGTTCTAAGGCTGCTATGTCTGCGGCGCTGTCTGGTATCGCTTACTTTTCTAAACTACATGGCGTTGAAGATCCCACAAAATCGTTTCTGCTATCCAAAGCGATGAAGGGGTGGGCGAAGGAACACCCTAGCATAGGCGACACGCGTAGACCAATTGACCCGGCTTTGCTTAAAGATCTGATTGTGGCTGTATCAGGGGTTGCTTTAGGCGAGTACGAATCGGCCCTTTTTAGTTTAGCTTTTTCATTGGCATATTTCGGGGCGTTTAGAATCGGCGAGCTTGTAGCGTCTAGTAAGAGTTCCGCGACTTCGGGTTTATTGTTTAAACACGTGGTAGTTAAGAAGGAATTGATATTGTGTAAAATTCATAGGTCCAAGACTGACCAACTTGGCAGGGGTCGTTGGATTTCTATAAAAGAACACTCAGATGCTGTTATCTGCCCAGTTGCCTTGGCGCAGCGTTTTAATGCTCTTTGCCCTCCAAGTGGCGCGCAGTGGCTTGTACATGTTAATCTTACACCTTTATCTAAGTTTCAGTTCATAAAGCTGTTTCAAAATTGCCTTATAGCCTTAGGCCTGCCCACAGACCAGTTCGGGACACATTAATTTAGGATAGGGGCAGCAACCTGCGCAGCGGTTGATGGTGCTTCGGTCGACACCTTACAAAAGTTGGGTCGATGGAAGTCATCAGCTTATAAACTTATTTAAGGGAGGATAAGTTGCTTAAGTAGCTGCGCTCCTTGCGAGTTTGTTGGGAAACCCAGGGGCCTTATGCCTACTGCCGCTTTGGAGTTTGAGGGGCTTTTCAGTTTTGCCCTCAAAGAGGTTTTATGTTTTTCACCTTCAGCTGGGTCACCCAACTATTGTTTTCCCTTCCTTAAGATGCATTTATTTGTTATATTGTGATTCAGTTTCTGACTAGGTAACTTTTCTTGCAGGGTTACCCAGGAATGCTAACGGTCGGGTGTGGTTTGTAGGACACTCATTTATATTTTGGGCTGGTCGGCACCCCTTAGCTTTGCAGGCCCCCCTTTTGTTAGGTGCAGATGACGTCCGTTGGTTAGGTTTCCGCGGTATGCGCTGGAAGCGACTACTGGAAGCCTTATGGACGGCAGAGGATAAGTTCGGGGCCCCGGACTGGGTGGTTATTCACTTAGGGGGGAACGATTTGGGCACTTGCAAAGGCATCGAGCTAATACATGCTGTTAGGAATGACTTGCAAGTGCTAGTTAACCGTTGGCCCAATGTGTGCATCGCTTGGTCGGACATTGTTCCACGGCGAGTTTGGCGAGGACCCCAGGGTGGTAAGGCATTAGACGGAGTTCGTCGTAAGGTCAATATGGCAGTTTGTCCTCAGTGTGGGTGGCCGCGTCATACGGCATCCACGTTTACGTTACGAAGAAGAGAGCTTCTATAGGCCTGATGGGGTACACCTAACGGGAGTAGGGTTAGAGCTGTTTATCAGTGACTTATGTAGTTTCCTTTAGGTATTGGAGGGTCACAGTTTGGTGGCGGGCCTGGTTCTATGAACCGGGCTTTGGCGGGAAGCAGTGCTCCTGGGCGGCCTATTATTTAGCGCAGGAGTGCCTGGGTAGCATCTTTCCTTTGAGAGCGGCAAGTTGGTCACCGCCCATAAGGGGGGACCTGGTCCCTGTCCAAGGGAAGGGCCGAAGGCTGTGCCAATTAAGGGGGGATGGTACTACCTCAGGCCAGTCTGCGCGGGGCGGGAATCCGCTTCCGTTTATTTATTATTGTTTCCAGCAAGGCTGTGGCCTCGGAGCACTGCTTTTGTCCTGCCACCCATTACCAATTCAAATTCGATCAATAAATTATGGCTGTGACCTCTTTAATTGCATTTCATGTGTCAGTGTGTTCATTTCTAGGCTTAGGTTAAGATAAGTTAACAAATAGAATGATAAAACGAATGGGTGACTTAATGCATACGAATACTTAATTAAGTTTGAGGATAGATAAGCACCCTGTTTGATATTTAAAATTTGTTAGTTAGTTAAGGGTTAAGGCTGGGTAAGGTGTGGTTAGGTAGTGGTCAGTTGATGTGATAAGCCTATCATAGGATTTGTGGGAGGTTACAAATTACCCATATATATTCCTTGGTAAGAGGAGCCATTTTCCTCTTTTCCAGTTTGTTCAAACCACCCACCCGACTAAGCTGGTTGGTATGCTTTTTTGTTTCGTTGGATTGTGCATTTCTGTGTTTTCTTCCAACAGGTAGAAGTTCAGCCTGGCGGGAAGCAGTGCTCCTGGGCGGCCTATTATTTAGCGCAGCAGTGCCTGGGTAGCATCTTTCCTTTGAGAGCAACAAGTTGGTCACCGCCCATAAGGGGGGACCTGGTCCCTGTCCAAGGGAAGGGCCGAAGGCTGTGCCAATTAAGGGGGGATGGTACTACCTCAGGCCAGTCTGCGCGGGGCGGGAATCCGCTTCCGTTTATTTATTATTGTTTCCAGCAAGGCTGTGGCCTCGGAGCACTGCTTTTGACCTGCCACCCATTACAAATTCAAATTCGATCAATAAATTATGGCTGTGACCTCTTTAATTGCATTTCATGTGTCAGTGTGTTCATTTCTAGGCTTAGGTTAAGATAAGTTAACAAATAGAATGATAAAACGAATGGGTGACTTATGAGCGGCCGCTAATGTTAAGCCCACGTGGGTCCCAGCCAATGAGCGGCCGCTAATGTGAAGCCGCCGCTGATTGGCTTGCAGCCCGATAACGAGTGACTGCTCAAACCCATGAGCTTTCATTAGCGTACTGTGGGCCTGGTTCAGACCCGCTCGTGAGCACTGAGCACTCGCAAGCGGGTCGATGGTGCCCTAGTGCGCATGTGCACGACGGAGGGAGCTCCGTCGTGCGCATGCGCGAGACCCGAATAACGATGGGGTAGCCGTCGTTATGGGTCTCGCACCAAAGGGGGCATGCTGTCGATGGTGAGTAACTTTGGTGGGCGTGCCGGGGGCGTGGCTGCCAGACGGAGGCGTTCTGATAGAGCCAAAATCACTCCAGGGCTTGCGGTTACCGAGACCCTACCGCAAGGTCTCGTCGCAAGCCCGATGGTCGCGATGGTCTTGTCCATCGCGACCATCATCATGGACGCTCGCATAAGCTGTGGGTGGTAACCCACAGCTATGCGAGTATCCAAAAGGCCGCTTTGAAAAACAAAAAAAACACGCCCTGATTCAGAGCAGGCGCTCGTTCAGAGCGTCCGGCTCTGAATTAGGCCCTGTATCCACATGCTGTAACATTTTGATACAGTGTGTCCGAGGCCCTATTTGGATTACTGTGGAGAACATCGTGGGACAAAAAGTGAGTATTGGATCTTTTTTTTACAGGTACTTCCATTGGATACTTTACGTTGAGAAGGGGACGTGAACATCTGGCAGCAGGTGAGTATGTGAGAGTGTGAATGAATGTAATAAATCTTTATTTTCACGGTGTGTGTGTCTTTTTTACACATCTCTTTACAGGTGAACTACAGGTACCAGTGGGCCCTTAATGCCCTGCATGCTGGTACTTGTTGTTCTCCAAGTACCAGCATGCAGGGGAGGCTTGCTGGAACCTGCAGTTCCACTTTAAAGACAATGTTGATAATTCTATTTTTAACACTACACACACTATCAACCCGCCACCCACCGCCCAGTGGTGGTGGGGATAGCCCTGGGCTATCAGCCTAGGCCAGGGGTGCCCTGCAGAGGGGTACCCCTTTATTGGAGGGGTCCCCTACTCCCCAGGGATCCCTGGCCTGGGCTGACTAGCGGTCAGGGCTGATGCTGCGGCTGGGGGGCCAAGTGAATGGGCACACCTGGCTGTGGCATCAGCCCTCCACTAGAAACGGTCCAGGGCTGGTTTTAAATATACAGGGAACCTCACGCCTATTTTTTTCTCCGTATATTTAAAACCAGCTCTGTCCCTGCTGCCTGGTGCTGGTTCTTAAATTACAGTGGAACCCTACACATTTTGATCCCTGTAATTTTAGGAACCAGGACTGGCTGGCAAGTCTGGGGCTGTTTAGTCTTTTGGGGGGAGACCTCACATCATTTTTTTTTTTAAATCCGTTTTTTTACAGGTACAACACCAGCTTACACATATCTCACTGATATGTGCAGGGCTCGGGAGACAGTTGCAGAGAGAAAACACTGCAATCTCGGGTGAGTAATCTCATCTTCACTTGAAAATCGGGGGAGATATCTCAATCTGCATCACCATCGGCAATCTCACTTTCAGCTAAACTCACGTCTTAGTAAATTTGCGAGTAGAAAAACGGGAAAATCACCCGAGATTCGGCGATGCAAATCGAGATTAAAAAAACTAAACTTGACCATTCTCGATTCTTAGTAAATATACCCCTATATGTGGATATACTTGTAGTATTTTCGCCGTTTAGTATCTTTTTATGTCTATATAGAAATCCTCTGAGTACTGTACGTGTAAATAAGTTGATTCTTAACAAACAAAGGATTTTGATGTCACATTTTTTCAGGGGCAGACTTAACGTGGACAAAAGTCTGATTACTCCATTATATTAAGGATAGTAATAAAAGGTACATTTTAATGTTATTCATATTGTTTTTCTCATCACTGTTTTTCATATATATTAAATTGATAAATGAGTGCCCCATCAAAGGGAATCTCGACTTCTTTGTTTAGCTTTCACACTGAAATACCGGCTTTTACCCAGCATTTGAGTGCCGGGTGGGTTTGCCGGTTCAAGCCTTATACCCCTTTCACACAGAAAATCAAATTACCGGGTAAAGCACTTTTACCTGGTAATTTGCAAATCAACACAGTTTTATTTTTCTGTGTGAAAGGGTCAACCCAGGTCGATATTGCCAAATCTGTCCCAAAGTTATCAGTGAGATTCATGTTCACCATTTTTAATGCACACACTGGTGTTAAGGGGGTATATTTACTAAATGTCAATTTTAATCGATTTAAAATTAATTAAAATCGATCAACATCGATGTTGTGTTCATGGGGCAAAATCACACATTTACTAACAGACAATTTTTTTAATTATTAATAAATGTGTGATATAGCCCCTGAAACACAACATCGATGTTGAGCTATTTTAATTGATTAAAATTGACCTTTAGTAAATATATCCCTACTGTAAGTCTGACTTTATTTTAGCATTTAAGTGGGTTACAGTTCTGCTCCAATGATTTGATCATGTCTCTTTTCTTTGTTGCTCTGCTTTCCATACTGAGCAATCTTTTTTTCAGGTGTTCCTTTTTGTAATATTATGTGAATTAGCTCCTCATATTCAACTGAAGAGATAATGGTTCCTCCTTGCTGTCATTATTGTTCTTATCCCATGTTTGGTTATTAACCTCTGGTCTGTGTAATAATTCCCGCATTTTTTTCTCTTTACTGGAACATCTCAACCTTAATTTCCTGTAGCTGGAAGTTGTCAGCTAATTCATGTTAGCCTGTGCTAGTTTAAGCTTTGTGCTGCCATTTTCTCTTGTTTGTTATTTACTGCCTTTGAAATACAATGCTGAATTTCTGACATGCCCTCTGTAGATTTCACTGAGAGATTGCTTTTATTCTTCTGCTTTGCTGTTGGCCCATGACCTGTTGCAGAATATGCTTCTGTGTACAAGCATCAGCAAACAGAGAAACATTGTGGGATAAACTTATTATGATCAGAACAGGCAAAACTTCATAACATAAAATGGAGGCTTTAACAGAATGCAGATATAAAGAAATACACCTGCGCAATACAGAGAGCACTACACAGTGATAGCTTATGATACAATGCCACCTACGGTCCATTCAGTAATAGCTTCAAGTTATACTCAGACTGCGGTTGTTAGGTGTTGCTGAGGGATTTGTAGATAAGGGTTAGCATTACTGCCTCACAGCACTGAGGTTATGGGTTCGATTCCCACCACAACCCTAACTGTGTGGAGTTTGTATATTCTCCCTGTGCTTGCGTGGGTTTCCTCCGGGTACTCCGGTTTCCTCCCACACTCCAAAAATATACTGATAGGCTAATTGGCTCCCAACACAAATTAACCCTAGTGTGTATGTGTGTGATAGGGAATATAGAGTGTAAGCTCCACTGGGGCAGGGACTGATGTGAATGGACAAATATTCTCTGTAAAGCGCTGTGGAATATGTGTGTGCTATATAAATAACTGATACTAAATAAGGGTGAGCCATTTAAATTGTATTCAGTAGAACAGAAGGACTCTGATACAGAGATGGGCGCTAATATGATCGCAGTTGCAATTTCGCATGGAAAAGCAGCTGTGAAAATATGCTAATAGTTCCAAAGCTCACCCGAGCATAGGACGCCCACTGCTGCCTTCTCATCTGCATCATACGTTGCGTACAAGTGTAAAAAACTGTTACATTGATGCACATCAACCAGCCATGCAGCCCTTGCGGCAGGTCTGACCTGTCTCAATGGATAATTTATGCACGCCCATGTAACGGCATTTAAATGGTAAGACACACTTGCATTTTTCTAAACCCCCCCCATCCCCCGTTACCTCCCCTAAACAGTGACTTCCTGTCACTCACTTGCGAATGGATCCTCTGTGCGGGCATAATTGCAAAACAATCGCTGCGGGTGTGCAGTGCGGCTGACACGCATGCGCCATGGTAAACAATCACTCAATCTGCGTAAAATTGACTTTGCGTACATCTCTGAATCAGTCCCAATGATCGGATAGAAGCAGGTTAAACTAGTTAAGCATTCTTCACTACTGCAACCTGATTAAGAAAAGTGGGTGATAAGGTCATTGTACAATGGTGACTGGGAGACAGACCTGGGGCCGTATTCAATTAGCCGTGATAAGCCAAAACTTATCCCAGAATTCAATTCCACAGACTTTTCGCCGGAGCGAAAAGTCTGCACCTTGTAACCAGTGGAAAAGATTCGCCCTCTGAATGGAGGCGGAAAAAAGTGCAGAATTGGGGGTTTGGGGTGCACAGTTGCGGGAACACACCAGCAGGCTTCGGATAGAGCTCTATGGTGCATGTGATAGCTTTGAAATTCATATACACCCCTATCTTCATTAGTTCCTGTCAACAATGAGATCCCAGAAATATTTTGAAAGCTCTTTGCGGACTGTGGCTATCCAAGGAGGATGCAGCCAAGAGAACTGCAAGGAAATCCTGCAGGAACAGCTAATCTTTATTTAGAGGTTAAACAAGCCACACCAGCAGGCTTGGGACAGTACCCCAAAGGTAAACTGCATAAAAAAAAATAAAAAAAATACTTTAGATCACCCCAAAAAAATACTTTTTGTTTTGGGGGTAAAAAAACCCAAAGGTGGGGGACAAACTTAAAAACTAGCGAAATAGACTCCAAGGGGTCCCCCATGTATGCCCCAGATGTTTTTTGGGTTGCAGGTGTTTGCATAAGGTTTTTTTAAAACTTCACTTTAGCGATTTTAACCATGCTTGCACCCATTTTCATGTACCCCAAATTTGCTGGAATTGCTTATTTTAGCAAAAAAAATGTTAAATGCTATTCTTCACCAGTTGTGCAAAGACGCAAATTATCAGCAATTGAGAGCATTTCAGCACCCCAAATACCTTTAGCAGGGCTATTCGGGGGTATCTACAGTGATCCCCCATGTTAAGTGCCTCTTTGGGGGGGTGTCAGGCTGATTTCCCCAAATCTGACAGCACTTTTCGCCTGTTTGAGTTTTGCTGGGATGAGATTTCGCGTCCTTTGCAATTGAATAGGGCAAAAAGCGGGGACAGGCGCGATACTTTTCCGGAGGCAAAACCAGCAATGACGGTGGAAAGTCGGGCAATTGAATACGGGCCTTGGTTTGAGGAATAAAGCAGATGGCAAAGTCAAGTTTAACACCAAGGGATATATTTACTAAATGGGTTTTTAGAAGTGAAGATGTTGCCCATAGCAACCAGATTCTAGCTATTATCTTCTAGAAGGTGCTGTATAAATGTTAAGTAGAATCTGATTGGTTGCTATGGGCAACATCTCCACTTCTACAAACCCGCATTTTAGTAAATATACCTCCAAGACAGCAGGTGTGAGAGACTGAGAAAACTGTTGTGGTAATGACGGTGAAGGCAATTTGAGTAGAGTGGTAACTTTGGGAGGAGGTAAGATGATATGATTTGTTTTAGACATGATGAGCTTTAGGTAGCACAGGCCAAGTGAGTCAAGGAGAATGATCAACAGTGTCAAAAGCAGAAGAGTATTCCACACGGATAAGCATAGAGAAGTGACCCATGGGGCCAAATGTAATAGGGTGAGAGTTTAGAAAATGTGAGAGTTTAGCAGTAAACTCTCACATTGGTTGAGTTTTATCTTCAAAATGGGAAAACATCTGGATGAGAGTTTAAATCGTGAGAGTTTTTTTGGTCTAAAGACATGTGAGTTTGCATGTTCCTGGACTCTATTAACAGTGGTCGAGTTTAAAAAGTGTGAGAGTTTACTGCTAAACGCTCACATTTTCTAAACTCTCACCCTATTACATTTGGCCCATAGACAGGGCCGCCACTAGGGGGGCTAAGGGGGCATGTGACCCGGGTTCCGGACTTGAGGGGGTGCCGGGGAGAGGCTGCCGGGAGGCTAGGTTGCTGCTTCTGTGGGTTTGGAGCCGCATCCCGGCCTTGAGAAGCACAGAGCCCCCGTCAGTCTAATATAGTGCCGGTCACAAGCCAATCAGTGCTCGGTCCGTGAGCTCCAATTTGTTCATGAGCGGCACCACATTACAATGATGGCAGTACTGACAGTTCCCCAGCATGTAGCAGCCCCATCCCGCTCCACCCAGAGCTCACCCACCGCACAGCCTTGGCAGGTAAGAGAAGGGAGATGGGGCCTTACTGTGGCATAATGTAAAAGAGGCCTTACTGTGGCATAATGTGTAAGGGACCTTACTGTGGCATAATGTAAAAGAGACCTTACTGTGGCATAATGTAAAAGAGGCCTTACTATGGCATAATGTGTAAGGAAGCTTACTGTGGCATAATGTGTAAGGGACCTTACTGTGGCATAATGTAAAAGAGGCCTTACTGTGGCATAATGTGTAAGGGGCCTTACTGTGGCATAATGTAAAGGGGGCCTTACTGTGGCATAATGTAAAGGGGGCCTTACTGTGGCATTATGTATATGGGGCATTACTGTGGAATAATGTATATGGGACATTACTGTGGCATAATGTAAAAGAGGCCTTACTGTGGCATAATGTGTAAGGAACCTTAACGTGGCATAATGTAAAAGAGGCCTTACTGTGGCATAATGTGTAAGGGGCCTTACTGTGGCATAATGTAAAGGGGGCCTTACTGTGGCATTATGTATATGGGACATTACTGTGGCATAAATGTATAAGGGGCATTACTGTGGCATAATGTATAAGGGGCATTCCTGTGGCTTAATGAATAAGGGGCATTACTGTGGCTTAATGTATAAGGGGCATTATTGTGGCATAATGTGTTGTAAGGGGCATTGCTGTGTTGCATAATGTGTTGTAAGGGTCATTAATGTGTCACAAAACCACACACCCTTTTCGTCCTCTATTTTGTTGGGGGGGCGCCAAATTATGGCCTTTCGCAGGTGACAAAAATCCTAGTTTCAGCCCTGCCATAGATTTTGCTGTAAGTAGATCAATGATCACTTTTGTGAGTGCAGTCTCAGTGGAACGTTTGGGACAAAAGCCCAATTGCTGAAAGTTAAGAATGGAAACTAGAGATATTGATATAGGCAGTTATACTGTACAAAGGTTATTAAGTAGTTTTGAGGCGAGGAGGAGTGGAGAAGTGTAGAGTGGTAGATGAAGAGAGACTGGATTCTTTAGGATTGCTGGGATAAGCATGTGTTTGGAGGAGAATAGAAATGTGCCAGCAGAGGGAGACATGTTGAGATGAGCTAAAGCAATGGAAAGGAAATGGAGAAGTTGTGAGGGATTAGAATTGAGAAGCCAGGTTGCAGGATGAGATGAACGCAGTTCCAGAGAGTGACTTGAGACTGGCTTGGGATGTGCAGGAGAAGGTATGTGGGATGCTTGGGATTTGACATGAAGGGATTCAGGTTCTGATCCAGATTTGTACGCAAATCCGTTGGGTTACGTACAAATCCGATATTTTGGGATCCGCGCATGCAAAGGACCCGGTGTGCGCATGTGCAGAACAGGTCCTGCATGATCACTCGCAGTCCCCCCTTAGCCGCATCATGATTGGCATGATGCAGCATTTGGGGGGGGAAGAGCAGGGAATGTAATTAATATGCACAAAAAAAAGAAGTACAGGTGCTCAACTCCAAATTAACTGATTATATATAAATAAATACATTTTTGCAATGAATAGAGGCTTTTGGCATAATCTTGGCCAAGGTTATGGGCCTACCCACCGCATCCGGGTAACCTCTGTCGGGTAGGTCCCTAACATACTAGGATTCAGATCCAGAGCGCAGGACACCCCCAAACTGGCCCAGACAAGCCGCCCCAGGGCACCGCCATAGTAAGAAAAGTGCAGTGTAAAAGAGATAGTTAAGAGCAGCCAGGCACAATATAGGTAAGTCCTGCAAATGTTTAGACTTGCAAAAATTTATTTATTTATATATAATCAGTTAATTTGGAGTTGAGCACCTGTACTTCTTTTTTTGTGCATATATCAATTGTCTCCACAGGTAGCACCTCCAATTATATATATATATATTAGGGGTGAGCGGGTTCGGATTTCTGAAATCCGAACCCCCCCGAGCCCCCCCGATCCGAGTCCGATCCGAGTCAGGCTCGACTTTTCCCGCCTGACTCGGATCTGAAATCGAGGCAAAACGTCATCATCCCGCCTTCCGAGTCTCGCGGGTTTTGGATCCTATATAAGGTACACACGTCGGCGCCATTTTCTCACTCGGCTGTGGACAGTGAAGAGGGAGGGTGGGAGTTAGGGCTGTGTAGTGTAGTGTAGTGTAGTGCTGCTGTTGTCCACTACTTCAAAGTCCATAGGGGCTGGCTGTGTTGTGCTGTGCTGCTGTTGTTAATAGGGGCTGTGTCCACTACTTCAAAGTCCATAGGGGCTGGCTGGACTGTGTTGTGCAGTCAGTTCTCCATAGGGGCTGTGTCCACTCCAAAGTCCTGTGCAGTGTCCCAGTCCTAAAGGAGTGCTGTAGTGTTGTCCAGGGGGTGCTCTGTCCATCAGGGGTGCTCCCCCCAAGTGCTAAAAAAATAATATATTTTCTGTGTTTGTGAATTGTGTGCGCAGTAGCCGCACGTGCATCAACAAAGTAGTGCCAAGCGTGCGCCTGTGTCATAAGTAAAGGGCCGGCTGGCTTGACCGTTAAGGGTGCTGTAACCCCCGAAAGTACACTCCAGTCCAAACCAAAAAAAAAATTATTTTCTGTGTTTGTGAATTGTGTGCGCAGTAGCCGCACGTGCATCAACAAAGTAGTGCCAAGCGTGCGCCTGTGTCATAAGTAAAGGGCCGGCTGGCTTGACCGTTAAGGGTGCTGTAACCCCCGAAAGTACACTCCAGTCCAAACCCCAAAAAAAATTATTTTCTGTGTTTGTGAATTGTGTGCGCAGTAGCCGCACGTGCATCAACAAAGTAGTGCCAAGCGTGCGCCTGTGTCATAAGTAAAGGGCCGGCTGGCTTGACCGTTAAGGGTGCTGTAACCCCCGAAAGTACACTCCAGTCCAAACCAAAAAAAATATTATTTTCTGTGTTTGTGAATTGTGTGCGCAGTAGTCGCACGTGCATCAACAAAGTAGTGCCAAGCGTGCGCCTGTGTCATAAGTAAAGGGCCGGCTGGCTTGACCGTTAAAGGGTGCTGTAACCCCCAAAGTACACTCCAGTCCAAACCAAAAAAAAAATTATTTTCTGTGTTTGTGAATTGTGTGCGCAGTAGCCGCACGTGCATCAACAAAGTAGTGCCAAGCGTGCGCCTGTGTCATAAGTAAAGGGCCGGCTGGCTTGACCGTTAAGGGTGCTGTAACCCCCGAAAGTACACTCCAGTCCAAACCAAAAAAAAAATTATTTTCTGTGTTTGTGAATTGTGTGCGCAGTAGCCGCACGTGCATCAACAAAGTAGTGCCAAGCGTGCGCCTGTGTCATAAGTAAAGGGCCGGCTGGCTTGACCGTTAAAGGGTGCTGTAACCCCCGAAAGTACACTCCAGTCCTAACCAAAAAAAAATTATTTTCTGTGTTTGTGAATTGTGTGCGCAGTAGCCGCACGTGCATCAACAAAGTAGTGCCAAGAGTGCGCCTGTGTCATAAGTAAAGGGCCGGCTGGCTTGACCGTTAAGGGTGCTGTAACCCCCGAAAGTACACTCCAGTCCAAACCAAAAAAAAAATTATTTTCTGTGTTTGTGAATTGTGTGCGCAGTAGCCGCACGTGCATCAACAAAGTAGTGCCAAGCGTGCGCCTGTGTCATAAGTAAAGGGCCGGCTGGCTTGACCGTTAAGGGTGCTGTAACCCCCGAAAGTACACTCCAGTCCAAACCAAAAAAAAAATTATTTTCTGTGTTTGTGAATTGTGTGCGCAGTAGCCGCACGTGCATCAACAAAGTAGTGCCAAGCGTGCGCCTGTGTCATAAGTAAAGGGCCGGCTGGCTTGACCGTTAAGGGTGCTGTAACCCCCGAAAGTACACTCCAGTCCAAACCAAAAAAAAAATTATTTTCTGTGTTTGTGAATTGTGTGCGCAGTAGCCACACGTGCATCAACAAAGTAGTGCCAAGCGTGCGCCTGTGTCATAAGTAAAGGGCCGGCTGGCTTGACCGTTAAGGGTGCTGTAACCCCCGAAAGTACACTCCAGTCCAAACCAAAAAAAAAATTATTTTCTGTGTTTGTGAATTGTGTGCGCAGTAGCCGCACGTGCATCAACAAAGTAGTGCCAAGCGTGCGCCTGTGTCATAAGTAAAGGGCCGGCTGGCTTGACCGTTAAAGGGTGCTGTAACCCCCGAAAGTACACTCCAGTCCAAACCAAAAAAAAATTATTTTCTGTGTTTGTGAATTGTGTGCGCAGTAGCCGCACGTGCATCAACAAAGTAGTGCCAAGCGTGCGCCTGTGTCATAAGTAAAGGGCCGGCTGGCTTGACCGTTAAGGGTGCTGTAACCCCCGAAAGTACACTCCAGTCCAAACCAAAAAAAAAATTATTTTCTGTGTTTGTGAATTGTGTGCGCAGTAGCCGCACGTGCATCAACAAAGTAGTGCCAAGCGTGCGCCTGTGTCATAAGTAAAGGGCCGGCTGGCTTGACCGTTAAGGGTGCTGTAACCCCCGAAAGTACACTCCAGTCCAAACCAAAAAAAAAATTATTTTCTGTGTTTGTGAATTGTGTGCGCAGTAGCCACACGTGCATCAACAAAGTAGTGCCAAGCGTGCGCCTGTGTCATAAGTAAAGGGCCGGCTGGCTTGACCGTTAAGGGTGCTGTAACCCCCGAAAGTACACTCCAGTCCAAACCAAAAAAAAAATTATTTTCTGTGTTTGAGAATTGTGTGCGCAGTAGCCGCACGTGCATCAACAAAGTAGTGCCAAGCGTGCGCCTGTGTCATAAGTAAAGGGCCGGCTGGCTTGACCGTTAAGGGTGCTGTAACCCCCGAAAGTACACTCCAGTCCAAACCAAAAAAAAAATTATTTTCTGTGTTTGTGAATTGTGTGCGCAGTAGCCACACGTGCATCAACAAAGTAGTGCCAAGCGTGCGCCTGTGTCATAAGTAAAGGGCCGGCTGGCTTGACCGTTAAAGGGTGCTGTAACCCCCGAAAGTACACTCCAGTCCAAACCAAAAAAAAATTATTTTCTGTGTTTGTGAATTGTGTGCGCAGTAGCCGCACGTGCATCAACAAAGTAGTGCCAAGAGTGCGCCTGTGTCATAAGTAAAGGGCCGGCTGGCTTGACCGTTAAAGGGTGCTGTAACCCCCGAAAGTACACTCCAGGCCAAACCAAAAAAAAATTATTTTCTGTGTTTGTGAATTGTGTGCGCAGTAGCCGCACGTGCATCAACAAAGTAGTGCCAAGAGTGCGCCTGTGTCATAAGTAAAGGGCCGGCTGGCTTGACCGTTAAAGGGTGCTGTAACCCACAAAGTACACTCCAGTCCAAACCAAAAAAAAAATTATTTTCTGTGTTTAGCCGCACGTATATATCAAATCGATATAACATAAATGGAGGACCAAACTTTCTCCGATAAAAATAAAATAGAGAAAGATCAAGAACCACTTCCTCCTAGTGCTGAAGCTGCTGCCACTAGTCATGACATAGATGATAACATGCCATCAACGTCGTCTGCCAAGGCCGATGCCCAATGTCATAGTAGAGGGCACATACAATCCCAAATGGCAAAGTTCAGGAAAATGACCTTGAAAAAGACATTTAAATCAGCTGAAGAGAAACGTAAACTTGCCAATATGCCATTTACGACACGGAGTGGCAAGGAACGGCTAAGGTCGATCCATAGTATGTTCATGACTAGTGGTTCAGCTTCACATGACGATGGAAGCCCTCCTCCCACTAAAAAAATCAAAAGAGTTAAGCTGGCAAAAGCACAGCGAAGAACTGTGCTTTCTAAGAAGATATCACAAATCCCCAAAGAGAGTCCAAGTGTGGTGGTGGTTGCGATGCCTGACCTTCCCAGCACTGGACGGGAAGAGGTGGCTCTTTCCACCATTTGCACGCCCCCTGCAAGTGCTGAAAGGAGCACCCACAGTCCACTTGCTGATATGCAAATTGAAGATGTCACTGTTGAAGTACAACAGGATGAGGATACTGGTGTAGCTGGCGCTGAGGAGGAAGTTGGCGAGGAGGATTCTGATGGTGATGTGGTTTGTTTAAATCAGGCTCCGGGGGAGACAGTTGTTGTCCGTGGGATGAAAAAGCCCATCACGGTCATGCCTGGGCAGAAGACCAAACATTCCACCTCTTTGGTCTGGCAATATTTCTATCCAAATCCGGACAACAACTGTCTTGCCATATGTACCATATGTAAAGGTGAAATAAGTAGGGGTAGGGACGTCAACCACCTAGGAACATCCTCCCTTATACGGCACCTGCAGCGCGTTCATAAAAAGTTACTGTCAAGTTCAGAAACTTTGGCTCAGACCGTAAGCAGTCCAGGGACACCTAAATCCCGTTGTCCTGTTGTATCCAAGCGCCTGCAAACCACACCGTCAACTCCCTCCTCGTCAATTTCCTCCTTAGTCAGGATCGGAAGTAGTCCTGCAGGCCATATCACTGGCATGACTGACTCTCCTATCCGGGATTCCTCCGGAGGATCCTGCATTGCTACGCCTACTGCTGCCGCTGCTGCTGTTGCTGCTGCTGCTGGGAGTCGTTCATCATCCCAGAGAGGAAGTAGGAACACCACTACTTTTACTAAACAATTGACCCTCCAACAGTCCTTAGCGAGGAGGATGAAGTACGACAGCAGTCATCCTGAAGCAAAACGTATAACTGAGGCCTTGACTGCTATGTTGGTGTTAGACGTGCGTCCGGTATCCGCCATTAGTGCAGTGGGATTTAGACAATTGATGGAGGTAGTGTGTCCCCGGTTCCAAATCCCGTCTAGATTCCACTTCACTAGGCAGGCGATACCGAGACTGTACAGAAACGTCAGAAAAAGTGTCCTCAGTGTCCTGAAAAATGCCGTTGTACACAATGTCCACTTAACCACGGACATGTGGACAAGTGGAACAGGGCAGACTAAGGACTATATGACTGTGACAGCCCACTGGGTAGATGTATCACCTTACGCAGCAACAGCAGCAGCATCACCAGTAGCAGCATCTCAGAAACGCCAGCTCGTTACAAGGCAGGCTACGCTGTGTATCACCGGTTTCAGTAAGAGGCACACCGCCGACAACCTCTTAGAGAAACTGAGGGAAATCATCGCCCAGTGGCTTACCCCACTTAGACTCTCCTGGGGATTTGTGATATCTGACAACGCCACCAATATTGTGCGGGCATTACATCTGGGCAAATTCCAGCACGTCCCATGTTTTGCTCACACAATAAACTTGGTGGTGCAGAATTTTCTGAAAAGCGACAGGGGCGTGCAGGAGACGCTTTGGGTGGCCCGAAAAATTTCTGGCCACTTTCGCCATTCAGCGACTGCGTGCCGAAGACTGGAGCGCCAGCAAACACTCTTGAACCTGCCCCGCCATCACCTGAAGCAAGAGGTTGTGACGCGGTGGAACTCAACCCTCTATATGCTTCAGAGGATGGAGGAGCAGCAAAAGGCCATACAAGCCTATACATCCACCTATGACATAGGCAAAGGAGGGGGTATGCACCTGACTCAAGCGCAGTGGAGAATGATTTCCGTGTTGTGCAAGGTTCTTCAGCCCTTCGAACTTGCCACACGTGAAGTCAGTTCAGACACTGCCAGCTTGAGTCAGGTCATTCCCCTCATCAGGCTTTTGCAGAAGCAGCTGGAGAAAGTGAAGGAGGAGCTAAGACGGAGCGATTCCGCTCGGCATGTGGGACTTGTGGATGAAGCCCTTCATTCGCTTTGCCAGGATTCCAGGGTGGTCAATCTGTTGAAATCAGACCACTACATTTTGGCCACCGTGCTCGATCCTAGGTTTAAAGCCTATGTGGTGTCTCTCTTTCCGGCCGACACAAGCCTGCAGAGGTGCAAAGACCTGCTGGTGAACACACTGTCAGCTGAAGCGGAACGTGACACGTCAACGGCTCCTTCTTCATTTTCTCCCGCAACTGGGGCTGCCAGGAAAAAACTTAGGTATCCTAAGCAACCCGCTGGCGGTGATGCAGGGCAGGCAGGACCAAGTTTGGACATCTGGTCCGGACTGAAGGACCTGGCAACAATTTCTGACATGTCTACTGTCACTGCATATGATACTGTCACCATTGACAGAATGGTGGAGGATTACATCGGTGACAGCATCCAAGTAGGCATGTCAGACAGTCCATACCTGTACTGGCAGGAAAAAGAGGCAATTTGGAGGCCCCTGTACAAACTGGCTCTATTTTACCTGAGTTGCCCCCCCTCCAGTGTGTACTCCGAAAGAGTGTTTAGTGCAGCCGGGAACCTTGTCAGCGAAAGGCGTAGGAGGTTGCTTCCACAGAATGTGGAGAAGATGATGTTCATCAAAATGAATTATCAGCTCTTCCAGGGAGACCAGCCTCCAGAAGGTACAGAGGGACCTGTGGTGGTGGATTCAAGTGGGGACGAGTTAATACTTTGTGAGGATGAGGATGTACACACTGAAGAGGGTGAGGAATCGGTGGATGAGGAGGATGAGGATGACATCTTGCCTCCGTAGAGCCAGTTTGTGCAGGGACACATTAATTGCCAGCTTGTTTTGTGGGGGCCCAAACGAACCAATCATTTCAGCCACAGTTGTGTGGCAGACCCTGGCGCTGAAATGATTGATTTGTTAAAGTGTGCATGTCCTGTTTATACAACATAAGGGTGGGTGGGAGGGCCCAAGGACAATTCCATCTTGCACCTCTTTTTTTCTTTGCATTATGTACAGTTTGGGGCCTAGTTTTTCTAACTGCCATCCTGCCTGCCACTGCAGTGTCACTCCTAGATGGGTCACGTGTTTGTGCCGCCCACTCGTGTCGCTTAGCATAGTCATCCAGCTACCTCGGTGCAACCTTTTGGACATAAAAACACTATTGTGAGGTGTGAGGTGTTCAGAATAGACTGGAAATGAGTGGAAATTAAGGTTATTGAGGTTAATAATAGCATAGGAGCAGAAAAACCTACAAATTCTGTGATTTTAGCTGTTTTTATGCTTTTTTTCAAAAAAATACAGATCCAAAACACAAAACCCAGAACCCAAAACACGGAAGGGTGGTTTTGGCAAAACCAATCCAGATCCAAAACACGAAGAAAGATCCAGATCCAAAACCAAAACACAAAACACGAAAAGTGGCCGGTGCACACCCCTAATATATATATATATATATATATATATATATATATATGTTCAAGGTGTGCAGTCTGAGGCCCACTTCCTATATAATGTGCCAGCAGATGGGATGCCGGCAATCAATATACCGACGCCATAGGCAAACGCAGGGGGGTTTCCGTCTGCCTGGAAACCCCCTCCCCAGCCCAAACCATTACCACAATAGAAATAGTAATCTAATAGATTGTTACTAGGGCTGCATGTTCTTCTCAGTATCACAAATGAAATAATTAGCACCACCTGTGGATCTTTTAACATGTATCAGCCAGTAATAAATAACCTGTGCACCAACTAGAAGATATGGAAAACATGCACTGTTAGAGATGCACTGCTATAGAGCCCAATATGTACATATACAGTATGTCCAGGGCAGTGCTAGGTTCTTCTGCTGCTCCTCCAGGCACCCAGACTTGTTCCAATAGTCTGGAATGGTGCCCACATCTAAAATAAATATGTTCAGCTCAGGCAGGATGGCCTACTGGCGCATCTAATGGCTTACTGTGATCACTGATCCTGTATATGCTGTAATTAATACACACAATACACTTTGTATGATGCTTATTAAAGCTGGTTAAGTACTAATTCTGCCCTCTTCATTGACAGGCCACACTCTCTGTAATATTAAGCCTTTGGAATCCCCCCTCTGGAAATCCTGCGTTTGCCACTAGACGCCAGAATCCCACCACCCGGCAAAATGCCAATGCTGCTATCCTGACTGGGATCAGGATACTGGCATTGGCATCCCTACCGCTGGAATCCCGAATGTAGGATCCGGGTAAGTATTCACATCAGCCCTGCGAAGGGCAGCTAAGGTTTAGGGACACCGGGGGGGAAATTAGGGTTAGGCACCCCTTGGGAAGGGTTAGGGTTAGGCTGCAGGGAGGAGTGGTTAGGGTTAGGCACCACCGGGGGAGGTTAGGGTTAGGAACCCCCCCCGGGAGACTTAGGTTTAGGGTGCGGGAAGGGGGGGTTATGGTTAGGCACCAACGGGGGGAGGTTAGGGTTAGGCACCACTAAAGGAGGGTTAGGGTAGCGAGAGGGGGGGGGATAGGTTACTTACCATCACCTGTCGGGATTCTGCACCATCGGACTTGCAGTGTCGGGATTTCATACCCAACCACAGAGTGGGGGTGGAGAGCAGGACCATTCTACAAAATGGGGCGTCATCCCCATTTTGTAGGTGTGCCAAGACCAGGGTCTGCATCACTGAACACAGACTTCATGGACCCAGCTGACCAGTTGCGATGACCAGAATGACTAAGCTTCAGTTTACGCTGACTGGCTGAAGGCAGCGTCCATCGTGATCAGTCGCAATGGTAATCCGATGCTGTGTCCTCGGATGCAGCACACTGATCGCAGATGAATGCAGGAGACGTCTATTTCCTACAGATGCCTCCTGCTGCATTTGAATTTTATTTGTACATTATGGCACATTCGCTTCCCTGAGGCTGCGAAATACCACCCACATGAGCATCAGGCCCACTGTATCTTGTTAATGGTGTACAGTAAGTCTCTTTAAAATTGGTGTCAAAATCAAAAACTTTGAGAAAGGAAGTGGGAGTAGGTGTAAGTGGGCAGAGAAATTAGTTGAACTTGACATGGAGGCACTGAGGTAGAAGACTGGCTGGAAATTAGAGACGTGAAGTATGTTTGGTTGGCATGTTAAAGGATAGTGCTCCCTACCTCTGGAATTCTTTCCCACCCTATCAGACTCTCCACCTCTATACAAAACTTCAAATTAACTCTCAAGACCCACTTCTTCATCAAAGCTATCCAGCTCTCATCCTAACCCACTGCTTCCTGCTCCATCCTCACTCACTACCCTATCTGTGTCACCTGTCTATTTGCCCCTCTCCTTTATAATGTAAGGTCCCTCTCCCTCATGTGCTTCTCCTTTCCCTTACTTATACTATCATATGCTCCCTAAAGTGGCACCTAACCCTTGGTTGCTGCCGCCCTGGTGCTTATTTGAGTGTTATGATCACGGACGCAGAAATGTTTATAAATAAAATATTTGTAAGGCGCTGCAGAACCCTTGTGGTGCCATAGAAAATAAAGCATAATATTAATAGTGCTATGAAATGAAAGGATAAATGTATAGAGTAGAAAGGCAGCTTTGGAGTGAGATTTCTCTCAGTGGTGTGTCTGGTGTGTCTGTTTGGTGTGTCATAGTTCAGGTTTGGATTGTTGGAGACCACAAGCCTGATGCAGACTTGAACGCAGGTCGGTGTAATCGCTCCTGCATTGAGTGCACAGAACTAAATGCATATATTTACCCATATGCAAAACTGTACCAATCTCTGTGTCCAGATCAACCATATCACTACACTTGTTTCATAACCATCAACATTATCAATGCCCACTTTCGCCAACACTTTACTTTGTGCAAAAGATCCATCTGAAAGCACATATTTTCGCATATTCACAACTGTGCATTACCCACAATTCCTTTAGCTCACCCTTTCTGAACTTTGTCTATGTGAAAATGTCAAATAACAGTCCGATACACCCCTTCAGATATGAGTGGAGATATGTTTGATCTTTGTATGACTTTGCATTGCCAGTAAATGCATATGTAAGATATGCTCCATGGGCTTGCATTCAACTCTGCATGAGTCTCTATATGTGGTAGCTTGAGCTTGTCACGGCTTGGCGTGCGCTTGGACCCGGAGTGGAGTCGGATGAGGAATGAGGACTTGTTTGCTGGTACTTGAAGGCAGCCGGCCTTAGGGGAGTATGACTCATGAAGCAGTGGCACGCGACGGGATCAGAACCAGGCTGCGAGACACTGGCGGAACTTAGAGACCCGGGGTAGGCTGGGTATAGCAGGTAGATGGGATCAGGAGACAGGTAGTAACAGGAGCAAACTGCACCAAGGCTGAGAGGGGAGTCTGCAGAAACACACTGGTACTGACACTTAAAATGAGCAAAGGAGCACAGAGAACTAGCTCACAGCATACGCTGTGATAGACGTTGCACTGGCAACTAAAGAGCCTCTGGACAGCCCTTTAGTACCCTCAGGTAGTGCAGGATTGGTTGCTAGCCTCCCCAGCCCAGACTGAACCTGATTGGCCAGAAACGACATGTGACCCAAAACCAAGATGGCCGCGCCCAGTGGTCACAGCATGGAAGCTCTGCCAGTCTCAGCCCCTCTCACCTGCCTCCAGATGGAAGCCCTTGGTCTGCGGAGACTCACAGCACCCAGCGCTATTCTCCAGGAACCTGCACCTCTGCTGTAAACACCATGCCACAGCGCCCGGAGTGGTAAGCGCCGCGATCTCAGCAGCCTGTCACCCCTGGTTGTGACAGTACCCCCTCCTTTAGGAGTGGCCTCTGGACACTTCTTGGGTTTACCAGGATTCTCAGAGTGAAACTTAAGCACTAGGCGAGGAGCGTAGACATCCTCAGCTTTCACCCAGCAACGTTCTTCGGGACCGTAACCTTTCCAATCCAGTAGATATTGGAGTTGCCCATAACGAAAACGAGAGTCCAGGACCTGTTTGATCTCGAACTCTACACCCCTCTCAGTCAAGACTTTGGGGGAGCGTGGCAGAGTCTTGCGAAAGCGATTCAGGATGAGAGGTTTCAGCAGGGAAATATGAAAGGAATTTGGTATTTTGAGGTAGGACGGAAGTTTTAATTTATAGGCTACTGGATTGATCACTTGAACGATGGGAAAAGGACCAATGAAACGAGGAGCAAATTTCATAGACGGCACTTTAAGGCGAAGATTACGAGTGGATAGCCATACTAAGTCACCTGTTTTTAGGTTGGGCACCGCTCTCCTTTTTTTTGTCCGCTGTTAATTTATATCGAAGAGAGGCTTTTTGTAAGGAGGATTGGACCTGAGTCCAAATCTGAGAGAATTTCTGTAGGGTGGAGGTCACTGCTGGTACATCGAAGACTGGCAATTCTTGAAACTCTGGTACTCTGGGATACAGTCCAAAAACTACAAAGAATGGGGTTTGCCCCGTAGATGAATGATAGGAGCTGTTATGGGCAAATTCGGCCCAGGGTAAGGTGTCCGCCCAGTTGTCTTGTGATGAAGACATGTGAATTCTTAAGAAAGTCTCAAGGTCTTGATTGACCCTCTCTGTAGACCCGTTAGACGGAGGATGGTAAGCTGTTGAAAAATTCAGTTTGATTTGAAAGATAGAACATATAGCTCTCCAAAATCTGGCTACGAACTGTACCCCTCTATCAGAAACAATCTCAGTTGGAAGTCCATGGAGACGGAAGATGTTGTCAACGAATAACTGAGCCAACTCTGGAACAGACGGCAACTTCTTGAGGGGAACGAAATTAACCATTTTGGAGAAACGATCCACTACTACCCAGATGGTGGTAAACCCATTAGAAACAGGTAGATCCGTTACAAAGTCCATGGAAAGGTGTGTCCAAGGATGGGTTGGTACTGACAGAGGTAGGAGTGTGCCGGCAGGAACCTGTCTGGATGTTTTATGTTGAGCACACTGTGGACAGGAGGCGATAAAAGCTTCAATTTCCGACTTCATAGCAGGCCACCAATATGATCGTTGCAGGAATTCCAAGGTCTTGCGTATGCCCAGGTGTCCGGCAAAACGAGAGGTATGAGCCCACTTCAAAAGCTGCTTGCGCATATCTGAGGCCACAAATGTCTTCCCGGGAGGAGGTTGAATGCAAGTGGTAGTGAATACTCTGGAGTCTAGAACTGGAGTTTCCTTATGACTTTCGGAAGATGCGTCGGAGGAGAGTGATCGAGAGAGGGCATCTGCTTTTTGATTTAGTGAGCCTGGGCGAAAAGTTAAAGTAAAATTGAAACGAGAAAAGAATATTGACCATCGAGCCAGGCGGGAACTCAGGCACTGAATATTTTTTAGGTATAGGAGATTCCGATGATCTGTATAAACAGTGATGGGATACATCGTGCCCTCAAGAAGATAACGCCACTCTTCAAAAGCTAGTTTCACAGCCAATAATTCCTGCTTTCCAATGGGATAATTCTTTTCTGCTTGGGAAAATTTCTTTGAGAAGAAGCCACAGGGATGAAACTTGCTATCCTCGAGTTTCTGGGATAGTACCGCCCCCACCACTTCAGAAGAGGCGTCTACCTCAAGAAAGAATGGGTAATTAATGTTGGGTTGTCTCAGCACGGGGGCGGAAATGAAGGCTTGCTTTAAGAGTTGAAAGGCAGTTTCAGCCTCTGGAGGCCATCGGGATGGATTTGTCCCCTTGCAAGTTAGGGCGGAAATGGGTGCCATGAGAGTGGAAAATCCTTTGATAAACCTTCGATAATAATTTGCGAAGCCCAAAAATCTTTGTACTGCCTTCAAAGAATTCGGACGAGGCCAGTCCAATATTGCCTGAACTTTCTGGGGATCCATTTCAAGGCCGGCACCTGAAACGATGTAACCTAAAAAGGGAACTGAGGGAACTTCAAATACGCATTTTTCAGCTTTGCAGTACAGGTGGTTCTTTCGTAGGTGAGTTAACACCTCCTTGACTTGGGATCGATGTCTGACAATGTTGGAGGAGAATATCAGAATATCGTCGAGGTATACTACCACAGAGATATATAGTAAGTCCCGAAAGATCTCATTCACAAAGTTTTGGAACACAGCAGGAGCTTTACAGAGACCAAAAGGCATTACCAGGTATTCAAAATGCCCGTCTCGAGTATTGAATGCTGTTTTCCATTCGTCCCCGGCTCGTATCCTAATGAGATTGTAGGCCCCTCTTAAATCCAGCTTGGTAAAAATAGTAGCACCTTTTACTTGATCGAAAAGTTCGGTAATGAGGGGTATCGGGAAGCGATTTTTGATGGTTATATCGTTTAAGCCCCTGTAATCGATGCAAGGACGCAGGCCTCCATCCTTCTTAGACACAAAAAAGAATCCTGCCCCTGCCGGTGAGGAGGATGGTCGAATGAACCCCTTTTGCAGGTTCTCCTGGATGTATGCTGACATGTCTTCAGTCTCGGGTAGGGAAAGTGGGTAAGTACGACCTCGCGGAGGAGTTTTGCAAGGAATCAACTCAATAGGACAGTCCCACTCCCGATGAGGAGGCAGAATATTGGCTCCGGTCTTACAGAAGACATCAGAGAAGGAGCGATACTGGTAGGGAATTGGAGTAGTGGTTGCAATGTAACTACCTTTGACGGGTTTGATTTGAGGAAGGCAGGATACTTGACAAGTTTCTCCCCAGGACAAGATCTGCATGGTGCCCCAATCAGTATTGGGGGAGTGCTTGCGTAGCCAGGGGTATCCAAGGATGACCTCATGGGAGGCTTTGGGAATTACTAGGAATCGGATAGCTTCAGTGTGGAGAGCTCCGATACGAACTGGCACAGGAAGGGTACGTTGAGAGACGATTCCGTTGGTAATCTGAGTGCCATCTACAGCATATAGAGTGATGGTGTGGTCGAGAGAGGAGACAGGCAGCCGGAGCCTCTGGACAAGTTCAGCGGTGATAAAATTTTCAGCGGCCCCTGAATCGAGGAGAGAAAGAACAGTTTTAGAACCAGTGGAGATCTCAAAAGTAATGGAGAGGGTAGATTCATTTTTTGACGGAGACATCACTCCTAACCTGGTGTCTCCAGCACAGATTAGGATCAGGAGTTTCCCGGATGACGTGGGCAGGCTGCAACCATATGACCGGTCTCCCCGCAGTACATGCATAGATTTTCTCGTCGGCGTCTTTGCCGTTCTTCTACCGTGAGGCGGGCCCGGTTAATCTGCATGGGTTCATCACCCGCAGGTTCAGATGGAGGGAGGGTTGGAGTAGTGGTCGGCCGGAACCTAAAGCGATCTCCCCTAGTTTTTTCACTCTGGCGTTCTCTGTACCGCAAATCCACTTTATTGCAAAGGGAGATAAGCTCATTGAGGGTAGCCGGCGGATCACAAGTGGTGAGGTCATCTTTTATGCGATCTGTCAATCCATTCCATTTTAGTTCCGAAGCCAGCGTTTGAAATTGAATGATATACTGATTGACTGGTCGGTTCCCTTGGCGAAGTCGCAGGATTTCCGTCGCCGCGGAGGTTGTTCTGCCGGGCTCGTCGAAAATCCTCCGGAAGGACGTGAGGAATCCAGAGTAGTTGTCTAGTAACGGGTCTGACCTCTCCCAGAGAGGCAAAACCCAGTCCAGGGCAGAACCAGTCAGTAGAGACACTATATATGCCACTTTGGATTTTGGAGATGGAAAGTTCGCAGGCTGTAGTGTGAAGTGGACGTCACACTGGTTGAGGAACCCTCGGCACAACTTGGGGTTCCCGTCAAACTTATTGGGAGTCGGAAGGTGCAAATGAGATGGTGCAGGTGGAACAGGGACAGCTGGAGCTGCTGGCTGGTTGGTGGTGGCAGGCAAATTAACAGTAACCAGGTAAGCTTGCAGCGTATCCTGACGAAGAGACATTTCCTGCAGGAACTGAGCCATTTGGCGCTGAGACGCCTCTAGTCCCTCTAGGCGACTGGCGATACCCTGGAGCAAGTCGGCCCTCAGATCCTGTCCACTGGCCGAATCCATCTGGCCAGTGCAAACTGTCACGGCTTGGCGTGCGCTTGGACCCGGAGTGGAGTCGGATGAGGAATGAGGACTTGTTTGCTGGTACTTGAAGGCAGCCGGCCTTAGGGGAGTATGACTCATGAAGCAGTGGCACGCGACGGGATCAGAACCAGGCTGCAAGACACTGGCGGAACTTAGAGACCCGGGGTAGGCTGGGTATAGCAGGTAGATGGGATCAGGAGACAGGTAGTAACAGGAGCAAACTGCACCAAGGCTGAGAGGGGAGTCTGCAGAAACACACTGGTACTGACACTTAAAATGAGCAAAGGAGCACAGAGAACTAGCTCACAGCATACGCTGTGATAGACGTTGCACTGGCAACTAAAGAGCCTCTGGACAGCCCTTTAGTACCCTCAGGTAGTGCAGGATTGGTTGCTAGCCTCCCCAGCCCAGACTGAACCTGATTGGCCAGAAACGACATGTGACCCAAATCCAAGATGGCCACGCCCAGTGGTCACAGCATGGAAGCTCTGCCAGTCTCAGCCCCTCTCACCTGCCTCCAGATGGAAGCCCTTGGTCTGCGGAGACTCACAGCACCCAGCGCTATTCTCCAGGAACCTGCACCCCTGCTGGAAACACCATGCCACAGCGCCTGGAGCGGTAAGAGCCGCGATCTCAGCAGCCTGTCACCCCTGGTCGTGACAGAGCTGTCATGTCTAGGACTGAACTGGGGCAAACCCGGGATTGAACTGGGGCAAACCCGGGTAAGGGGGGACTGGGGCTGATCACTGCAATCTTACTGTACCTGTCCACTTGTTACCTGTCCACTACCACTGGCAGCATGAGCAGGGCTGGTGAGGGAGCCTGGGGCACTGAGCAGTCCCCATTCTCTCCCCACATGATGTGCAGCTGCGCTGCTGTAAGTAGTGTTACAAGGGGAGGCGATTGCACTGATCATGACCCCTTTATCCCAGATCTGCCCCTGGGGATGAAGTTAGTGTTTTGCTGTAGAAAAAGGGGGCTATGGAACTATTGGAGTTGACCCTCCTGGGGTCCCAATTTATATCCCCAACAGATGTACTGGTTCAGACATATTTATGGTCTCCTGATGAAGTAAAGACCACCCAAATCAATCTATGGCTCGAGATGCTTGTGGCTTTTGGATGGGGTTATTGGGCCAATATACTTTCTTTTAGTTTACACAGTGTGTTGTGAGCCCCGTGGTCCAATGATGCCTTACCTTGTTCGGCTGGTCCAGCGACTCTAGCGGTGTCTTCCAGGTCCAGCGAATGATGACTACCAGCATCCAGCAATGAGTAATGCTCCTGACCCTAATTCTAACCCTTCTCCTAGTGCCTAAACCTAACCATCCCCCTAGTGCCTAACCCTAACCATTTGTTCCTGCAACCTAACCCTAATGACGGCACTCTGCAGAATGTCAACATTTCACATATCCACATTTCACATGTCGATATCTTGAACATGTTGACATTCTGCAGATATCGACATGTTCCATGTCGACATACCAACAATGTTGATATCATTACTGTTATCATTGTGTTGTTGACATTATGGGTGTTGACATTGGGATTGTCGATATTGTGGTTGCATTCCCTGAGGGGCCACCTATGAAACTCCTTGCCTCATTTTAACAGCCACTACCTACAATCCTTCAATTGCTCCCTCATAACCCACTCTTTATTCTCACCTACCCTACCACCTCCTACATCCTCGCCTGCCACATTCATTCTGTCCATTTTGTCCAAATGTCTCTTATTGCCCCCTCCCCCCTCTAGGATGCAATATGTTATGTACCTGAATTTCAGTGGGTGCTCTAAAGTTTTTGTTTGTTTGTCTGTATCTGTCACAACAGATATCATTGTGAAGTCCTTATCAGCAGTAGGCTACTCTCCATTGAACATGGAGTTACATTCCCCCCCCAGGGATGTAGTTAGGGTGGACAGTGCATGTGCCCGGGATGAGGGGCACCAGCTGGGGAGCCATCCCCACTTGTGATTTGATTAATTCTTGCTGTTTTCTACTCTGGAAGCAGCTGCCAGTGTCTGCTCTGCTTTGAGGATGGCTGAAGTACCGAGCTCCTCCTTCCCCCTTCCCTCCTCTCCTCAAACCTGACTGTCTTTTTCTTTACTCCCTCCTATTGCTGTATGAAACCCCACCCCCTCAGCCTAAGTCACCATCTCTTCCTCTCCTGTATGACCTTTCTCTCTATTCATCTACTCTACTCCTTCCTGAGCTCTACATAGATCAGAGACATCCTCCTTCCAGTTAAGTATCAGTAAGGGTGAAGGCAGTGGTGTCACTAAGCGGGTATGGGGAGGGTGGGCCAAAATAGAGCTTTTCTGCTATTTTGGTGTCACTTCCTCGGATGTTGTCACTGAACAGGCGAACAGCCCTGCAGCGGGGTAATGGATGAGATGTGCATGCACACATCATCCACATTTTGTTGGGAAAGACTGAGGGCTTCCCAGAAGCTCCCGGAGAGCTGGGCAAGCCCCCAGCATGACTAGGACAGGAGCGTGGCTTGCACTCACTCCCCTACAATAAAACTTATCAGGTGGAAAGGCCACGTGTGCATGAGGCCATGACCCTTTTTGCATGCATGCACCTTTGGCAGGCTCGAGGTTTAGGTAAGTGTTGCACCTGGTGTCACCACACCTAGTGACACCTCTGGATGAGAGGGGTGTATTTGTTTTGTCTGGGTGGTGGTGTGTGTATTAATATTCTCTGTGGATGGGGTAATTAAAGTTGTGTTTGGAAGTATATTAAAATTGTCTGAGGAGGTGTATTAATATTATCTGTTATATGGTGGTCACTGATGCTCACTGTATTTTATGGTGATCAATACTACTCTTTGTATCTCTGAATTATATTTCGGTCACTGATGATCATTGTATTATATGGTGGTCACTGTTTTGGTCTCTGTATTATATACTCCAAAAATATATTGGTAGGTTAATTGGCTCCCAACAAAATTAACACTAGGGTGTAAGTGTGTGTGAGTATGTGGTAGGGAATATAGATTGTAAGCTTCACTGGGGCAGGGACTGAGGTGAATGGCCAAATATTCTCTGTAAAGCTCTGCGGAATATGTGTGCGCTATATAAATAACTGGTAATAATAATAATAATAATAATAATAATAATATGGTAGTTACTGATGCTCTCTGTATTATATGGTGGTCAATATGATGGTATCTGTATGATATGGGAGTTACTGATTTTATCTGTACTATATGGTGGTCACTAATACTCCCTGCAGTCACTATAATGTCATCTGCATAATATGATATATATATATATATATATATATATATTATGGCAGTCACTGAGATCCTTTCAGCATTATATGGCAATCACTGAAACTATATCTGTATTGTTTGGTAGTCAGTGCAATGCTCTGTGGAGGGTAAGGTAGTGTAGTACAGCCAGCAATACATAACCATTGGATATTGAGACAGTGGAGCCTGCATACATTATTCAAAACTGAATATATCCCAGAACCTAGGTGTAGATGCAATAGATGCTGACACCTTAATGTAACAAAATGTAACAAAATAAAGATGGGTTTTACCCTTACCCTAAATACATTTCAGTCTTTACAATGTTGATAGCTGTATCCCAGCAAGCGAGGTTGCCTATTATCTACGGGGGGAGCACCGAGCCGAGTCTTTGACCCAGGTTACAGAAAACCTTGCTTCACCCCTGCCCACAGCACCCTGACTTATTGTCCTCAAAATTGACAAATAGTTACCTAACTCTAACCTAATCAGTCTGGCCTATTTTATAATTTTTCATTATTTCATGATGTTTATTGCAGTCTGTCTTAAATTTTTTGCATTTTGAAGGCCTGAAAAAAAAGGTTTTTATTTTTCCACCATCTTATTGAATCTCTTTTAATAATTAGTTTCATCTGAAGATTTTTTTTTTTTGCCTTTTCTTGCACAGCATTTTCGTTAAGTAGCAATGGTTTAAAAGATACCTTTAATATACTTCTCTATAAGAATAAGAAAATGTTTTGTAATACTTAATCAGCCACTTACTTTAGGCTTAATGATTTGGGGCGCCGCACAGGGACCTGCTATTGTATGGAGTTGTAAAGGCATTAGGATGGAGGTGATGAGGTTGGAGCAAATCGGTGAGAGAGATGATCTTAATATCTGTTCTGAGCTGGCCCCATGACTTTTAATGGCTACCCCAGACGATTTATGTTACTGCAACTAAAGTTTTTTGTTTACTGATTATTTTAAATATAAGCAAGTAGTTTTAGTTTTCTTTATTTATACAGTTGCTTTGTTATCTGCTGGGGTGGCGGTATGTACTAAGCATGAAAATGTGTCTAAAACTCAGAAAATGCAGTTTTTAGAGTTTTGACTGTATTTCCATATGTACCAAGCTCCGGACTGCAATACATTTTTGGAACTTGGACTCAATAGATTGCATTACCCAACAGACACCTATGGGTTTCTTACCACATTTCTTCTGGGAACGATCCAATCAGATCCCTCTCGATGTCCCCTTGGCAGTGCGCGCCATTCTCCACTTGCGCAGAGGAACATCTGGGTATTAAACCCGGAAGTTCCTATATTGCAAAGGACATCTCTTATCGGCAGAGCTGTACTTTGCAATTTTAAATGCTTTTCTAAGTACATAACGGCATAATTAATGCCAGTATGTACTCGATAAGTAGAAGGATGTGTCGCATTGTGGATACAATGCTTTGTACATACCGCCCTGGAAGAGCTACTCAGCTAAAATAAAATAGAAGTGTATGCCCTCATTAATAATAGCCTGGGCTTTTTATGCTGCCAAGCTGTATGTGACCACATGGATCAATCAGAAAGACCAGGGCTGTAACTAGGGTAGTGCGACCTGTGCCATGGCACAGGGCACTACAGGGCAGGGGGCACTGTTTGGGCCTGTCAATTTTCCTGTTTATTATCAGTCTCAATTGTAGCTTCCTCTTCTTTTATCCCCAGCATCTCCTGGCTGCCCCAGGAGTAGCCCTCTCTTTTCCCTGGCCCTTCCCTATGAGGCCATGGCCCTTTTTCAGGTGCACTATCTTATGTCCCTATTTAAAAAATTGGGGAGGGGGGTGCCAATGCTCTCTCTGGCACAGGGTACCAAAAAGTCTAGTTACGGCTCTGAGAAAGACTAGCAGGGAGCTTGCAACTTAGTATTTGTCCTCCTACTCATACCCACTCTCAGCAGCCATATTAATATGTCAATCAAGCAACACTCCCATGAAAATCCTGACGTGTTGCTTTAAATAATATATATTAAGGAAAAATATTTAATGCATAAACTCTTCCCCAACACAGCCATGGCCATAAGGATGTGTTGCAACTCAATCAGATGTGTACATATACTGTACATACTGCACACAGATAAATCTTTAAGGAGCTGTCCCTCTTGCTGGTGCTGAAGTTCTGGTGTAAAGATAATGATCACATATCAGTAGCACTACCTAGCCTAGGATTGACCTCTAGCTAGTTCTTCATTAGTATCACGGTTATATTTGATCTATTAATTGAATTCATTAACTCCCGTCTAATTGTATTACTTAGTTGTCTTTTCTATATGAACTGATGTGGGAAATTTCCATTTATTTGTTTAAAGCGGTGGCTCCCAAATTGTGCGCCGTGGCACCCTGGGGTGTCTTCTGACACTTGCAGGGGTACCTCAGGTTGCTGGTCCACCAAATCAAATTATTTATGGTCAATGTAATGTAAATGTGTGAACAAACTGAAGTGCAAACCTGTCTAGCACCACATAACTTAACCTAAGGTTGACAGGTAAGCACAATTTACTCACTTTACTATGTTTCTGAATTTCTCAATAATAAACTTAAACTTAGGGGTGCCGTGAAAACAATGCTGATACTCTAGAGTGCCATGGTTCAAAAAAGTTTGGGAACCACTGGTTTAAACGAATAAACAACAGATGTGGAGGTGTTTTATTTAAATGGTTAAATATGGTTAATGAGACTTTTGTTTTTATTAAAACAACATTCTCTCTTGTTTATACGACTGCAATACCCTACTTCTACACAAAATAATAACGTTTAAAACATTAATGATCATATTATTAGATTGTGTACATACAGGGTAATACCACTCCTTCATTGAGTATTGACATGTATGCAATTATACATCCAGCATCTATTAGAGTTGTTCACTTGGCAAGATTTGTCTAACTCTATATATGCACTCAGGACCTGATACAGAGATGGAGGCTTTGCAGGGCGTATCTATAATGGATACAGGGTGTGCGATGCACATGAGCCCCTGGGTCCAGGGAGGCCCACACCACACACCCTGCACCCATATAGTCTTTATACTGGCCTGTCTGTTGACTCCAGAGTGCTGATCTACAGCACAGGGCTGGCGCTGCAGAGTAGCAAAAATCACTGGGAAAATGGCCGGTGGGCATCTCAATACAAATCCCGGAACCTGCAACATTTTTAGATTTTTGCACAGTCACTGCTTACAAAGACTCAGTCACTAAGGGATTTGCGTCTGTCTCTGAATAAGGCCCTCAGTACACCCGTACAGTGTGTCTTTTCCTACATGCATGCTTCCATTCCTATATGGCTACAGGGTCACACATATTCATTCTCTTGCCCCCTACAACAGAAGAGTGACTAGATACCGAGGCACCAGTAAGGTTTCAGTATACTGACCATCTGGTCCAGTGAGTATCTACCGAGTTTCTCTACATTGTTTCATGGGGGTATATTTACTAAAGTGCTGGTTTTTAGAAGTGGAGATGTTGCCCATAGCAACCAATCACATTCTACTTAACATTTATCTAGCAACTTCTAGAAGATAATAACTAGATTCCGATTGGTTGCTATGGGCAACAACTCCACTTCTGAAAACCCACCCCTTAGTAAATATACCCCATGATGTCTATTGCCTAACACGTGCTAACTCTCTTTTTTTTTTTTTACCCAATTGCAAAACATCAATTTTAAACAAATGAAGAGTATAACAAAAAAACAAACAAAAAAAGTAGTCAGACTTACAGAATAATACAATAGTTTAATTTATTTGTTGGAAACTTTAAAATATGTGCTGTAAAGCTATAGAGCTGAACTATACACACTTCCACAAAATATCTGAGTAAAATTAATTCAACAACCTTATACTAGCCATATAAGATCATACAAGTATGGCTTAAATTTGGACTGCTGTTAAAAAAAAAAAATAATATTATATGACTATTTTAAATAAACATACCCACAGGTCACCCACTCATGTAGTTGCTTTTTTATTTTTTATTTTTTTTTGCTTTTTGAATTTTTCACATAAATGTTAAGAAGCATTGAAATTGTAATGGACCAAAACACAAGAAGTAATGTTATATTAAAAAGCCATTAAATATATAATAACACTCAGTAAAGAGCCACAATTATATTAAAATAAATCTGAAACTTTCCAATACTATAGGTTAAATACATCACCAAAGATTTTCTTTTCTGAACAGGCAGCATTAATAAAAATGATTTCACTCTTTGCATAGTCTCTTGTTGGCTTGGAGCAATCTCTTGAAGGCTGTAAAATAGAGTCACTTCTTGAAGAGGCTACTCAGGCCCGCTTTGCATGGAGCATTTCAATTAATAAGTTGTTGCATGGGACTTCCCCACTGAGGTGCTTGTGGTAGAGGTACTCTTCTGCCTGCATGCTAATGGACCGTATTTCAGCTAACCGCAGCAGAAGCAGGCGATACTTGTCCGTACAATGAGGATAGTGGCACATTGTGTATTCTAGGAGGGCAGAGTTGACCTTCTCTTGAGCACTCTTTGCTAAACTTTGGTTTTCCAGGAACTTTTCATCTGTCAAACAGCAAACAGAATAATTAGTCATCAATAAATCAGAAATCATTGTTGAATCTCATTATATCAGCAAATTATATATAAAAATATTGTAGCACTCAAAGGGGCTGATTCTGAGTCAGAAGGATCTCTCTTCATGGAGGCAAACGGCGAGTTTTTGCATACTGCACATGAGTTGATACAGATTTATGCATTTTACGTATGTCAATCCTATACTGGGTGATATGGAATTTAGTCGGTTCTGTCTATCCATGAAATTGGTGGGTTAGGGCAGGAACTGGGTTGTGACAATGCGACTGCACTGAATTGTGGGAGTGTCTTGGGAGTATTGTGGGTGTGTATGTAAAGCTTGTGCATACTGGGAAGGAAAACCTATTTCTGATGGATGATGGATGCCTTGCATCTGGCATGGGGCTGGTGCAAGTGTCGATACTACTAATGCTGATGATCTCTGCAGTTTGCCTAAAATCAATGGGCTTATGGCTTTAATTTGCCAACACATGAACCCCTCTGCATTTGTCCTATGGATTCTAGCATTAGCATAAGGTAGGAAATCAGGCTTCCTTGGCTGCCTGCAACCAGGGGTTCTGAGATGGGGGGAAGTGGGTACTCTTTACCTGGGTTTGGGCCTGTTGGAGGGGCTCGGTGGGTTCTGGGTCCTGCAGCCACCCCACCCCTGTAATAGGATGATGCGGTACATTTGGCAGAGAAAGAGAGGACTCACTGCTTCTGCAGCAGCTTCTCTCCCCAGCTCAGCACACATAGCTCTCGTCACCCCCCTGAATACCGGCGCCCCCCTGTATTTCTTTTTTTCTAAGGAGGGGGTCTGGCCACATCTGCCACTGTCTATACAACACCTCCAGAACGGACACTGTTCGTGGACTGTAAAGTCTAAAGGAGGTACAATATTTAAATACCGGCATCTGTGAAGACGTAATAGCCTAATTTGTTTTGTATATACTATATCTCTAAATGGTGGTGCGGTGATATAAAAGGCGCATGGTGACAATCGCACTGCAGTGTTTACTGAAAAGCAAGGATCTCTGAAAAACCACTTTTAATACGGATGCACACAAAGATTGCACCGGCTGGCAGGTAGATATACCTGTGTGATCACGCTTATTGTTTTCCTTAGTGGATTGTGTTAAGGATATTCCGTGAAGTGGACTCCACTATTTTCCTTCTGTAGCCAGACGCAGCTGTTTTGGTTTGCAATTTATTTGATATAAGTTTAACACACAGCCACAGCACCTTTAAACACTCAATTTGAGCTGTGATCACTTCAGGAAGAAAAGCAACTGTTGTGCAACAAAACAAAAGGGACAATTTGCAACTTAATTATTTACATTTTTATGTGTGAATTACTGATACAATGTTTTATACATATAGGTATACTATATTCGCTGTGTTGTAGGTGTTCAGATGAGCATGAATTAATATGAAACGAACAGATATTTTTTACTTTTTACATTTATTCTACTTATTTTTTTAATTTATGGAACAAATTAAATTTGACTGTTTATTAGATACATCCATAGCGTGGTTATCTTCATCTCTTTGGTCTGGCCACACCTCTCCGACTTGGCCATGCCTACTCCCAGTGCCGGGACCCGGCAGAGCTGTCAGCAGCCCTGCCTGCAACTACGTAAACCCAGTTTGCATATAACTCAGAATTATATCTTTGGAATTGAGCAATAGTATGGGTGGCCATCAGTTTTCCACTTTATTGTTTGGTACCAGTAGTTTTAGAAAAAGTATTTTTAGTTTTGTACTTGATATATTTTATTTGTAATTTTTTCATACATAATTCTTTATAATGTAGAAAAATATTATTTGAAAAGGATTCTTACATGAGATAGACTCTGGTTTATATATAGATTAGTCATATTAGTATAATCATTGTTAAAACGTTGTGATCTGAATGTTTTGTTCAGATCTCTCTCCTGGTTGAACAAATGCCGTGCTATCAAGAGAATTTTCTCTGAAATACAGTTGTTAATTAAAAATTGGTTGTAAAGCTTTTACTG
Organism: Taudactylus pleione; assembly: GCA_031769625.1. Classification (NCBI taxonomy): domain Eukaryota; kingdom Metazoa; phylum Chordata; class Amphibia; order Anura; family Myobatrachidae; genus Taudactylus; species Taudactylus pleione. The sequence continues at coordinate 810,499 of JAUIMM010000109.1, forward strand.
TTGTAGTAAACAAAGAAAAAAACATGTATTTTGAGATGTGCTCTCATAGCATTATAATAGACACTGTATACGTGCTTGTCTTTGGAAGATTAGCAACACAGGGATAGAGTGGCAATGGCACAGACATTTGAATACATATATTTTTGCTATTTATTATCAGTAAGAAATCCTAATCTACCCGATTTCCGTGAAACCTGGACAGATCCGAGTTCTAATCTCCTGGGGAGATCCAGATAAATCTGAGTCATGGTTCTAACCTTCCAGAGATTCAGAATTCAGATTTTAAATCTGAATTTGGGGTTTTAAATTGTAGAAAATTACACGATTTTAATTATTTTTTAAAGCTTTTTATAATTTACAAAAAAATAAAAAATCCAGATCCAAAACCAAAACAGTTGGGGGGTTGCAAAACTAAATCCAAAACACGAAGATGAATCCACATCCAAAACTAAAACAAAAACACGGGTGTCAGAGCACATCTCTATTAATAACGAGTTCTTAGTACCTGGAGCAAAGGATCGGTGCAGCTTAGTATAGCAAAAACAAAGTTGTAGCGAAGATCTACCAAATAACATCTATGTTCAGCTCTTAGACCCAGTGACTTAACTGTCATTGTTTCCAAGGGTATACGGTTAGCATGCCGCCAGTTCTAATACCACTGCACACAATACCGACATTGTAAACAGGACAGATGATATCCCGATCAGAATGAAATACAGACAATAACAATACCGAACGTTATGGTATCCTGACAATAACAATACAAAGACCAAACACCGACAAATGAAAATACCGAAAACTTAGAAAAATACCGATTACTGAAATACCGACACCATTTAACAGATGACTGACAATACCGACAGCAATGAATTCCCGATTAATGAAAATACCAACTGAAATATATTACCTCCACATGAAAATCCTGAACACCTATACACATATACCAAGTCCAGGATGTAGTCACCAAACAGCCAGATGATATACCACCGGACATAATACCGAAGGCTAAAAAAATCCAGGTATCTAAATCCAGACGTCTAAATCCTGACACCTAACATGTAGCACGGACCTGGGAGATCCGAGCTACATGCATCTGTGTGATTGACACACAGCACGAACACGTCAGTGAGACCCGTCTATGCTGCTGTGTATTTCAATAACACACAGCACTCACGGACCAGCAGGTCCGTGCTACTAACATCTGTGTCATTGACACAGAGCACGGACAGGGCCATGAGATCCGTCTGTGCTACTGCGGTAAAAAAAAAAAACCTGTTTAAAAAAAGAAAAGAAAAAAAGTCGCCGGTATTATGTCCGGTGGTATGGTGACTACTGTCGGGATTAAGTATGTCGGTATTACATACAGCGGTATACTGACTATATTATTACACTGGATTTCTTATTGCCGGTATATTATATAGTTGGTAATAGAATGTCTAGTTTTAAATAATAGGTATGTTAGTTGTCGGTATATTGTTCTTGTCGGTATTAAACCAAATCCGGTATTATATACTTTCGGTATTTCAACAGTAACGGTATAATAATATGTAGGGATAACAAACATTTCGGCATTTTAATTTGTTGGTATCCTATATTTCGATATTTCACATTAATTGGTATTTTAAACTGTTCAGTAAATGAAATGTCTGGATAAAATGTGACGGTATATTATACCCTTCGGTATTTTAAATGTCGGTGTTTAAAATGGATCGCTATTATAGTGACGGGCTAAACGTTGTTGGGATGCTCTTTGTCGGCAAATAGTGTTTCCATCTTTGCTCCTTCTTTAGTTATCTCAAATACCTCCTTGGTAACAGCCGCCGGCATTGACCATAGGAATCAACTCTCCCAACTCATTTCAGCAGCCAGCTTACTACATACAGTATACTGCAGTTATTCCATATGTACAGACAGCTACAAGAATGCCTATGCAGCACAAAAGCAATTGCCTCCCCTAGAGGAAAGACAGAGGAAAGACATTGAGTTCTGATAAATGGAGAAGGAAGTTAATGGTTGTTAATGGTTACCAGACGCAGTTATCAGATTTCTACAGTGACTGGTTCATGTCTTGTGTCTTTGCCTTCTCCTTGTTTTAATCATACCATACAAATGGTAGTTACACAGAAATACCAGACACCAATGACTGCTTTATTATTATTACTATTATTATTATTACTATTATTATTATTGGAAGCTAATAATGCTGATGACTAACAACACCCACCTGCATTTTCCCCAGCAATTGAAATTCCACTTCCATCTCTACTGTATAATGTGTATAATGTGTATAATGTGTAAGCTCATCTGAGCAGGTCATATTTACTTTGTTTCGTGTCATTGTAATTGTTTTGTGTCATTTCATGAGCCTCTTAATGTACAGTGCAGAGGAATACAGCACGACAGCACTTTATTAATAAAAAGATAATAATAATAGTGATTACGCAGGAAGGAAAAGCACAGTTTACGCTTCTGTGTTGTACTTACATTCAACTATACATAAGTCCTATGTCGTAATGAGAAAGTCAGAGATTACATTCAATGATTGCCAACAATAATAGGTGAGTGAATGTTTTTCACACAGTATAATTGCTATATACCACTTATTGATGCGCATTGGTGCCTCTTATGTTGAAGCTGCAACTACTATATATATATATATATATATATGTATATATCTATATATATATATATATATATACATACTATATATATATACATGGTGCATGATTCATAAATGGACGTTATTGCAGATCCGCACACGAGCGGCTGTGCAATTCTATCCATCTAAAATGTGATCCCAGCGCTGTGAACAGGTCGCAGCCTGGGATGACCATTGTATCCATCGGCCTGACCAGGTCCTGGTCACTTGCGAGCCCAGGAAATCTGCATACACTGACGCACACCCTGGTCTCATCACTCCAAGAAAATGGTGGCGACACTATCCCGTTTCCAGGAATGTGGCCAGCCACGCCGCCCGCTCCACCCCCAAATGCTGCAGCATGTCAATCATGCTGCAGCTTGGGGGGTGATCTGCGAGTGAGGACCCGTTCTGCACATGCGCAGACCCCAAAACATCGGAGATGTGCGCTAACTATCGAATCAGGCCCAATATGTGCAGCATCCATTGTCATTTCTCTGTTATATCAATGTTTGTAAATTGAGAATATACTACACACATTGATGTATGCCACATTCGTATAAGAGGCGGAGAGCTTTCTAAACTGATCTACGTGACCACACACATTTGAATTGATTGCCGGTTTTATCATTTTAAAACATGGAGATAAAATGTGAGTCACATTTGTGGGACCCTGATATTTGGCCAGAGAGGGACCTGCATTTCCTCTGATAATACTCCGTTCCTTCTTACCCTATATGTACAGTACACTTCCTAATCAACTACTGTGCTATTAACAGTGAATACACTCTGTCTCACCTAATACTGTATATTATTTATAGGCATAAGGAGATCTTCTTGAATTAATATGTTATGGGAATTTTTTGTGACAATGTAGAGATTATAGGTATGTTAGGGCATATTGTAAGTTATTTTATGTTGATGTATGGTTAAAATTCTGCCCATACATGTAAATAGGAGTTATTCACACTCAGAAAACTATAGGGAGCTGGTGTAGTTTCATTAAAATGTACATCCCTTATGGTATTCTGTTAGCAGGAAAAAGCAATTACCTAGATAGGACATTTATGAACACAGCCTTTGGCTATGTCTGCAGATGGATCACTTGAGGATGCATAGTTGGTACCAAGAACAGTAGATGTATGCAAACAGCAGTCTGCTCACTAGGTGTGATTAGGCAGAGATCAAAAGCCTTACGATATGTTATCTATTTTTAACTAAAAAATTATATTTCCACAAGAGTTAGGCGTTCCTAAAATCATTGAAATATAGCTAATGTCTGTATTCAGAGCTCATATGATTTGAGGGCACCTAGTTCATATGGTTTGGGAGAAATTAGGCACCTAACCAATCGCACATACAAGAGCAGTCTTGTTTACACTCATTTTATGACAAAAATAATAGAGAATACTGTGAACATAATATATTTCATGGGGCTACTACAAAAATGATGTAGTTAATTGCACTTAAGTTAAAAGTTATATGGGTGGTTCTGGTATGTTTCCTTGGTTAATTAAATAGCCAGCTAGTCATCAGAGACTGGGCCGTGTCATCACTATGGAGGGGGAAGGTGATAAAAGGTCTGGGAGTATTTTGTTCTGTGTCAGACTTGGGGGATCAAGTCTAAGTTTTGCTGCAGTGCCCCTTGGCCCAGAATAAGCCAAGTTTAACTCTGTGTAAGTTTTTTCCAGTTTATTTCTACAACTAAGCATTGTACTCCCTTTGTAAATAAAGTGTTTATTAGTCTATTTTCATACACGCTCCAGAACCCAGTTTCAAAGAAGCTATTAGATGGCTACCTCTAGCCTATAACTATTATTGATTGCTAGTAGCATGGGGAGACAACTAACCGAGTGCTAGTTTGTGTGGCAAAGACTGCGCAACTGTTATAGAGTGTTAGGGTTCCTTTGTATTTTCCACAATTGGTGGCAGTAAAGAGGTGTATGGTATAATAGACAGCAATAGAATATTAATTGTAAATATTAATTAGGCTCTGCCCTCACTAAACCAGGACTTGGGGATCTGTGCAATTGCAGACCTGACACTAGTTCTGGTCAGGGTGATACAGTTAGTGGTTCTGACCCAGCTAGTGCCAAATCAAAGATCCTCCTCCATCTTACAATTGATGTTCCCCAGCTGATATGACATGCAGTCTAAAGGCCGTGAGGGGAAGCAGTGGTCTGCCTACTGTGGCAGGAAATAAGAATAAAATCGAGAATATTACACATGTAAGAGCAGGGGCATAACTAGACCTAGGGGGTCTCCACAGCAAAATTTTCACGGGCCCCCATAGGTCCCTAGGTCCCCAGCTCCCCTACAGTCCGTACCCTCCTCACTCCTCTCTCCTCGACTTCTCTGTGGTTGCACTGCGCAGGGTAGGCACACCTCTTCTCCTGGTCGGCTCCATCTCTTCTCACTGACTGTAGATGGGAGGAGGTGGCCACGCCTCCTCCCAGTATCAGTCAATGAGGAGAGCCGGAGGCTGAGCCGACCGGGAGGATGCAACTACGGGGGAGGGGGGGGAGCTGTGACCAGAGAACAGGTAAGTCGAGGAGAGGGGAGTGAGGAGGGTGCGGGGGCAGGAGTGCAGTGGGAAAGGCATGGACCAAGGCCTGCACTGTATGTGCAAGGGGAGGGTCAGGCCACTGTGTAAGGTCTTGTTGTCTTACTTATTGAACCACCCACATATATATACAGAAATAAAAGTATTGGGCATGCCTTATTTGATGTGACCACATAATAATTGGTTATCATGAACCATGAGCACGATCAAATTACACATTTGATAATGGTTCTAACTAGGGGTGAGCGGGTTCGGATTTCTGAAATCCGAACCCCCCCGAGCACCCCCGATCCGAGGCTGATCCGAGTCAGGCTCGACTTTTCCCGCCTGACTCGGATCTGAAATCGAGGCAAAACGTCATCATCCCGCCTTCCGGGTCTCGCGGGTTTTGGATCCTATATAAGGTACCCGCGTCTGCGCCATTTTCTCACTCGGCTGTGGACAGTGAAGAGGGAGGGTGGGAGTTAGGGCTGGCTGGGCTGTGTAGTGTAGTGTAGTGTAGTTCAGAGTAGTGTTGTGCTGCGCTGTGCTGCTGTTGTCCATAGGGGCTGTGTCCACTACTTCAAAGTCCATAGGGGCTGGCTGGACTGTGTTGTGCAGTCAGTTGTCCATAGGGGCTGTGTCCATTCCAAAGTCCTGTGCAGTGTCCCAGTCTTAAAGGGGTGCTGTAGTGTTGTCCAGGGGGTGCTCTGTCCGTCAGGGGTGCTCCCCCCAAGTGCTAAAAAAAAAAATGTTTTTTCTGTGTTTGTGAATTGTGTGCGCAGTAGCCGCACGTGCATCAACAAAGTAGTGTCAAGCGTTCGCCTGTGTCATAAGTAAAGGGCCGGCTGGCTTGACCGTTAAAGGGTGCTGTAACCCCCAAAGTACACTCCAAACCAAATACAAAAATATTTTCTGTGTTTGTGAATTGTGTGCGCAGTAGCCGCACGTGCATCAACAAAGTAGTGCCAAGCGTGCGCCTGTGTCATAAGTAAAGGGCCGGCTGGCTTGACCGTTAAAGGGTGATGTAACCCCCAAAGTACACTCCAAACCAAATAAAAAAATATTTTCTGTGTTTGTGAATTGTGTGCGCAGTAGCCGCACGTGCATCAACAAAGTAGTGCCAAGCGTGCGCCTGTGTCATAAGTAAAAGGCCGGCTGGCTTGACCGTTAAAGGGTGCTGTAACCCCCAAAGTACACTCCAAACCAAATAAAAAAATATTTTCTGTGTTTGTGAATTGTGTGCACTGTGGCTGCACGTGCATCAACAAAGAAGCAGCGCCAATCGTGTGCCTGTGTCCCATAAGTAAAGAGCCGGCTGGCTCATTTCTTAAAGGGTGGTGTAACCCACAAAGTGCACTACTCTCCAGCAAAAATAAAAAAATATTTTCTGTGTTTGTGTGCGCCTTAGCCGCACGTATATATCAATATAACATAAATGGAGGACCAAACTTTCTCCGATAAAAATAAAATAGGGAAAGATCAAGAACCACTTCCTCCTAGTGCTGTTGCTGCTGCTGGGAGTTGTTCATCATCCCAGAGAGGAAGTAGGAACATCACTACTTTTACTAAACAATTGACCCTCCAACAGTCCCTAGTGGTGAGGATGAAGTACGACAGCAGTCATCCTGAAGCAAAACGTATAACTGAGGCCTTGACTGCTATGTTGGTGTTAGACGTGCGTCCGGTATCCGCCATTAGTGCAGTGGGATTTAGACAATTGATGGAGGTAGTGTGTCCCCGGTTCCAAATCCCGTCTAGATTCCACCTGCATCCTCAAAGCAGCAGCGACAAGCGTGCGTCTGTCTGTTAAAGGGTGGTGTAACCCTCAAAGTACACTCCACAAACAATAAAAATATTCTTTTTTTTCTGTCTTTGTGAAATGTGTGGGCTGTAGCCGCACCTGCATCCTTAAAGCAGCAGCGACAAGCGTGCGTCTGTCTGTTAAAGGGTGGTGACACCCTCAAAGTGTGCTCCACAAACAATAAAAATATTCTTCTTTTTTTTTCTGTCTTTGTGAATTGTGTGGGCTGTAGCCGCACTTGCATCCTCAAAGCAGCAGCGACAAGCGTGCGTCTGTCTGTTAAAGGGTGGTGTAACCCTCAAAGTGCTCCAAAAAATAAAACACTATTTTATTTATATGTTTGTGACTTGTGTGCGATGTAGCCGCACGTGCATCAACACAGTAGCAGCGCCAAGCGTGCGCCTGTGTCATAAGTCAAGGGCCGGTTTGGACATCTGGTCCGGACTGAAGGACGTGCCAACAATTTCTGACAAGTCTACTGTCACTGCATATGATACTGTCCTCAAAGCAGCAGCGACAAGCGTGCGTCTGTCTGTTAAAGGGTGGTGTAACCCTCAAAGTGCGCTCCACAAACAATAAAAATATTCTTTCTTTTTTTTCTGTCTTTGTGAAATGTGTGGGCTGTAGCCGCACCTGCATCCTTAAAGCAGCAGCGACAAGCGTGCGTCTGTCAAAGGGTGGTGACACCCTCAAAGTGTGCTCCACAAACAATAAAAAAATTCTTTTTTTTTCTGTCTTTGTGAATTGTGTGCGCTGTAGCCGCACTTGCATCCTCAAAGCAGCAGCGACAAGCGTGCGTCTGTCTGTTAAAGGGTGGTGTAACCCTCAAAGTGCGCTCCACAAACAATAAAAAAATTCTTCTTTTTTTTTATGTCTTTGTGAAATGTGTGGGCTGTAGCCGCACCTGCATCCTTAAAGCAGCAGCGACAAGCGTGCGTCTGTCTGTTAAAGGATTACATCGGTGACAGCATTAAAGTAGGCATGTCAGACAGTCCGTACCTGTACTGGCAGGAAAAAGAAGCAATTTGGAGGTCCCTGTACAAACTGGCTCTATTTTACCTGATTTGCCCCCCCTCCAGTGTGTACTCCGAAAGAGTGTTTAATGCAGCCGGGAACCTTGTCAGCGAAAGGCGTAGGAGGTTGCTTCCACAAAATGTGGAGAAGATGATGTTCATAAAATGAATTATCAACTCTTCCAGGGAGACCAGCCTCCAGAACGTACAGAGGGACCTGTGGTTGTGGATTCCAGCGGGGACGAATTAATACTCTGTGAGGATGAGGATGTACACAACACTGAAGAGGGTGAGGAATCGGTGGATGAGGAGGATGAGGACGACATCTTGCCTCCGTAGAGCCAGTTTGTGCAGGGCCAGATTAATTGCCAGCTTGTTTTGTGGGGGCCCAAACGAACCAATCATTTCAGCCACAGTCGTGTGGCAGACCCTGGCGCTGAAATGTTTAGTTTGTTAAAGTGTGCATGTCCTGTTTATACAACATAAGGGTGGGTGGGAGGGCCCAAGGACAATTCCATCTTGCACCTCTTTTTTTCCGTTGAATTATGTACTGTTTGGGGCCTAGTTTTTCAAACTGCCATCCTGTCTGCCACTGCAGTGTCACTCCTAGATGGACCACGTGTTTGTGCCACCCACTCGTATCTCTTAGCATAGTCATCCAGCTACCTCGGTGCAACCTTTTGGATATAAAAACACTATTGTGAGGTGTGAGGTGTTCAGAATAGACTGGAAATGAGTGGAAATTAAGGTTATTGAGGTTAATAATAGCATAGGAGCAGAAAAACCCACAAATTCTGTGATTTTAGCTGTTTTTATGCTTTTTTAAAAAAAAAATACAGATCCAAAACACAAAACCCAGAACCCAAAACACGGAAGGGTGGTTTTGGCAAAACCAATCCAGATCCAAAACACGAAGAAAGATCCAGATCCAAAACCAAAACCCAAAACACAAAACACGAAAAGTGGCCGGTGCACACCCCTAGTTCTAACACAATGCTGAGTACATATGAGGCACCATTAGCAATGCACCTTAATACCAGCGGCATATTTTGTTTAGTTTTGCAATGACCCTAAGAAACATGCCATTGGTATTTACTTACCTCTCAGACGAGGTCCAGCAATGTCTCCCTCCTCAGCGACATCTCCTGCTCTGATGCTGGCAGCCTATCTCTGCTAGTGACAGGCTGCTGTAGCATGCTCATGCACTACGCCAAGCCTGCACATGTGCCTGACAAGTTCACCCAGCGGGGACATAGCAAAACCTGGAAGACTTCGCTGAAGCCGGAAAGGCTGTTGCTGGGTACTCATTGCCATCAATGGAGACCGCATCGCTCTCGCGTAAGATGGTGTAATTGGTACAGTGACTAAAAGCTGTAATCTTAGTATACCGATATTTGTTAAATACTGAGAGGAGGACATAACCCCTTTATGGTACTCTGGTAGCATAAAGACAAAGGGCATGATTCAGAGCTGGGAATAGAGAGCGAGATAGCACTTAACTCTGTACATGGGCAAACCATGTTGCAATGCAAGGGCTGTAAATACATAATTTTTTTTTCATGTAGTGTAAATACTGGCTGCTTTTGCATGTAACTCACAAATACTGCACAGCTTTATTATTACACTGCACTTTAGATGTCAGTTTGGACATGTCCCTCCCAAATCTAAATCTCTCTGCACATTTTAAATCTGCCCCACCTGCAGTGCAGCATGGTTTCACCAAGATGATCAGTTGAGAGAGATATCTCACTCTAGTCTATTCCCAACTCTGAATCAGGCCCAAAGATCTTAGCATATACAGGCTGAAGTCACATCCCCTCCTAACCGGGCTACACAGTATATGCAATTCCCTTTGTCAAATGAAAATGAAATACAAAGCCTACACATGGATGGTGACTAAGACAAGCTGAACAAAATACACACAATGTCAAGGTAGCTGAAAGGGCAAAGTACTGGACAATAATACAAGCAAACATAACCTGAAATTATGTAAGAACCATCGTACAAAAAGAAAAGTGGAAATGTGCTATTGATGGCAACATTGCCTTTTAGGCAAAACTAATTTTTTCCCAAATCAAAACCATTGTGCTTTCTATTCACAATATAATGCATTAATGTTTATAGGTCCATAAACGGAGGTGTTTTTTTTTGTATTATTCTTTATTTTGAATGATTAAACATAATAGAAATAAAACACAAAAACAAGGGACAACAAAGGCCCAATACAAACCAAATGTTAAATACAGCAACAAGCAAAATAACAATAAGGAAGTCAGGTGACTAATGTAAGAGAGGGGGAGAAGAGGGAAGTTAGGGCATGAGAAGGGGGGGAGGGGCACTAAACCGTATAATAAACACAAATACACAAAAAGCATCCAAAAAATGGAAAGTTACAGCAGAATAAGACAGTGGAAACAGAAAAGTAAAGTATTAAGAAGAACATGTTATTAGCTGCCTATGAGTCCACTCGTGCAGTTAACACTAAAAAAAAATGAGGACGTGGGTCTACGTTCAGCAAGCAGATGAAGATCTTAAACTTGGGTAAAAACATGTCCTCGATCATGGAGGTAATGAGTTATCTCCTCAATGGCCACAACATGTCAAATCTGGGATTTAAGAGCAGAGAGTGGAGGGGGAAAAGTCTTTTTCCAATTTATAGCAATCAAGGATTTTGCTGCCACCAAAATGTGTGCGGCTAATTTTCTGCAAAATTGCCAAGGCCTGGAGGGGAAGGGGAGGGGGGGGGGCAATAGCTCAACAGAACTATCATGGGGTATTTTGGTATCAGAACCACCAGGAGGGAATTTAAGAGGCCCAAAAGGGGACAATATTCAGACAAATCCACCAAATATGTATCATAGTATCCCTGCAGCCACAACCCCGCCATCAATTGGATGAGGAGGATAGAAACATTTTGTTAATACCAGCAATAATACATTTTGTATGCTGTCTCCTTTATTTTAGTTACAATAGAGTTCTGGGCTATCCCCAGTCTCATATCGTCCCAGGACTTCATCATCTGGAGGAGGTCCGAGGTCTTGTTCCCAAGCAGTTTACGGGGGTGTATTTTTACAATGGATAGATGCCTTACCATAGGTTGCCCTATATAATCAGTAGTTTATAGGCTACATTAGTGTATACAGTAGTTATCTATTTGTACAGGTTGATTTTATTGTTTAACATTTATCAGAACAATTGCTGTAATACATCACTTTGATGACAAGCCAAATAATAAATATCTGCAACCTTCAAATAAAACAATAGTGGTCTACCCTGGGTACTCCTAGCATTTGCAAAACTACCAGTACCAATGGTGGCACCTATGCCATGTTTATCAAAATGTCCTATGGATCGCTATGATGAATGAAGTTTTGGAACTCTTGGCTTCATACACTAGACCCTGGATAGACTTGTATATCTGTTCTGTTGAGAGCACATTCCTCATATTGAGTAGACTATGTTTTATGGTTTGCTAATGTTACATTTTACAACCAATCATTATGTGACTTTAAACTGGAACTACAGCCTCTAAAATGTTATGCAGACACCCTCCTCTCCAGTAGTTAATGATTGGAAGACCCTTCCCTCACAGCAAGTCATCGAGGGTTGGGAAGCTTTGTAGAGAACTGTTGACTATAAGTTCCCTGCAAAAATATGAAATACTAGTACCATATATTGAACCAGGCATATGTTGGGTCACCTCAGTCTACGCCCCACCCTTCTCTCTGTTCGGCACTGCCCCCCTCTGTGCTGTCCTCCCCCCTGCTCTATCACAACTCCATCCCCGCCACTCTGTCCCAATTTTTCCCCCAGCCCCCAACTCAGCCAATTCCTGGTGGCCAGTCCTCCACTCCTAGGCCTGTCCCATCTTCCTCATAGTGGGAGCCTTTGGGGTACACACCCAGGCTCCCACTGCATGCACAATGAGATGGGAGAGACCTTCTAAACTTATTATATAGATGACCTGTATTTTTGAAATACCTTTCCACATTGATGCTATTGTTTCCATTAAATTTTGGAGTTTTTCTGAGCATCAGTCAGCTGCCTGACATTTTTTTATTGATAAACTGGCTAGAAAAAAAGAAATAGGAATGACCTATGTGTGGACTCACACATGTGTCAAAGGTGGGACTGCGCTCTGTGGATAGTATACAAATCTCAGCATTTGTCAATGAATGAATCAGAGACACTCTAATAATCCTATCATGTGATATGTTTATTAATACTGTTAATCACAAGTATATGTGATGAGTGTGAGTAGAGAAATGGGGGAACGGAACACGATATGAGGGGGGTGGGGAATAGTGTAATGGACTGGTATGGATGAAATAAAAATCAATACTGGAAATTGATAGTTAATAGACCGTTCAGTAACTGGCATGTATAGGGTAACAGAGGGAGGGCGTCCCACACCCCACTGTACCTAACAAATCAAACAAAGTCAGAAAAAGTCCCCACCCCCCTCATATCGTGTTCCCCCATTTCTCTACTCACACTCATCACATATACTTGTGATTAACAGTACTAATAAACATATCACATGATAGGATTATTACAGTGTCTCAGACTCATTCATTGACAAACGCTGAGATTTGTATACTATCCACGGAGCGCAGTCCCACCTTTGTGAGTCCACACATAGGTCATTCCTATTTCTAGATTAACATTGTTAGACCTTGGGAAGTCTAATTTTGGGATCTGCAGCACCCTTGTTCCCTCACATTCCCCCTATAAGAGGAGCGAGCGCCGATCATAATTAATTAATATACTGGCTAGAAAAAAAGAATTATTTTGCAGCAACAGAAATGTTGATTTTCAGGCCATATTAATAAATAGGCCCTTCTATCCTCAAGACTCAGAGTAAGACAGATGTTCCATATTGAACAGCAAATCCCACTAGCTGAACAGGGAGCTAGTCCTATATAAGCCCCACTAAACTATAAAAAAAAATGCTACAGAGCTACACAGACAAATCCTGTAATGGAGACAGCAATTATTCCTTCGGTCTCAGATGTGGACAATCAGATTATTTAACATGTCAGTCTAAGCAGATTACCAATGAATGGAGTGAGGACATGTGCAAACCTTCATTAAAAAAATAAATAGATTCAGAAACTAGAACGGATGTGAAATAACACCTGGGTGCTAGGCCACCCGTAAGCTGGGTACACACTAGACGATATGTCGCCAGATCTGGCGGATCAGGCTGACATATCATCCACATCGGCCAGTGTGTACCCTTTATGTCGCTGACGAGGCCTCTCTGGCAAAGGGTTCAAAATTATTTACTTTTTCTTTGATGAGCGTTATTGTGTTGATGTTGTTAGTCCTGAGTCTCGCACCTTTTGTAGCTGTATACTACCCATATGTGAAGGCATCGGGCAAAACTGTTTGTTGGTATCGGTGAGTGCCGAATCTGCATATCTGATCACCCCCCTTTCCTCCGTGAATCTGTCCATGAATGAGGGGCACTTGGTGCCCCCCTGTACAGAGCGTGTGGGCCACGCCTACACTATTTGTCCACGTCCCCAGTACATGGATCCGTACCCAATCTCTACTGCTCTGGCTTTTGCTGTAACAGCTACGGTACTATTATTGATTCTGTGATTACTTAACCTAGTGGTTCTCAAACTTGGTCCTCAAGGCACTCTAATAGTCCAGGTTTTAAGGACTGCAGTCCAGTCCGCAGGTGAATTAATTAGTATCTCTGTCAATTTGATTTAACTGTGCTAAACCAAGGATATCTCTAAAACTTGAACTGTTGGGTTGCATTGAGGACCGCATTTGGGAACCTCGGACTTAACCTAAGAGCCTTGCAATGGTTACATGCTGTTCCTTACCATACAATTTTGTTAATTTGAGGAACAGACACTATTATGTGCTATTATAAATATTTGTAAATAAAATTGTGATGACTCAGTCTTTCATTCTTTTTATTTTTTTTTTTCCATTTTCTAAATACCATTTTCTGTACCTACTGCCTACTTATAGCTAGTTCAAATTACATGCCAAGAATTTATTTTTCTAACAAGCTCTGACATTCAACTTAAATATGCATTCAACCCGAATGCAGCAAAATTATTTCTATCTTCTATACATGGGTTGAGTTGCATCTGCTCACAGTTCTTCAGGGCAAGTACTCTACAAGCAACACAATAAGAACTCAGGGCCTGATTCAGACCCGGGCGCAAGCCAGCTCCATCGTGCGCATGCGCGAGACCCGGCTAGCGACGGGCAATCCGTCGCTCGAGGGTCTCACACCAAAGGGAGCGAGTTGCCGATGTTGAGTGACAGCTCGCCCCGTTTGGTGGGCGGGCTGGGGGGGTGACTGCCCAAACGGAGGCATTCCCGAGGGAACGCTTGCCATTTGGGGGCGGCCCCACTGACATCACGAGTGATGTCAGTGGAGAGCTTCCGGCTTTGTTAGAGCCAAAAGCTCTCTGGGGCTTGCGATGAACGAGACCCTACCACAAGGGTCTCATCGCAAGCCTGATGGTCGCGATGGTCTTGACCATTGCGACCATCATCATGGCCGCTCGCTATAGCTGTGGGTGGTCACCCACAGCTATGCGGGCGGCCAGCAGGCCGCTCCAAAAAAAAAAAAGCCCTGATTCTTTCAGAGCGTCCGGCTCTGAATCAGGCCCTCACTCACAAATTCCATTTTTAACAAAAATAGTTCTATAATCCAACAAACAAGCAGAAGTGTAGGTTGTATGGCATGACCACAATTGATCATTGTCTTGCTCATTGGCCATATTGTCTTTTACAAATGATTTTAATGTATATAGTGGGGTAGAACAGTCAGGTATTAGTTCACCGATAGTTATAGGTTATGTCACCAGTAATAGATACCATTCACAGGCATTTCCCACTAGCCTAATCAAGTACTAATGAGTGCCAAAGTGACCGTAAACTGAATTTAAAGGACAGTACACTTGGGACAATTGTTAATGCCCGCTAACAGACTTCTCAGCATCTACACACTGTGATGTGCCTGATTCATCAATTGGCCATCTCCAGTGGTTAAGAACTACTTTCATACTCTGTAAATGATGTATAACATTGAGTGAAAGAGCCTAATTTAGTCACCAAAAGGATAATTATTAGTGACATGTTCTGTACAAAAGAGCTGCAGATGCTTTAATGGGTATATCAAATATGTTTTGCTTAAAGGCTTTCAATGAGATAAAATCCAGCCTTGATCCCATATTGTTGCCATCGCACATTATATAACATACCTTTTCACACAGAGTGAATAATTCACATCACACTTGTCAACCACTTAATAATAACAAATGTAAATCTCCAAGCTAGTGACAGGACAACATGAAAAGACCAACTCTTCAAGGTGATATTGGGCAATGATCTTCCAGAGGCAGTTTGTGTGTAGTAGTTTTATAATAACAATGCTTAGTAGATAGAGTCAATTGTCATTTTGCAGCCAACGGTAGCTAGATGAACGGGTTAAAAGTTATTTTTATCTACTACATTTACAGATCACACTTCCTATAATCTGTATGAAATCTGAGGCTGCTATTTTTTAATAACAAACTCATGTCACACTCTATATAAAAAAAATGTCCTCTTTTTTTTTACTAGATTGGAGCATTTTGCTAAATAAAAGCCACACATCTCCATATTACTGAGGTTAGTTTATAATAACTAGAAAGACACTGCATTGATGAATGTCAAAATAAAACCTAAGGCTTAAACGACTGTCGTTGTCTAACTCACCTGATTCTCAGAGAGGCCCTATTCAACATTTAATTGAATATCTGAATAATCTTTTCATTCCGCCAAGCCACAAAGAATGTTGGCTAAATAATGTTGACTCACTTCATACGAAAGCAGCAAGCAGTTGGTCGTAGCACAATGGAACTCATCACATATACAGACATGCCTCTGATTATTTCTATGCCCTCAAGTGTTCCCCTCATTCAGAACTGCTTTTGTTTAGCAGAAGCTGTTGATAACTTGGAAATGGTTATGGGAATGTGCTGGCTTATAAAAAGCCCTTTCCCCCCTTCTACTGTGACTGCTCCATGAATGCAAGACATGAAATCGAATGACAGGTCAACCCATTAAGGCTCTATTAAGTCCTTCTGCAGAATGGATGCTTACCTGAGAGAACTTCATAAATATTGCTGTTTTGAGAAGCTTCAATATTAATTAAAACACTTTACCTGCTCAGGAAAGAAATCTATTTAGCGGCACAAATAGAAGCCTCTCCAGTCAATGCCTTCGCTTTGATTGTGTGGGAAATGTGGAAATTCTCTTGATCAAAGCAATTGCTTCGTGAATGTGAGATGAAACTCAGCTCTGTACAGCTGAGCCTGCAACAGCAATGAATGTGCAGAGGTGAGGAAAAGAGCGTTAGAAACAGATTATCAACATTAGTGAGGAACGTTACCAAACACGGCATTTGTGTCTATTGTTCAGTAAAGCATTTATAGATGTGCGTGATGGACACAACCAGCAAAGGTAATTTGTGGATCTTACTGGAAATAGTAGCATGACTGGAGTGATACAAGTTGAAAAGGCTTGCAGAATAAAAATGGGATATATTATATACAATATGCAGGTTCAACACTCACTGATATCAACAAACAGCTTTACCCAGAGCCTTCACACATGGGCTGTATACAGCTATAAAAGGTGGGGACTCAGGACTAATATCATCAACACTATAAAGCTCACCAAAAAAAAGATAATAATTTTGAAGCCTTTGCCAGAGAGACCTTGTGAAAGCTATCACCCCATATCACTGCCATGGGGCTTTCATTATATATATATATATATATATATATATATATATATATATAGCTAGCAACTGTAATATAGTGCAAACTTCAAACAGGCTACTGTCACTAGTAGCATCTGCAATCCAGTGCAAACAGGCTCTTGTGTAAGATGTTAGAAGTGAACTTTAAGTGAGTGGACTTACAATTGTGTCCCACAAGGATATCTTGCTACATTGTAGTATGTATATTTTCACTTGTGTATGAGAGCAGAGACAGTGCGATTTGAAGCATAGCTGTCCAAAAATACTGTGCTGTGTCTGAGCGAGCTGCACCACAAAGAAGATATATTTTTCTGTTTAAAAAAAAAACCCTCAAGTCTTGTATAATTCAATTTAAATCAAATTTCAAGGAATATTGCATGTTTTTGAGAGGCAGTGTATATTACTGTACTTTCTGGGTGTGGTGTTCCCACCTGCTGCACCTCAAAATGATTAAAGGGGAAAAAAAAAAAAAATATCTGGTGTCAAACAACATTTCAAGTCTTGTATAATTCAATTGAAATTATATCTGTACAGTGTGTGTTTTGGAGAGGCATCATATATTACTGTACTTCCTGGGTGCCTCCATCAGCTAAACCATAAAAATAATAAGTGCCAAAAAAGAATTTTTTTCTGGGAACAAAAAACCCCATCTCAAGTATTTTAATAAAACTGCATGGTAAAGGTAACAGTGCTTCATTTCCCTATTTCATTGTAAGTTCAATTGGTGTGGTGACAGTTAAGTTCAACTATAGTAGCTTTACTTCTGTCCTGGTGTAAAACTAATCATGAATCAGTTAATAGAAGAGCAGGAGCAACCCAGTACTAGTGATGGCAATTGTACTTCTTCAACATCTACTTTTAAAGAAGGTCAAGGGTTATGAGGAAGGTGCAAGAAAGAGCACTCCAAATCTAAACAATGTTTGACAATCTTTAAAAAAAACATCACCTCTAACTATGAAGGGAAAACTTGCTGCCAAAAACTGTCAAATTGCCAACATGCCATACAACATTGTGCCAAGAAAAAGGCTTAGACCATGGCTTTTCTTTTTTTTATGAGTTGTGGTCCTGCTACTACTCTTTCTTGTATTAGAATGTCTATTGCGAACACAAGGGCCAAACACAATCAGGCTTCTTCTGTAACCTCAAAAGAGAAGGAGGAGTGAGTCTGCACTAGTAATGTATAGGGCAGCTATATAAAAAAGCTTGTGATAATGAGATCATTGAGAAAACCAACGTAGTAGTTTATCACTTGGACAATCCTGGATAACTTTTGATTGGTAGTGCACCCATAGACTTTGTGCAGTACACATGAGAAGGTATTTTTGCTCTAGGCAAAAAGGAGAAAAGACAAATTATGTCTATATTGGGGCACCCTTTGATATAATCAATTAAAGATGATGTAGATATAATGGAAAAAATAATACAACTTAACTTTTAATAATGAACCTTAAAAAAGCAAAGGGGATTTGAATTCATTCTAAATATTGATAGTAGATTCGCTAATCACAAAAAAAGAATAAGTTACACATTGAGATGTACAACGTAGAATAAATGATATACCCATGAGAAAGACATACACATAAAAATCAACCCACTCGGGATAGTAGTGATCAATAAGGTGAACGCTAACACAGACAGAGTTAATCATGAGGTGAGATACTTACACATATATAATAACTCTGTTGCATGAATATTAAATATCGGTTAGTTATTCACAGATAAAGTTTAGGTCAATCAAGGTGAACGTTAGTACAGACAGAGTTAATCATGGGGTGAAATACTTGCACATATAATAACTCTGTTGTATGAATATTAAATATTGATTGGTTATTCACAGATAAGGTATAAGTCAATCATAGAGATGTGCTACGTTGAATAAATGACATACACATGAGAGGGACATATATAAAAATCAATCCACTTGGGATAGTAATGATCAGTGAGGTGATAATTAGCACAAACAGAGTAGTTTATAAATGTGAAATTCACTGCGAATTATGAGAAATTTAAAGAATTCTAATCAGAGAAAAGCATCAATTATTGCACAGGGGATGAGAGAGTGAATGAGACGTAGGTCCCTGGTGAAGAGTAAGGCGACGCTTCTGCTTTCTGGGATATCAGATGCATCTCTCCTCTAATACAGTTTGCATTGCATGGGAAGTAACAGTAAGAGACCCAGATGAGAGAGCTTGATGGAGGGATAGAAAAGAGATAAGATAAGAATGTCAATTAAATCATAAATTTAACCTTGACAAATATTAGCATAGAGTAATAGAGTGGTACCTGGGCGGCAAAGCTATGTACCATAAATCACAGGCTGTAATCAATGCTGCGATATATAACAGTAATGGATGGAAAATGCATGGGGAAGAATGCTGTATGGTGACAATGTCGAAACTGTATTATTGGCTGAGACAAGATCAGTTTAAAATTGAATCGCAGCGACGCCATTTTGCGAAATGGCCACCTAACCGCCATTTTAGATAAACTTACACTTTAGTACATGTGGCGATAATACTATTAACATCGTGCGAATGCATCTGTGACCATCGCCATAAGTTACAGCGATTCGCCAAAAGCCTATTTCATGACTTTACATACTATAAAGGATATATTTCAGAAATGGCTTTACAGTATGTCAAAATTGGATTGCATTAGATGAATAGAGCAAATGGCCACGTGATAACTAGCTTGTGTAGATAAGCTTCCTGGATAGTGTCTGTTCTGACTACAGGTGGCCTGGCTCGAATACACACCTTACATTAGCAAGCTTCCTGCAATGAAATGACTTCAAAGACTAGAGTGTTATCTTAGGTCTGTCTCTTGTAGCTGGGCTATTTGCATTCACACAAGAGACTGGGAGAATAAAGAGTTTTTCTTTTGAAGCCTGGGACAGGTGGGGGCTGCTGACAGAGGGGGCATGTGGAACTATCAGGTTCAGCATGTCACACTGCTAGATGTTCACTTAGTGAGATTTAAGTGCATCATTCCTCATACACACATTAATATGCACAATTACGCTGTTAACTAGTCGCATATTAGCGAATGCATAGGACTTTGTAGAAACCGCTATTTTATTAGCTTTATGCGCACGCATCTGCCCCAAGTTAACTAGCGTCCTTATATCAAACCCCGCATACTCACACATTACATATTCACACATAAGGTTTAATAAGCTTTAAAGTATAAGATTTAAGTTGGTCCAGTTAGTATAAATGCTGTGAAATAAAGATATTTGATAACTAAGGTTTTATACATGCTAAGAAAGCCGTGTTTGGTTTCGTACTGATGCGTACTCTTTCAACAGAATTCCGGTACTATCGGTGTGGAGATCGCATCATGCATTCCCAACTTATGGACAGCAGAGACTACAAGCAACAAAATGTATATTTTATGAACAACTGTTAGGATGTAGCATGGGGGCGGGAGGGAAAAGACCCCCAGTTGTTAGAGGCTGGGTGAGTCTATTTGAACCAGCCTGTTAAATGCACTGTTACAGATGCTTTTCCCCTGGGAACCAATGATATCAGCAACAAACTTCTCTATTGTCCTGTCTATTCTGGGGGGGTATAAACATGTGTGCTCAAACACTGGGTCTTAGTCTTCTTGCTGAATGCTGACGGACGAGGGGTTTCTTGCTGATACCTAACATCTTGACCAGAGGCGCTGCGTATGTATACTGTACTTGGGTCTGTATAATTCCTTTGCGCTAAATTGTACACAGATCATAGCATGTAACTGACTGTACTTTTACTTGAATAATACTTTGTGCTTCAGCACCACATGTTCTGAGTCTGGAGTCTCTATTTATAGTATGACTGCATACGCAAATTAGCGTCATCCTTAGAGGTTTATAGGAAAGATTTTAGAAGGTACAGGCAGGGGTATATAGAGGTTCAAATATAGATTCCTTAACAAGTATGAGAGGAAAAAAGTTAGCCCTGTGATCCAGGTGACCAAGCCTCTGGTGAAACGCGCGTCCTCCGCTACATTGTAGCCTGCATGCCGCCCTCTACAAACACCTGCAACACACTACCTTCTGGACCACAGGTACTTCACTTTTCCTCCACCACGCTCCTGCATCTGAGTACACCGGCTTGTGACTCCCTCTGCAATACCAGCTGGTAACGGGTGAGCTACAGCCGACATTTCAGATTACATCAGCATTTTTTTTTCTTTCTCTTGTGACCCACGCGGTCATCCCTCCCTTCATCCGCTGTTTGATCTAGACGGGGAGAGAGAGGGAGCTCTGCGAACTTGGATCACAGGGCTAACTTCTTTCCTCTCATACTTGTCACCAGACAGCATTCTTCTCCATGCATTTTCCATCCATGTGTGCTCTTTCCTGTTATATATTGATTACATTGATTACAGCCTGTGATTTATGGTACATAGTTTTGCCGCCCAGGTACCACTCTATTACTCTATGCTAATATTTGTCATGGTCACATTTATGATTTAATTGACATTCCAGGTCCACACTGGCTTTATTACAGCACACATTCTTACCTTATCTCTTTTCTATCCCTCCATCAAGCTCTCTCATCTGGGTCTCTTACTGTAACTTCCCATGCAATGCAAACTGTATCAGAGGAGAGATGCACCTGGTATCCCAGAAAGCAGAAGCGTTGCCTTCCTCTTCACCAGGGAACCTACGTATCATTCACACTCTCATCCCCGGTTTGATTTAGACAGGCGACAGCAGAGGTGCGTGTGCACAATTATATCTCAGACCTTACTTCCTTCTGTAGATCCAGACTATTAGTAGTTATCTACGAACTCATCCACTCCATTTCCTAAATCAGCACAACTGATTCAGACTTTTGTCAGTAATACAATACCATACCAAACTAATGATATGTTGGGTTATCATTTTTTACTCTGATTCTTTCCTCACTGACAAGATTTTGGATGACTCTTTTTTGTGTGTTGCATTTTTCTAATAACATTTGTGATCATTAGACACATCTTTTTAGGTAGTACGGTGTTGCATCAGAATATATATTTTCGCCATATGATTGAAATGGATAATTGTCCTGCAACAGAGTTATTATATGTGCAATATTTGATGCTTTTCTCTGATTAGAATTCTTTAAATTTCTCATAATTCACAGTGAATTTCACATTTATGAACAACTTTGTTTATGCTAATTATCAGCTCATTGATCATTACTATCCCAAGTGGATTGATTTTTATATATGTCCCTCTCATGTGTATGTCATTTATTCAACGTAGCACATCTCTACAGTATGATTGACTTATACCTTATCCGTGAATAACCAATCAATATTTAATATTCATACAACAGTTATTATATGTGCAAGTATTTAACCCCATGATTATCTCTGTCTGTACTAGTGTTCACCTTGATTGACCTAAACTTTATCTGTCAATAACTAATCGATATTTAATATTTATGCAACAGAGTTATTATATATGTGTAAGTATCTCACCTCATGATTAACTCTACCTGTGTTAGTGTTCACCTTATTGATCACTACTATCCCGAATGGGTTGATTTTTATGTGTATGTCTTTCTCATGGGTATATCATTTATTCTACATTGTACATCTCAATGTTTGACCTATACTTTTTTGTGATTAGCGAATCAACTATCAATATTTAGAGTGGATTCAAATCCCCTTTCCCCTTTCCTTTTTTAAGGTTCATTATTAAAAGTTAAGTTTTATTATTTTTTTCCATCATATCTACATCATCTTTAATTGATTATTTATATCAAAGGGTGCCCTAATATAGACATAATTTGTCTTTTCTCCTTTTTGCCTAGAGAATACCTTTGCCTTCTCAACTTCTGTAACCTCGCATGCACCACCTTCTCTTTCTGAGTCTAGATGTTTCACCTTTAAAACAGGCAAATCAGTGCACAAAAAGAAAATTAAGGCTAAAGAACAACCTTGCATATTGGTGTCCACAAGTGCTATATGAGTATGACATTGCTGATTCTGACACTGTAATTGTAGAGAAGCCTCCTTGCACCATTTCTGAACCCTCTTCAATCATGAGGAGTAGTAAAAGTAATGAAGACGATGGTTGAAACATAGAAAATGAGGATGCTACTGTGGAAGTGCAAAAAGATAAGGGGGATAATCGTGTATATGACACTAACAAGGATGTTGAAGATGAATATGTTGGACAAGAAAAAGTTGATAACATTCAGGAGGATTGTGTTGCTTGTATCAAAGTAAGTCAGCCAATAGTGGCAGCAGTTCTTGCCAGTGATAAGAAGAAGCACATTGTCATACCTGGACATAAGACCAAAAAAGACACCTTTTCCTTGTGAAATTATATTTATCCAAATCCTGACAATATTTATTAAGGCATCTGTGCCATTGTATTGCCAAAGTGAGTAGAGGTAGGGATGTTAACCATTTACTCACATCCTCCCTGTTACAGTACAGCATTAGCAATGAGTTCATTAAAATTTTTCATCAAAATCTGGAAAATCATGTAAAATGGGTTTGGTATAAAAGATCTATAGTAATAAGATAGATAATGTCTAGATAGACTCCAAAAGGTAGAGAGTCAATAGGTAGAAAGGGACAAAAGGTCGATACAAAAAAAAGTCAATATGGATGAATATAGGTACAAAAGGTTGGCAGGGTCAAAAGGTTGACATTGAAAAAAAACATTTTGGAGTCCCTTGTACAAGCTATCTATGGTTGGCCACTCTCCAGTGTGTACTCGGGAAAGAGTGTTTAGCCCAGCCAGGAACCTTTTGAGCGATTGGAGTATGAGACTACTTCCAAAACATGTGGAAAAACCTATATCCATAAAAATGAGCTACAAATTCTATGAGGAAGACCTTTGCTGCCAATTACACCAAACAGAGACTTCTGGTGGATTCTAATGGGGATGAGCTAATATTGTGTGACCATGATATTAACAGTGATGACAGTGATGATGAGGATGATAACATCTTCCAACTGTGACAATGATTAACAACACCGTCAGCCACCTTAAGCTCATTAGTAGCATGGTTTGTGGGGGCCCAAACAAATCAAGCACTTCAGCAACAAAGTGACAGTCACTGTCACTAAAATGCTTGTTTGTTAAACTGTTCATGTCCTTTTCAATATGCAACATAAGGGAGGGTGGCAGGGGGCACACAGATATACAAGTGTTACACATCAAATTATTCAGTGCAGCTTCTTGATGCATCTTAGTCACATCTCATTGCAACCAAGATGCATTTTTGAGTGAAAAAGAAGCAAAAAAGAAGCTAGCCACAAGTAGAGTCGTACGGTCTTGGCACATAGAGAGGGGCTGTTTGGCGTGACTGCAGCAATAGTGTATGAGGGCACATATGTATGTAGACGTATACTGTATATATATATTATATATATTTATTAATATATATATATATATATATACTGTGTACTGTGATAGATACTGTGTATATATATATATATATATATATATATATATATATACTGTATATATCCACCAAGATGTGTCCTCAGGTTAAAGGTCATTTCCATACAATTTGAGAGAGAGAATAACTTGTCAATCTTCCTTTGAACCAGTGACTTAGTAAACAGTATTTTCCCACGCACATGATGCACTGAATGCAGTGAGTCCTATTCTTAACTGAATCATTGTATTCTCGCAAAATGATCTTTTGTCATCTTACCTGTGAAACATTTCAAACATTTCCTGCTACAGAGCCCAAAGGTGAGTGTGGGACATTACGATTAGAAGTTAGATTTAAAACATTGCAGACAGGTCAGGTGGTTTGTTTTAGATTAACCCTTGCACACTCACCTGAGTCTGAGCTGTGACAGTTACATTGGGAGTTTGTCTGCTGTAGCTGGTGACAGAGTATCACAGATCCATGTGCTGTATACAGTGAATAGTAGGGCACTATTTACAGTATGTTGGCAATCACGTTTCTTTATTGTACTGACACTGCTGATCTTCCTGCATATTTCTCATATTATACTAGATTCTCTAACATTAAAAGTACCCTAGGTGTGCTGTAGCTGCACACACAGCCAGGAAACAATAGGAAGCAATTAGTTCACAGACCACAATCCCATCCACCATACTAACCCCCGTAACTTGTACCCACCCCATCCGCTATGCATCAGTATGACTAATAAGATTGATTGTAAATGAGTGCAAGTAAATTTGCTTATGATAATATTGGCTGCACATTGTTAATTTATCATAGGCTCATGCATCAACTTTCCAAAGAAACTGCCTTACATCTCCTATACTCATTTATTCTTTGTGAAAACAAATATTGGAGAATCAATTACACTTGGCTAGTGTTTTCAGTTAACAGTAACTATCTAAGGGCCTGATTTATTACTGATCGCAACTGCAATTACGCACGCAATCGGGCAATTGTTGCGTTTTGTGCAATCATATGCATTGTGCGTGCGCGAACTAGCCACTGTGATCGCAGTAACTACATAAACCCATCACAGAGTGATTGACAGGAAGTGCCATTTGTGAGAGGTGACGGGAGGTGGTCGGCGAAACGCAGGCATGCCAGTGCGTTTGAACGCCGTTGCAGGGGCGTGCATAAATTATCCACTGCAATGCCGAACGCAGCTTGAGGACTCATAGCGTGTGATGAAGTTAGCAATTCCTGAGTAAGGTCTGAGCTTGTGCAAGTGTGCGTGAGGCTGTGATGGTACTCGATAGTACCGATGGTTTCACAGTCTTGCTAAACATTATGGATGTGTGTGAAGTAAAGTGGGCATCCGTATATAGTGCTGCGACGGCATAGCAATCGCAATGGATTAGCATACTATCGCAGTGAGACTGCGTGCGTAATCGCTATTACAATCGCAGTTGTGATCCATAATGAATCAGGTACTAAAGCTGGCATTACATGGTGCGATATGCCCCCGTGCAACGCAATGGGGGATCCAACGTCCGACATATCGCGCGGTCCCGACACACAGTGTGATCAGGTGGCCGACCGCCCAATATGCCGGCTCCCCCCTCTCCCACGCGCACAGCGCTACATCGGATCGCACATAGCATCCCCAGATCTACTGAACCTGCAGTATGATCTGGGAGTGCGATGTAAGACCCCAAGGGTGCACGCTCTGTCCGATATCAGGCCCAAACACGGTACGATATAGCAGCCAAATCGTACCAATCCGTCAGATCGGCTGCTTTATCCCACCGTGTATGGGCACCTTAAGTCATGATTGAGCTGTACATTTTTGTCCCTGGCACTAATAGAGCAGATCGTAGCACATGAAATCTTTGTGTTTTTTTTTACCTAATTAGAAATAATCTGCAAGACAGAATGACCGAGAAATTCTCAGATATACTGACGACTTTGTTATCAGAAATCAAGTGACTGAGATAACCATTCCATAAACAGATATGTTTTGTACTCTGCAATTTAACTAAATGCAACAAACGTATTTATAAGCCAAGTTTATTTGTAATTGATTTTACTATATATTTTTCTGTATAGCATAAGTGTACCCCATTCTGGGCAGTGAGCCATATTTCATGCCTTACAGTATGTCAACATTTTTCTAGTAACAACAGCTGCTTTGCATGGTTTGCAGAGATAACATGCTATAGAGCCATCACAGAAACAATGCCATAAAGGGGCAAAATATAATAAAAATAATATAAAACATGTTTTTGCCGTTAGTATGTAACATTGATTTCTGTATTATCCACCGTATGGGAAGATCCTCTTATAAAGTAGAAAATCAACATTTTTTTTGTTGCATAATCCTTTTGTAAGTAGTGATCTACAGTAATGAGTTATAAGCACAAAGACCTTTAAAAGGTTTAAAAGGATATGATAAACAAAAACACTCACTGCACATCTGCGTCCGCTATTCTTTATGGCAGTGGAAGCCTACTTACTATCTTAAGCTAATGCAAGTATTCTCACATGTATGTTGAACATCCAAGCGTATGCATGTAGACACTTGGAGTATTTAAGTTGGCTTAAATACTCAGAACACTCCCATGATGCTCCCACAAGACAGAACAGTTCTGCGAGTCCGCCTTGTCACCGGCCAGAGACACCATGGAAACAGCGGTCCAATCAAGTAGTCGGTATTTGCGATCTTTGTTCTTGTGCGTATGTCTGGTCCGGCGCATGCGCTATTTTTCCGGCGTTGTGTGCATGCACACTAGGGAAACACTCTAGTGCCCAAAGTTTACTTCTGCAGTGATGCGGCCAGCTGCCCGCCCAAGAGAGAGGAGGGGGCCCTGGACGGGGGATTGCACACGGGCCACCTCCTCTAAGAGACGCCTCTGGTAGGAGCACTGCTTACAAATCGTAGGGATAAGATCAATCATTTCATAATGCCGCGAACAGCAGCAATAAGAAATTATAATTATTGAGTCTAGGACTTGCTAATTGATAAATATGCCCCACAGGCATATTTACAATAATAATAATAATAATAATACATAATACAAAATACAATAAATATTTTACATTCTAAGCAATGACATTTTGAACATTGTAAAAAGTGAGGACTTGTAATAAGACTGTATCGACCTCCTAATTTTAGGTCTGCACCTAATAAATATGTCCTACACCATACAATGTATTGGACGCAAAGTTAATCTGAAGTAGGAACTACTAATGATGAACTGACTATCCATTCGGCATTAGTAAAAACATATATGGGAGCTGATTCAGTGGTGGGGAACATCAGGCCTAGAGGCCGTATAAGGCCCTTGGAATCATTTGGTCTGGCCCCCAAAGCTTTTTTCTGCTAGCCTCATCTGGCTCGCAAGGTGCCTAGAAGGGCACCCTGCAGCCAGAATCTATGCAGCAGTGCCTCCTTGAGCGTCCTTAGGACGCTTCAGATGGTCACACTACTGCCCCTACAGCTCCCCGGAGCATACTCCGGGTGCTCCGGGCATTGCTGTGATCACCGGCGATTGTGTCCCCGCCCTGTGTAACGTCATGCGGAGGGGGCATGGGCTGCACCGGGCCCGCAAATAATGTAATATATTTATCAAAATGGCCCTCGGCAGAAAAAAGGTTCCCCACCCCTGCCATGATGATCTGCACCTAGCACAGTTTTAATGGCGCGACCGATTGTACGTCTAAAGGTGCACCAATCATTATTACAGCATTTACGGCCACTCCGTCCACCTCTAAATCAGGCCCATGGGCTTTTTCAATCTGACATAATCACAGGAACTTTTCACTTACACAAAAGTACTATACCTTTTCACACCTAAAGTTTTTGTATTCTCACACTATTTTTCACCCAATTCTTTGGAATTTTCTGCTT
The DNA here is from genome assembly GCA_031769625.1 of Taudactylus pleione. NCBI lineage: Eukaryota > Metazoa > Chordata > Amphibia > Anura > Myobatrachidae > Taudactylus > Taudactylus pleione. The sequence goes on from JAUIMM010000109.1 coordinate 838,540, forward strand.
CCCAGAACTTTAGCAAAATGAGCACAGTTTGACAATCCGGAAGGCTGGATGTCAAACTTTTAGCAGCGCTGATTCATTAGCATTTCTGAATCTGACTTTTGAGGAACTACATGTTCCAGCATGCATTGGCAGCCATTGACTAGAAGGCCATGATTATTTTTGAATAAAATGTTTTTTTAAACCATGCTTCACCACTTGATTATGAAAAAAAAAAATCTCGCTTTATTCTTCTTTGTACTATAACAGAACATACAGAATCAGTATGTTTGACCGCCGGATGTGAGCCCAGCGGTTCAAATCCTGACGCCAGCAGCCCTATGGAGGAGATCCTGAAGGTGGAGGTAAGTTTACTATTCCTAACCCCTTCCCTTCCCTCCCCTAACCCTAACCCTCCTTTAGGGGTGCCTAACCCTAACTTCCCCCCATTAGTGCCTAAACCTAACCCCCCTATCCCCACAGCCTAAACCAAACCCCCCCTTCCCCTAGCCTAACCCTAACCTTCCCAGGGGGGGCGGGGTGCCTAACCCTAAGTCCCCCGGGAGTCCCTAAACCTAACCCCCCCATCCCCGGCTACATGGATACTTGCCCCCGGCATTGGACGATCGATCTGGAGTCCTGGCGGAGTTCCGTCATCGGGATTAACATGGGCATCGGTATTTCAATGCCTATGTTAGATCCCTTGCCGGGATTACACTGTCAGTATGCCATGCAGCAGCCATGCGTCCGCCAGTCTCATAACTACATACCAAACATACCTCTGTCTCTGTAAACCAAGAGAAAATGTGAAAAAAATTAGAGATAAAAGCCTTATAACAGCCAACATAACTGCTTGTTACTAACGATTCACTGGTTCCCTGTTATAGTCGGAACCAGTCTAGTCTGTGTTTTTTTTTTTTTTTTTTGTTTTTTTTTTTTTATTTATTTGCTCTCTGAACTTCTCCAATGCATTTTAATGCTCCATTTATTTCAGTATTGGTTATGTCAACCAACTGGGCTGTTGAAATGAATGGGAAAAGCTCCGTGCCACTGGCATCTGAATGCATTGGGAAACCAATAAAGCAAAAAAACAAATAACCTGGCAATAAATAACCTGATAGCAGTGTTCATAGCAAGCGGTTTTAGAGTTTTTGTTTTTAAATAAAATCTGTAAAAGTTGTTCTCCCTCTTTTACTGGTTCGCATGGGGAGAAGGGGAGAAGTTGGTAGAAGAGGTGGAAAAGGAGTGAAAGCTGCCAGGTCTTCAATTCCTCCTGAGTAGTCCATAGAATAAAAAATAATGGTATTATTTTGTTTTGTATTAAAGGTGTTTTAGTAAAACTAGCGTGAAATTCAAAAAATTTTTAAATTAGTGAAATTCAAGCATATTTGTGCTGTCATTTTGCTGTTTCTGAATCATTTTGCCAATGTGTGGCAAGTACTGTAAGATCATGTGATAATTTCCATCATGTGACTGAAATAACAGAAGAAAGAGAATTTGAGTTTTTCACACAGTATTTGCTTACTGTATATGGGAAATGACATAGGAGTGAAAAGTCCCATTTTGGTCACAATAGTGCAAAAACATGACATAGAATGGCATGAAGCTTTTCACATTGAAGCACTATCTTGCAGGAAAACTGGAAATTGTCAGGTCTATTTACTGTAACCAGGTTAAAGGGGTAGAGACAACGGTTGCATTAATAATTGAGGTAATCTATTAATAATTAATTTCTTAGTCTATAGTAAAAATATGTATGTATAGCAATTCATGATTTCTATATATGAAATGGTTACTTTGAGGTAAAATGAATGTCCAATTTATGGGAAAAAAGCATATATGTTTTATGTATTTATATGACAGTTTATGTGGTACTCTTTTCTCTGTGGTGGGGATGTGCCCAAGTGTGTGGGATGCACATACACAGGAGAAGAAGGGGTGGAGTGATATGGCTGGGAGTGGTTGGGTTCCTGTCAGAAAAAGAAGGGCAGGTACAGATACAGGGATATAACAGCTGTCAGCAGCTGCTGACAGTCTGGCATTCCCCTCCTTGAGTGCCCAACTCCCTGTGGCCCAGGCAGCAGAGTCGCTGTGAGCTGCTGGGAGCAGGGGGGTGGAGCCAGTGATGAGGCATTAGTAGCGGCTGTCAGGCTTATCGCTGACACGCAGGTGAATCGGCAATGGTCCAGACGGCAGAGCCTAGTGGCCACTACGGAGGCTGCAGTACCAGCAGTATAGCCATGCAGAGGTCCCGGGGAAGGAGCAGCAGTGGTGGGCCCAGCGGCTGCTGAGTGCCAGGCAGGGACGGAGGAAACAGAGCAGCCACCAATCAGCACAGTTATGGGGCTGTGTTGGTGGAGAGGGGACATGCCGAGCTATCTGTGGAGACAGAGACCAGGAGAGAGAGAGTCTGGTGGGAGGTTCGTGGTAAGCAGACAGGGGTAGAGTCGAGGCACATCTCCTAAACTGAGAGGCGGCGTTTCAGTGAAGGGGCTGGTGTGTCTATCAGTTTCCACTGGTCCTTGTCATCACTATAGTTTGCCTGCCTTCAGGAGGGGGAGAGCGATGATCAAAGTACCTCCGATACCGTGAGCTAGGATTATATTCCTGTGTCTCATAGACCATACGCATCTTAGACAGCTGGAGAAGTATTAAATACGGTAATGGCTATAAAACATTGCAGTCACAGTGACTAAGACTTTAACTGAATGGGTTAATTTGATAGGACAAAGCCTGGCAGACTACAAACCCTGAAAGAGAAGTATCACAAAGACTAGCTATATTTCGCTAGATACAGTATCTTGTGAGACTGTGGATATTTAAAGTGAACTATTTGTCATGTAACACTACCTGAACAATACATACATAGTTAGTAGAGTGTATTAGCAACCTATGAGTCTTAGGGGCCTATTCATGATGTTAATTATCGGAGTCCGAACGGATATCAATAATTAACAACATGACTTGCTGCGGCTCCCGGAGCAATCCATCATTGCTCTGGCGTGGTGACAGCTGATGCGATATCAGCTGTCCCCGTGAGCCACTTCACTGCTCCTTTTTGGAGCAGTGAATCTTTTCACTGCTACTGTCGGAACAGTGACCGGAGTGTACTTGCGCACAAGAGCCCCAACGTCCGGGACAGGGGCGGAGGGATCCAAAAAGATCCCTCATCTCAACCTGGACCTCCTTCCCATAGGGAAGGAGCAGGTTGCGATGCCGGAGCAGGAGCTATTTGCAGATGGCGAATGCTCCCGCAGCCAAGCTCCGAAAATATTATATTTTCGGAGCTTGATGAATTCTGTCCCCATACTAGTGTATGGGGACAGCGGGCCATTCTGCAAAAGGAAGGTGAGTAGGAGATATCTGTAATATCTCCTGCTTTACCTTCTTAATGAATAGCCCGATAACTTAATTTTTACAAATGCAGGTGAAAATTTAAATTTTCATCTGCTTTTGTGAAAATTAAGTGATGATGAATAGGCCCCACAGTCAGATATAAATATATTGTTTGTGTGTGTTTTAACTCTTAAGTATAGATATACAAGGCCTGTTGAGGTGATAATAAATGGTATACAGAAAAGAATAGTAGGAAACAGATCCACATTCAAGCCAAGCGGCTTATAGAATAGTAAGTAAACCTAGGTCAGGGCAGGTTGCATACAACAATAAATGGTTATGGTCAAAAGTCAAGGCAGATGGCAGACAAGAATAACCAGAAATTTAGCAGAAGTCAAGGCAGAAGGGCAGATTAGTGAAAACAAATATGGTCAGTAAAAAGCAGGATAACGAAGAAATGACAGAACAAACCAGGCACATAAACGGAATAACAGGCAATGAGTAAGTGCAGCGGAAAGACTTGAAATTCATCTAAGACCAATGCGGAGCACCTTTTCACTAATGAAAGTCAGTAAACATGTCAAGACAACCACTAAAGAATCTACTCTATGGGGCCTATTCATCAACACTAAAATAACGTTTTTAAGGACATTTTCCTTAAATAACGTTATTTTGGTATGCATGAACAGACTTAACACAGGAGATATCACAGATATCTCCTTGCTAAGTTCCCCTGCGTTAATTTCCACACTCCCCATACATTAGTATGGGGATGTGGAAATTATGGTATTCATCAAATTCCGAAAATTACAAATTTTCGGAATTTGATGCAGTTACTATTCGCCACTGTGAGGTGGCGAATAGCAGAATCCACTTACCTGTATCCGCGTGTGCAGGTCCCCCGACGAGTCCCTCCGGCGCTCTGCTCCGTCCTCAGGCTCCGGAGGCTGGTCTGTCATGTGTGCTCCCCAGCAGAGCACAAGAAAGTTTAGAAAAAGAAAAAAAAAATTTCTTTTTTCAAATCTGTCATGTGGTCTGCTGGGAAACCACATGACAGACCAGCAGGACGGAGCCGGAGGCTGCTGCGCGGACAGGTAAGTCGGGGGGGGGGGGGGAAGGTGAGCGGAGGGGGGTTGGGGGGTGTCGGGAGGGGGTACGAAACTTAACGCATCTGTAGGCAGTGCTGCGCATGCGCTGGTTTTACAGATGTAACAGCGCATGCGCAGCACTGTTTCCAGATGCGATAAGGTAGTGTAGGCAGGGAAAAGTATCTATTTCCCGAAAAGCTGTCATCGCAAAAATGACAGCTTTTCGGAATAGATACTTATGGAGAGGTGGAATGATGAATTCCACCTATAATTAGCTAGAACTCCATGAGAGTTCTAAAGTTAATTATCTCCATTTAATTTTTACGTTTAATGACTAGGCCCCTATGTCCTTATATGTACAACAATGAAAGTAGTGAGAGCATCATAGGAAATATAGTTCAGCAACTGTTGAAGACTCATTTCCATGACATCATTCTCCACATTAGTAGCATTATGTCTATCCTATTTTATTAACAAGCAGGTTTATGTAAGCAAGGGATCATCAGGGTTAGGAAGTAGTATAACTTGTTGTACATAGTGCTTTGAAACTCAAACTGTATAATTTCCAAACAGAAAAACAGCTGAACAGTAAAATATATTTTGCTGATTAAAATGAGATGATTTAAGGACAGAACATATTGTATTTATTAGAACTGTAGAAAAAAATCCATTCTTCACCCTTACACCACTTGCCCTGGTTTCTACCTCAGTTTATTTTGTCTAAGTGACAAACACAAGTGTGAAATAGTCTAAGCAGGATTGGTCAGAGACTCTGCGGCGATGAGAAATCTCTTGTTCCCGTGGAGTGACAGGATTAATAGAACCCGTGTGACGTACATTCTGCAGGCTATCTGCTAATAATTCCAAGACGAGTGTCAACATTGATGTTGTGCCGACACCATATCTGTGGTTCCCTTCCATTATCAGATTTGGACGGGGTGTTGCAAACATGGTCTATTTTGGAACAAATGTTCACATCCATAAACAGTGCACCACAAATACCACTACCAAATATTTAGCTTGAAGGCACACCTGTGTCTGAGACAAAATGTGCCATTTAACTCTTCTATACAGGAGCGGGGAAACAAGGAGCCCAATGAAAAAAATATGGGAACATGTAAACAGACATTTTGAATAATAATGAGTACAGAACAATATAAGCAGTGATGGACAATTACACAGAACAGATACTGAAAATTATTCCCAAAACAAAGAAAATAGAAGTAAACGTTTATGTCCATACATACAGATTCAGATCATTTGCCAACGCAAAAAGATAATTGGTCCAGAGCTGAAATAACAGATTTCATCACCTAGAGCAGTTGTTCTCAACTACAGTCATCAAGTACCCCCAACATTTCATGTTTTCTGGATTCTTTAATCATGCACAGGTGAGTTGCTCTACTTTGCTGGGTCACAGACAGAAATCCTAAAAACATGACCTGTTTGGACATACTTGTGGACTGGAGTTGAGAGCCACTGCCCTAGAGCAATGTTTTCCAACTCCAGTCCTCAGAGACCCCTAACAATGCATGTTTTACAGATATCCTTAGTTTCACAAGTGAAATAATTGACGCCACCTGCGAATCTTTTAAAATGTGTCAGCTAGTAATGAATGTACATGTGCACCAGCTGGGAGATCTGAAAAACATGCACTGTTAGGGGTCTCTGAAGACTGGAGTTGGGAAACACTGCCCTAGACAACAAACTGGATGTGAAAACTCAATAAATTAGATGGGATTTAAATACCAGATTTCCCTATGCCTCCATATTGTTTCTACTTAATATTATCTATTGCTATGACACAGCACCTTGCTTCTGTGACTGCTAAATACAGCTCACTCAATTGAGACTAATGACGGCCACAATATGCACAGCATAATATATCCATATTGCCCAGAACATTACATCCAGGAGTGTCCAGCATAGCATAAAGTACATGGCACTGCCCTGCATAATTTAACGAAACATGCCCAGCTAACAATGACTTTTTTTGTGCATAGTAGAAAAGTGATAACTCAATGGGGGCTATTCTATAAACGACTTAAGGCACACATCCACTAAAAGACCTCAAAACGACTGCACGATTACGGCATTGTAATTGTGCAGTCATTTGTCAGTCTGTGATGTAGGCACATCAATCATCTGCAAACATGTTGAACCTGACGTTATCGTCAGGTTGTACAACATATTTGTACGATGATAGATGTCTAAACGACCAGCAGGAGCGCGCATCGCTTGTCGTTTTAGAATTTTTTTTTACCGATATGGAAACGATTTTCAAATGATTGAAAGATAACGATATCGTTATTGTTCAATCCCTCAATTTAAACGTCTAGTGCACAGGTTCTCAAACTTGGTCCTAAGGACCCCAAACAGTGCATGTTTTCCAGGTCTCCTCACAGATTCGCAAGTGAAATAATTAGCTCCACCTGTGGATCTTTTAAATTCGCAAGTGAAATAATTAGCTCCACCTGTGGATCTTTTAAAATGTGTCACAGTGAATAATGAGTACACCTGTGCACCTGCTGGGTGACTTGGAAAATGTGAACTGCGTGGGGTCCATAGGACCGAGTTTGAGAACCACTGGTCTAGTGGATGTGTGCCTGTAGACCAAATATGAAATGAAAGTGACTTAGGGCGAAATATACAGTAACAAGCCTTGGAGAAAGGTAAAATGGAAAAGCTGCCCAAACCAACCAATTAGCTTCTAAGTCACTTATCTAGCACAGTCTATGAAATGACAGTTGGAAGCTAATTGGTTGGTATAGGCAACATCTCCACTTTACCTCTCTCCAAGGCTTGAGGCATCTCCCCTTTAGGGAGAGAGTTACTAAACTGCAATTTTGACAAACCACAGGTTTTCCTGCACTTTCATTTGTAGTTTGTAATCTGCACACTAGCGCGTGAATGAAAAATGATGGATGATCTAAGATTGGGATGTAATCACCATTTTGGTGCAGGCACTGCCGGTGAACTTGATCCCGGTGCCGGAATCCCAACAGCAGTCAGAATCCCAACAGCGGTGATCCCAACAGTGAGAATTAGGGTTAGGGGTTAGGGTCAGGCACTAGGGGCAGGGTTAGGGCTAGGCTGCGGGAGAGGAGAGCTAGAGTCAGGCTTCAGGGAGGGATAGTTAGGGTTAGGCTGCGGGAGGGGAGGGTTGGGGTTAGGCTACTGGAAAGGTGGGTTAGGGGTAGAGTTAGGAGAAGGGTTAGAATACTTACCTGCAATTGTCAGGATTTCCACCATTGGGATAACACTGCCGGGATTCTGACCGCTGGCGTTATTAGCCTTGGGATCGTGTACCCAACCCCTGAGATTGGCTTCACAGTGCAAGAGATTGCTTCTGAATGACTGTAGCTTAATGCATTTTGCATTGCACGCTCCTTGACAGCAGTCCATATAGCATTTGTTTTGTTGTTTTCCATTTCTCCTCAAGGATTACAGTAATCCCAATGAATTAAGGCAGAACAAGAAAGAAATAAAGAAAGAAAGAAAGAAAGAAAGAGAAAGAAGATGATTTTAGATTATTGATTACTCAGGCAACATGTTCTTATAAATTATGGGGGACAATAATAATTTATCATAATTTATTTATTAATGAAGATCTACTATTTTATTATTTTGTACCAAGGACTACACTATTTATTTAATTAATATCAAAGGCAATACTTTTATTTTGTTACTATTGGGGGCACTATTATTTGTTATTACTACTGGGGGCCCAATTATGTATTTTATAAACACAGCACGCATTATTATTTTCTAATATCTGGGTATCTAGGACAATATTATTTTATTTATTAATACTGGTGGTGCACCATTATTTATCTTATTAATACCAATGGCACTATTTATTTTATTAATATCAAAGACACCAATTATTTATTCTATTTCCAATTGGTGTACTTCTTATTTTACACCACAGGCACTACTATTTAATGTATTATGGGACCATTAAGATTTTTATTATGATGGAGCACCAGTTATTTTATCATGATGGGGATATGCTTACAGTTGTTTTGCATGCTGGTACTTCAAATAGAAAAGGAACTGCAGTAAAGCAGAGCAGGAAAAACAGCACAAGGGAGACAGCAATCTAATAGGTGGGAGTAGGGAGAATTAAGGATCAGAGATGTGAAACCAGAAGCCAGGATAAGAATGGAGGTGGGGACTATTTTATTTAAATTTTTGGCTGGACTTTAGTGCCTTTTAGCAAATCGAATACTTTGATAGCATTTGAATAATAAAAAAAGAATAATACCTGTACTATAATACTATAAAATAGTATTTTATGTTTCCACTGCCATGGCACAACTTAGTAATCATATGTAGTGTCAACTGGAGCTTTGTATAACAAATCATTTGCCATAAAGTTTTAACACTTCTGGCTACTGGTAATGACAGGGACATGTGTGGAAACTATATAGTTAAAATGGACAAATGGCAATGATTCATTTATTTGCTTTTGAGTCAATGTAATCATATTCTTAATTATTTTCTGTTGTTTTTATGTTCTTGATAAAATTACATAGTGGATGCCCCAGGACTTTGTTCGTTCTAATTAACATTTAGTGAGTGAGCTATGGCACACTGTCTGCAGACTCAGTTTAGACTTCTCTGTGTAATCAGCTCTCTGTCCTCCCACAGCACTTTTGGTGATAAATCCTGAGGGGTTTTTTTTCTTTTTTTTTCATAATGCTTGGTGTTCTTGCACAGAAAAGTCACTTTGCTGGTTTAGCATGTCTGCATTTCGGATAGCAAATATAAAATTTGATGTAAGGAAAAGAACAATAAGTAGGCATAATGTCCTTGCAACATACAGTACTGTATGTAGTTTCTTTTGTTTGTGGATATTGTTGAATTCCTTAAGGGTGTATAGAATTGAACAGTATAAGACGCAAGCTATACACTATAAAATTATCTGTCCACTCTAGCTGGTTGGAACAAAAATCTGGTAATGTATAGGAGCAAATGACCATTGACCATTTGTATCCAAACAGTGGAAAACAGATACAAATGGTAATTTAGACAAATTTGTTAAATCCATAGCTTTAACGATCATGTTATAGTGCAAGCTCAATCAACGTGTTCTGTATTGACTATATATTTTAGACTATATAAGTCAGATGCTGACTAATGCTAAGTGGCATATTTATCAATGTGTTTTTGCGATAAAATGCAATTTTCAAGTTTTTATCACATTTAGATTTTTTCGCATAAATATTATATGAGTTACAGTATCATATTTGCCTGCATGTAATAATGCAGAACAGTTCCAGAACAGTAGAAATAAAATTATTTGCGATAATTTTCATATGTATCAAAGTTTCACCTCTGATTTCTTTCATCTCATGGGTTTTAGAATAATTGTCATGATCTGAATGTGTATTTAGAACAGAAGTGATTTTTTATAACTTTTATCAGTATTGTTAATGTAATTATTAATTTAAAAAAAAAATCTAATATTGTTAAATATATTTTGTATTATTGAAATTTGCATTTAATAAACTTTTTGTGGTATTTTTTACTTTTTGTAAACTTATTTTTTTATTTAATTTTTCCTCCATAATCTGTATTGGGGGAAAGAAAGTGTGTGTGTGTGTGCGTGCGTGCGTGCGTGCGTGTGTGTGTGTGTGTGTAGAAAAAACTGTATCAACGTGTCAAAAATAATCAATCAATCCAACATAAGGAGGAGCTGAAATGGAGTGATTCCACTAAGTATGTCTGATTTGTAGATAAAGCCCTTCATTTGCTTTGCCAGGATCTAAGGGTCATCAATCTCTTAAAAAAGAGATCACTATATTTTGGCAACTATACTTGATCCTAGGTTTAAGTCATATGCTGTGTCTTTCTTTCCGATGGACACAAATCTGAAGAGAGCAAAAATTGGTCAGCTCAAGCGGCCTGTGACACGGCAGCATCTCCTTCTTCAGTTTCTGCAGGTGTCAGAAAAAAAAAATTCCTAAGAGACTCACTGCTGGTGGTGATGCAGATCAGTCAGCAAAACCTAATGACATCTGCCTACAATTAGTGGCATGTCTACCATGACTTTGTCTGATACTGTCACCATTCAGAGAATGGTGGATGATTATTTTAGGGATAGCATCCAAATAGGCATGTCAGACAGTCCGTTTCACTACTGGCAGGAAAAAGGCAATTTGGAGTCCCTTACACAAACTGGCTTTGCTTTACTTAAGTTGCCCACCCTCCAGTGTGTACTCTGAAAGAGTTTTCAGCGCAACTGGGAACTTGGTCAGTGATCGGCGTAGGAGGTTACTTACCCAAAATGTGGAAAAGATGATGTTCATCAATGAGGAAGACCTTTACCAACAATTAAGTAAAAAAAATACAGAAACGTCTGTAATGGTGGATTCCAGCGGGGACGAATTAATATTGTGTGAAGAAGAGGATGTACACACTGATGGGGATGACGATGACGACATCTGATCTTACCTATGTTGTGAAGCCAGTTTGGGATGCGATGTATGGGATCATTGCCACCAATGTCCACTGCGCATTGGCAGCTTGTTTGGACCCCCACAAAACAAACCAATCATTTCAGCCACAAGTGTCAGTCCCTGTCGCTGAAGTGATTGGGTGAATGTCCTGTTTCATATATACAACATAAGGATGGGTGGGAGGCCCAAGGACAATTCCATCTTGCACCTCTTTTCTTTGCATTATATGCTGTTTGGAGCATTGCTGCCTGAAATTTTTAATTTTATAGTTTATGAATTACCAGAAATTGTAATGGCCACTCTCAGCATCTCCTGCATGTCCCTTTCATTTGTTTAAAAAAAATTCTGAATCACCAAGTTGATGGGGTGGGCAAATATGAGCAGCAGCACAGAGCATCTTCCTGCCAGGATGTGTGCAATAAAGTGCAAATACGTTTAATACAAAAATTAGTTGTGTATATTAGTCACATACATACTTATTTACATGGTACATACAGTGCGTAAAGCAGGCTGAGGTAACCTGATGCAGGACAAATAACTTCCAGTAGGCCCAGCAATCACTACAGATGCTGGGAGTTCTAGATCTGCCGGAGAACTACAGGCTGCTTTCCTCTGATATAAACAGCAAGTCTTGGTCCCATTTTCCCTAACAACCTCCCTGAGTACAAAGTAAACATCTGTTTACAGTATGTTCTAGCAACACCTCCACAAGCAAGGCCACCTCATTTCTATCAGATGTATAAAAATTAAAAAACCTAGTCCAGATCAAAGATGTATTTTAAGAACTGAAGAACTTGATCCTACATTGATCTTCCCTCATAAAATTTCTGAAGAATCACAACATTAAAATAAAAAATAAATTAAAAACTAATGAATCCTTCCATCCTTTCCCTGTCTTCAGCCCATAAACATATTCCAATTCCCTCGGGTCTCTGACCTAGTTTTTGATTAATGAAAACAATCTTGGTTTTTAAACTTCCTAGGGGTTGTATAGTTTATTAAACTACCATCCTGTCTGCCACTGCAGTGCCACTCTGTGCCATGTTGCAAGCTGAACTGCCACATGTTAGTGCCGCCCACTGCTGTCGCTTAGCATAGTCAACCAGCTAGCTGGATACAACCTTTTGGCCTAATCTAGATGAAATCAATATTGTGAGCTGTGAGGTGGTGAAAATTGACTGGAAATGACTGGAAATAAATGTTATTGAGGTTAATAGTACTGCAGGAACAAAACACAGGCCCAAATTATATGATTTTAGCTGTTTTCATGACTATTTAGAAAAAAATACAGATCCAAAACCAAAACACGCAAGGGCGATTTTACCAAAACCAAATCCAGATCCAAAACACGAAGGAGATACAGATCTAAAACCAAAACACTGGGGTCGGCACACATCACATATATATATATATATATATATATATATATATACACACACATATATACACACACACATATATATTGTATACAGGGAGGACCGCATACTGCTTAAATGACTACTGCCAAGCTTAGCACGTGTGCAGAAATTACACTGTTATTGCATTTGCCTAAAGTCAGATGCATTAAAAATCCCCCAAAAATGTGATACAAATGCAAAAAGTACAGGAAAAGTAGAAAAATCTTTATTTCATTGCATTTTCATTTAAGCCAGCTCAATATTGATACGTATGGCGAAAAAAAATCAAATTCAGAGACTGCAAATTATAGGTCTCTTTTCCGATACATATAGATGCATCAGAAATGTTATTGCTATGGAAAATCTAAATGTAAAAAAATATATGCAAGCATACAGGTACCTCTAAAGATGCGTACACACATAACTATTTTTTTAACAATTTAACTATAACGACGTCGTTATCGTTAAATAGTTTGTAAATTCGTTCATCTTTTTAAGCTGAACGATGAACGATAATCGTTCATGCGCGCTCACATTTGTAGTTTGTAATTCATCGTCCAACAAACAATTTTCGTTCAGAAAATCATTTATGTTGTGCAGAATGGACGATAAATGATGAACGATTTCCAATTACTGTATGCATGATTAAAAAATCGTTCATCGTTCATTGTATATGAAAATCGTTGATTATTTTAGTAACCAACGATATTTAGTGAACGATTTTCATTCACTTTTTCAAGGGAAAATCTGAACGAAAATCGTTCACTAAAATTGTTGGTTACTAACATCGTTGTGTGTGTATGCAGCTTTATTCCTTTTACCATCTCTAAAAAATACAGGGTGCTGAAATGGAGAAATACTGAAAAAGCACCTCCAAGATAGCATGACCATTCCCTGTTCAGCATGTCAAGACAGCACCCGTATTCACAATGGGGTGGCTACATGCTTGGCCATGCCCATACGCGCACGCAGGGGGGGTTCCGTGTACCTAGAAACCCCCCCTGCCCACCGCTCCATTACCGTGCAGCGTGCCTAAACAACATATATATATTTTTTGTAGAGAAATGAGCCGGAGCTCAGGCTGTTCCTGGCTTGGCTAGCTGTAGGGGGAGCTGCAGTGGTAGTGCGCTGCTCCTCCCCAGCAGTTCCCATGGGGGCACCGGCATTGTAGGGAGGCTGAGAGCTGCCACTGAGTGAAAGTGCCTGTAATCCCGGCGCTCTCTCCCTGAGCCGCACCGCAGGCTCTGGGAGAGAGTCCATTACTGTGCAACGTTTCAGATGCATTGACGAAAGATGTAATAAATGCATCTGAAACGTTGCACAGTAATGGATTAACAAGATTGGATTATCGAGTACCCGAGGAGTGCTGCCAGTATGTGGTTACATTTTTTTGTCATTGGTTTAGTAACCAAGTTTTGGAAACCCCCCTTTCAAAATATTGCGTTTGCCACTGATGCCCACCTTGTACCAGAGTCCAATAGAGTCCAATAGATCGCCCAGGGTAAGAGGAATTGGCTAGCTTCCGCTCTGCAACATCAAATAGCTGATACCTGTACATTCAGTGATGTACAATTGCCTAGTATAGATGTCTTAGAATGGATTTGTTTATTTTGTAATCTACATACTGTACATAAAAGAAGGCAGCTTTAAAACTGTTTTTTGTAACATCTATGGGCCTTGTACTATGCAAGCCAACAACACAGTTTAAAGAAGCACCACCGTTCCTTAAAATTCTCCCCCACCGCCTTGCTTGTTTTCAGCTAAGTACTTCAATGTCAGGGGCAGCACTTAAAATGTTCTTAACATGACTCCACCAATGTCAAAACCCACACCGTCTGCATTCTCCATCCGGTGCACTTTCTATAAACACCAGACACAATTTTAATATTTACAATATGCTTTTAAATAGGTATATTCATATCATTAGTTTTTAATACAAATAGTATATATCTTTCTGACAGATTTGCAAGGCAAGAAGTGTTATCCAACTTAAAGATAGAATACAGTTTTCAAAAACTTTTTCTTGCCCTAATATTTATTTATATGATGCGCCGTTTTTCTCATCAAAACTTTGACAGAACCCTGGAATAACCAAGTGAAGGCCACAGTGAAACAAATAGTTGGTTTCTCTAAACAAAGATATATCCTTTAAATGTGAATTATAATACTTTATTGATGTTAGAGTCTATTATTACAGTATGCACTCATTATCAGTGTCATAACTAGGGGTGGTTGAGTGGGGCTCGTGCCCTGGGTGCCATCGGACCGGAGGCGCGGGGGCGTCCCCCCCACCGCCAACTGCTGTCCAGGACACTGGTAGTCAGTGTAGTGTGGACTGCACAGAGTGCAGTCCGCACTACACAGTAACAAACACAGCTGCTGGCTAGTACACTCGTACCACCTGGCGGCAGTGTGGTTGTTTTGGCAGCCAGCGAATGAGAGTCAGACAGACTGTCATTGGTTGGTGCGCTGCGGCCACAGCCGGAGCCGGGCTGGAGCTCACTCATGAGCTCCATCTTCAGGCTCCTGCAGTGGGTGATGGCGTCTCTCCAATAATGCAGAGCGGAACAGTCCGGGAGGATGGAGGAGCGGAAGACGGCAGCGGACGCAGAGCAGGAGTGGGGATTCAGGTAAGTGGGTTTTTTTTGTTTTTTTTACATGTTTGTCTGGCACTGCTGGGGGGGCTACTACTGGGGGGACTATATAAGGGGCACTGCATTGTGGGGACCACTACTGGGGGCACTGCATAGGGGGACTACTACTTGGGTCACTATATGAAAGGCACTACTGGGGGCACTGCATAGGGGGGACTACTACTGGGGGCACTGCATAGGGGGGACTACTACTGAGGGCACTGTATAAGGGGCACTGCAAAGGGGCACTGTATAAGGTGCACTACTGGGAGCACTGCATAGGGGGGACCACTACTGGGGGCACTGCATAGGGGGGACCACTACTGGGGGCACTGTATAAGGGGCACTACTGGGAGCCCTGTATAAGGACGACCACTACTGGGGGCCCTGTATAAGGTGCACTACTGGGAGCACTGCACAGGGGGGACCACTACTGGGGGCACTGTATATGGGGCACTACTGGGAGCACTGCATAGGGGGAACCACTACTGGGGGCACTGCATAGAGGGGACTACTACTGGGGCACTGTATAAGGGGCACTGCATAGGGGGCACCATTACTGGGGGCACTGTATAAGGGCCACTACTGGGGGCACTGCATATGGGGACCACTACTAGCGGGACTGTATAAGGGGCACTGTATAAGTGGTACTACTGGGGGCACTATAAGTGGCACTACTGGGGGCACTGCATAAGGGTGCATTACTGGGGTAACTGTATAAGGGCGCACTACTTTGGGCACTGTATAGGGGGATTACTACAGGGGGCACTGCATAAGGGACATTAAGGTGCATATGCAATAGAAAGGAATGTTCCCAGAGTGACGAGAAACAGTGGTGTGTCATGTCGCCGCGCCCCAATTTCCAAGTGGCCACGCCCCTTGTGACATGTGGCCACTCTCACTTTTTCGACACGCGCCTTAGGCGCACACCCCAGCCTGTGGGGGGGGCTCCATTTTTTAAATTGCCCTGGGCTCCAAATACCCTAGTTACGACACTGCTCATTATTCAAAACTAGGGAACACTGACAAGCAGTAGATTAAATGTCTGATTCAGAGTTAGGAGCAAATCAAAAAGGATAAAAAAAACCTGAAGGTATTTGCACCTTGGTAAAACCATGCTGCACTGCAGGTGGGGCAGAATTATAATATACAGATTTATAGTTGGGAAGGAGGATGTCCTAAATGAAATTTAAATTTCAGTTCAAAACATAGCTGCCCAGTATGTGCGAGCTACATGCAGAAGCAGATAGTATTTATCCTGCATGCAAATAAAAATGCATTTGCATCCCCTGCATTGCAACATGGTTTGTTCCAGGAGCAAATTGCTCCAATTTTGCTCCTTTTTTTCATTTGCTCTAAACTCTGAATCAGGCCCAATGTAAGTGAGCTTAACACATCCTGTAATGAAAGCATGACAATACTGGCTGACTTTTGCATGCTCATGTTTAAACAAGCGGAAAGTGCTAGGGTAACTGTAATGGTGCATACACACGGTACGATCAGTCAGCGATAACGATATCACTGACTGATCGACCTGCACCTTCCTGCAGTGCTGAATGATATCGATCATCCACCACACCACCAACCCACCAACGAAGGCCAGCGTCCCGTGATCAACGATATATAGTAACCTGGTCGATATTGACCGGGTTGGCCTGCATGCATGGTCGATGGACGATATCTTTGTTGTCCATATGTGCCCGCGCATCGCAAGTCATTGGTGAGTTGGAGGCACCGAAAAATGCCCGATATGAACGATAAGGAAATGTGAAAACAATGTTCTTTTAAATGCATCGCCATAGGCTCATTCAGAGTTTGGCAACAAACAACTCAAAAGTCATTAAGACCACATTTGTGACTTTGGCAAGTCTCTCTCCAGGAGGTGTGTGGAGAGGGAGGTGGAGGAGGGCAGGATGGGGTGCCAATAATCACATCATTGTAGCCCTGCCTCCATGCCATTTTGCCGTGATCCCTGGCTTTGCCATGCTGGGGTCGGAGCCGCAATGATGCGATTCATTCTGTGATAATACATTTCTGAAAAAGCAGTACATGAAAAGAGGTTCATACATCCAAATTGTGATCTTCTCTCTCCTTTCTGGATTGCTTTTCCCCTTCCCTAGCAATAAAGTAATGTACTTTTCTCTACTCACCAAGGCTGAAGAGAATAAGAAATTTGAGACACACGAACTCCTGTCGGTCCACCTGAAGTGAATGGAGGAGAATAACCAGCTCTTGTGCTCTGAGAACCAAGTTATTCAGTGTGGATCCCGCCTGGGTTGAGATGGATGACATTTCAATCTGAAAAAACACATGAATTGATCTTATACTGAGCCTTCCATTATAGTTGTCTGCATCACAACAGAGTGAGAGAGAATACTGGCGGTAATTTACATTTACATTATTGCCGCTGAGAGCTTGCAAGTTTCACACCTACTAATCATTCTAAATAAAAGCCTCATAATCAAATGTAGAGATTTGAAACCAAGTGGAATCTCATATTGGGGGAGATGTATCAAACTTCTGAGAGAGAAAGAGTGAGAGAGGGATAAAGTCATACTTGCCGACATTCAGCTCCCTCCTTCCAGGAAGGAGCTGAATGCCTGCACACAGTGGGGGGTGTGGCCGGGCAATGGGTACATTTGGGGGCGTGGCCGCATGATCGCGTCATCGTGGCCCCGCCCCTCCTCACAATGCCGAAAATAAAGGCATTGTGAAGCAGGGGGCGAAGCCACGATGACGCAATTCAGCGCAAATCGCGTCATTGGGCCCCCCACTGCGGGGGTTTCTAGTAGGTAGTCGGGAGGGCAGGCGGCTTGCCTGCCTTTCTGGGGGGTCGGGAGTGCCATCCGATATTCGGGAGGCTCCCAACCAAATCAGGAGGGTAGGCAAGCCTGGACAAAGTATCAACCAGTTAGCTTCTATTATTTTCAAACACAGCCTGTAAAATCACAGTTAGAAGCTGATTGGTTGATACTTTATCACTTTCCGCTTTATCTCTCTCCAAGGTTTGATTAATCTCCCCCTGTGTCTCTTGAGAAAATTCTACTTATCAATTCACTGAACAATCAGTGATTTTGGGCCGAAAGGTTTGTTTTTCTCAATCCATTATAGTTTTATGTTTAAACGGGAAAAGCAGTTGATTAAAAATTAATGATTTTTTTAAGATTATTTGAAATTTATTCTGATATTATTCTCTATCATTGAGAGCCAGAGCTGGAAAAACAACAGGGTAGACGGGGCGCTCACCCAGGGTCCCACACACACTGGGGAGCCCCCTCACATAGTTACATCACCAGCTTGGGGCACTGTGGCATAATTTGAACTGGGATTTCTGTGCGGCATAATGTGAACTGGTGGCACTACAGTGTGTTTAACTCATTTACATATTTACACATTATTCTTTTTAATAACATCACCACAACCTTAGTCCGGCCCTGTTGGGAACACTTTTCATCACGTTCTTTATCACATATTCCAGCATTTTCTTATGCCAAAAGGTAAATATAAGCTTGCATATTAACTGAGTAATATTTATAAGCTTATGTGCATTACATTTTTTGTATTTGTATTATGAAATCCATTAATGACCTAATGGCAAAGGCAAAGCATTTGCTCGGAGAAGGGCATCCCTGCATCACAGTAACATAACTGTCAGTAAATTTTTTTTTTACTAATGTATGAAATAAAAATATTGTTATATAGTTAGAGCTTAGAGGTAATATTGAAGAAACAACATCAGATGCACAGGAAGCTACAGTAAATGTCACTTAGAATTCCGATTCACATACATAATAGTGTAGGCGGCATTTTATGTGGCATGGGTATGAAATGTATATTTTATGTTTCACATCTGGAATTAATACACCCTTTTCACCTATAGTCATTTAGTTTACTAAAATTCACTGAGCAATGTCTATCAAATGAGTATTAGTGTATAAAAATGTTTCCATATATATATATATATATTAAAAAAAAAGTTTTCATAAATGTAGAAAATAAGATGTTAAATAGACTAAGGGGTCTATGTACTAAACCTTGGATAAAAATAAAGAAATAAAGTACCAACCAATCAGCTCCTAGCTGTTACTTTACAGGCTGTGTTTAAAAAATGGTAGTTAGGAGCTGATTGGTTGGTACTTTATCTCCATCCACTTTATCTCTCTCCAACGCTTAGTACATAGATCCCTAAATGTGGAAAGGTTTGAATTTTCACCATCATTATGGCACACTCAAAATTTGTTTACCGCTAGGTTCTCAGTAAAGCACAGCATCCAGAAAGGGGGTTGAGTAAAGGGAAAATTAAAGTTTAGGCTATACATGTACAACAGTATTAATTAACACTATTAAATGAGTCGCTAGTATGGCCTCTTGTGCAACTTTAATTAAATACGTTTTTTCTTTATTGTTTCCTTCTGTGCCTTGCAGGTAGTAGTTTTATTTAATCAGACAGAAGGGGAGACTTACTAATACCACTTTTATATCAAAGTTCCGGATCTGACACGGGGGTTGGAACAGGGTTCCATTCCGGACCCCTTTCAAACTGAAGCGCCGTTCACACCGGAGCTGGGTCTGCAGTGACCTGGCTCTTCCGGCGTTTGCAGTAGACGCTTGGAGATGATGGCATCTCCAAGCGCCACTGAAGCCCGCCAATCAGGCAGCATGCAGCACGATACGGGTCATTGTGACCCGGTTCGCTCCGTTTACACTGCAAAGTACCCAAGTTGGATCCCCGGGTCCTTGTACCCGGGTGGATCCATTTACACAGACAAAATTCCCGGGTTGATGCGCATCAACCCAGGATTTTTAGGTCGGTGTAAAAGGGGTATAACCTGCAGATTGATCAAGCTGCAGGTTTTCCTGTGCTCTGGTGTGTGAACTGATAAACCAAGCAATTTAATAAACACTAACCTGCTTATGAAAAAATAGGATTCTAAATACAAATGTAAAAACTGTCAAGTGCATAAGAAGAAATACGTAGTTAATATTGCCCCCTTTATATAAATAATTACTATTGTTCCCTTTATATAAAATAAATTATTATGGACTCCTTTTATACACAGAAATAATTAATATAAGATAAATATTATTGCTCCCGTAAGATAATTAATTAATATGGCAAACAGTGACCCTGCCTATAGAGTTCAGGTTGTTTGTCCAACTGAGAATTCTGGAAGTTATTGCATGATCAAAATCTATTGTCCCACATATGATGATCCACAGCAAGGGAGGAATTATACGGTGTCCAAAAAGTGTGACAATGGAGCCAAGAGTCATAGGAAGCTCTTCATTGGCGGTATTCCCCCCATACCAACCAGTGTATAACAATCCAACTGGTTAAGCAACTGGGCTATCTGTGATAAGGCATCCGCTGGTTTGTACATAACTTTGCCATACCAGAGCACCTCTACACACATATTCCCAACAAATACAACATACAGTATAAAATATAGCTAAAGGACAAAAGAATAAAGAGGAATATTCTTTATCATAAAGGAAATATAAAAATGTTAATTATAATCCTAAAAAATAATGCTAAGCATGAATGATTGGCAGGATTCATGAACAGAATAATTGCTGTCATTTCAATAAAATTTTTTAATTGTTTTAAATTAATTAGGTAACAATAAAATATAAAAACTAATTAACAAAGCCTAAAACTGTACAAGATGTGACTATAAACATCATAATAACAGTCACTTGTGTAACAAAAAGCCAGCTTATACCAGTTTTCACAGAACTTAGGGGCTAATTCAGCAGTGCACGCAAGTTCAGCAGTGAACGCAAATTCCCGATTAACAGGAATCTGCGCATGCGCAGTACCCATTCTGCAAGTGTGCAGAATTGGTCCTGCTAACACGCATGCTAGCCCTTGAATGTCTCTGCCTGATTGACTGGCAGATGCATATAAGGGGCGATGCCGGGACAGAAACGGGCCAGCCCAGAGACTGAGCGAATGTATGCAGTATCCTGGGCTCGCAAGCCAGATAGCCTGAGTAAGCTGAGGCTTCCTGGGAACGCAAATGCAGCACAGATCGCAAATGCAACAGGGGGTGCCATACACCTCCTGCTGCATTTGCATGATTGCAAGGATCGCATTGCAAAGCTGCCTATGTGCAGCTTTGCAATTATGATCCTTGCTGAATCAGACCTTAAAGGGGGGTATCCACTTAGCGATTTAACCAAGCGATTGCACGATAACGTCGTTGTGCATTCGCTTGCAAATTGCTCATGCATCGTGCATGCATTGGACATGTTTTGGTCGGAAACGACCAGCGATGCGCATACCCGCTGGTCGTTTCCGACATCTATCATCGCCTGTACATGCTGGTCAACCTGACGTTCCCATCAGGTTCAGCAATGTGCGGGGATGATGGATGTGCCTAGACTGAATGAGTGAACGTTCAGTCTAGGCACATCACTAGATCTACAAACTAGAGCACGATTGCAATGTTGTAATCGTGCTGTCGTTTCCATGTCTATTAGTGGATACGCGGCTTTAGTTTGGTCTCATCATGGGGGGTTGTTAGTAAAATGCAGACGTGTCTGACCATTTAAACATGCTGCCATACATTACCAGATTTTCACTCCAATCAGCCAGATTGG
Organism: Taudactylus pleione; assembly: GCA_031769625.1. Taxonomy (NCBI): domain Eukaryota; kingdom Metazoa; phylum Chordata; class Amphibia; order Anura; family Myobatrachidae; genus Taudactylus; species Taudactylus pleione. The sequence goes on from JAUIMM010000109.1 coordinate 860,037, forward strand.
ACAGATATCTGACAGATTATTGTATAGTATTAATTACATGATTGTTCTTAACTGGATATGCACATATGTATTACACCTTTCCATGTTTGTGTAGCTTGGGATACATTAATAAATCAGGAATTGTCAAGATTTTAAAAATACTCTGCTTATCCCTTTTCGGAATTAATGACTACATATATAAGAAACTTTACCCATTATTTGTGCTATTATATGACAGGAATAGATGGTATTATAAATATTGTGAAAACAAAGGCATTATCAGACTCATGCTTCTATCTAGGCCTTATTCAGAGATGGACACAAATAGCTCCTCCATTTTGGGAAACAGATCCTGGCTCCACACGGACCCCTGCAGCCTATTGGTCTGCCACGTCCAGCGCACAGTAAGTGACGTTGCAAGATGAGATATGTGCAGTGTGGCTTCTGTGCATGTGCAGCTCTCAACCATCGGAGATGTATGTGAGCATCGGAGTTCCATTCATCTCTGATTTAGTCTCTCAGTCATCACAATGTCCCTATGGAATCGGTATGTAATGCCGGCGGCTGTTTAGCCACCGGATCAAATACCGACAGCGGCAGCCAGACGGGTCGGAATCCCAACAGCATCAGCATCTACATCATCATCTACCACCCCCTAACCCTCCCTTAGGGGTGCCTAACCCTAACCTCCCCCGTTAGTGCCTAAACCAAGCCCCCCTTCCCCAGCACCCTAAACCGAACCCTGCCGGGGGGTGCCTAACCCTAAACCCCCCTAGTGGTGCCTACCCCTAACCCTCCCTTTCCCAAACCTAACCCTAACCCTCCCTGGGGGGTGCCTAAACCTAAGTCCCCCCGGCGGTCCCTAATGCTAATCCTCCCCACCCGTGGCTACACGCTAAGACACCCGGCTTACCTTCGTTCGGTAAGCCGGGTGTCGGGATTTAGTAGTGGGGCTAATGATGGGCATCGGGACTTTGACGCCTATCTTTAGTCCTGTGTTGGGATGTGGCTGTTGGGATATCGCCGCGCAGGATAGCGCCCACCGGTATCCTGACTACATACCTGTCCCTACCCTTCAGTACTGACGTACAGTATACGATATTCTGATTTTACGTCATACGTGGAACGAGAATATTCACAGAATTTGTCTGTTACTACATTTCTAGATCTGCGGTTGTGCCTTGTGACAGATTGTACCCGAAAAAGCACATTGATTGAAAACATCTGGTTGACAATAAATTTAACATAATTTTTTGGTTCAAAGTTATGGGACCCCTGTTGCAGCCTGAAATACACATACGTCAGATATATAATGTAACAACATGAGGGTATGTGCGACAATGAATGTTCTGATTTTGAAGGGATGGTGAGAAAAGGGCAAAGAATGTTAATTAAGAAACAACAAGCACGCACAGTTATTATGTGAGCTGATCCCCCATTTTTAAACCTAAGAAATGACCTATAAGTAGAAATTGGCGTTAGTAGCCTATTACTTTCAGCAGCTTGTTCTCACAGCTCCTTCTGTAAATACAGATGGGGGATGTGTCTCTACTCCTGAGAAATATGCTGCTCCTCACCACACTGTCCCCCTATTGAGGGCTGGTGAAAGCCGTGACAATGCCCTCCCTGCCTGTGTTTGTGAATACTTTGTATCTCTCTGCGAGATCATTGTTTGTCCCTTTTGTGCAACAACAATTCTGGAACCCAGCAAAAAAATAAACTAAACAAGAGGCATCTGCTTGTGTCTGGACTGTGTATCCCCAGCATGCACCCTGTCTAACATGAGAACCGCAAGTTATAACTCATCTATCAGCCCTCTTGTGCCAGAGTGCCACTTAGTCATTAAACAAGCAATTAAAAGTTGTGTATACATGTATCTCTATCAGTGTCAACATGCCTGCAGTTTGTCAGAACAAATGGAAGTTACTCCCTATATTCAATGTATTGCAATGTATTGCATTGCCAATTGCTGTATCGTATAAAGGGGAAATATGGTAAGTGTTTAAATTACGTTTAGTCCTGCATAATGATATGTTTGTAAATAATGTTTATGCATCTGTATTACACAATCTACTTACTGTACTTTACCGAATTTTATTTACCTGTAAACTAGGGGAGTAATTATGTATGTAAGAGAGATGGCCTATGAGAAATAGGCAGAGATGAATCAAACATTCTAAAGAGGGCTAATAGAGATGTTCGCCATAGCAACCAATCAGCTTCTGACTATCATTTACCAAGTACATTCTGCAAAATGGTAACTAATTGCCGATTGGCTGCTACAGACAACTTTTACACCTGTCCTTTTTAGACGGTTTAATATATCTCCCCATAATGATAGAAAAAAATTAAATACTAGAAAAATGGTGCTTACAAGTCCTTTTTCATCCTGCATACTATTTATTTTGTCACTCCACCACCCTAAATAGAACACTACTCCATATCTGTCAATGGGAAGGATTCAAATTTTTATGAAAATCATTTACTGTCTAGGTCACCCAGATGTTCTGAAGTTCAGTTTTAAACCAATCTATAAGCATGCATATTCTTATTTAATATTTATAATGTATATTAATTTATAATCAATAATAAGTTGAAAATATTATTATTTGTTTTAAAAAGAGTGTTATATTATTATTTTTAAGTGTACAGTGGACACATATATAATTTAATTATTTACAGGGGCACATATATAATTTAAAAAATTATTAGAAGGGTACATACATTATTTTAAATAAGTATGGGACACAGATATAATTTTAAATAATTACTGTTGCACATAAATTAATTAAAATTAGGGGCATGTATTTTGTATTTTAAGTATAAGGGAGCACATACAGTCAGGTGCATAAATATTGGGACATTGACAGAATTTTCAGATTTTGGCCTCTATTCACCACCACAATGGCTTTGAAATGAAACAAATAAGATGTGCTTTAACTGCAGACTTTCAGATTAATTTGAGGGTAATTACATCCAAATCAGGTGAACGGTGTAGGAATTACAACGGTTTCTATATGTGCCTTCCACTTTTTAAGGGGCCATAAGTAATGGGACAAACTAAACAACCCAAATCTAACTTTCACTTTTTAATACTTTGTTGCAAATCCTTTGCAGGTAATTACAGCCTGAAGTCTGGAACGCATAGATATCACCAGACGCTGGGTTTCATCCCTGGTGATGCTCTGCCAGGCCTCTACTGCAAATGTCTTCAGTTCCTGCTTGTTCTTGGGGCATTTTCTCTTCAGTTTTGTCTTTATCAAGTGAAATGCATGCTCAATCGGATTCAGGTCAGGGGATTGACTTGGCCATTGCATAACATTCCACTTTTTAGCCTTAAAAAACTCTTTGATTGCTTTTGCAGTATGCTTTGGGTCAATGTCCATCTGCACTGCGAAGTGCCGTCCAATGAGTTCTGAAGCATTTGACTGAATATGAGCATATAATATTGCCCGAAACACTTCAGAATTGATTCTGCTGCTTTTGTCAGCAGTCACATCATCAATCAACTGACTTTCTCCTTATGCTCATTGACTTTCTCCCTAAGCTCATTGTCTTCCTCTCTATGCTCCTTGTCTTTCTCCCTAAGCTCATGGGACCTCATTCAGAGGCAGTTGTTAGATGCAAGCGGTCGCTCTAAATGAGGGCGGCCGCTTGCATCTTGTATTGCCGCCTCTTGGTCGATCGCTAAGCTTTGGGTTACCACCCACAGCTCTAGCGACTGACCAGGGTGATGGTCGCGATTGTCAAGACCATCGCGAACATCGGGTCTTGCGACGAGACCCTAAGGTTGGGTCTCAGCACTTGCAAGCCCCAGGGAGCTTCCTGCTCTGATCGAGCAGGAAGCTCCCCACTGACATCACTGCTGATGTCAGTGGGGCCGCCCCCAAATGGCAAGCATTCCTTCGAAAACACCTCCGTTTGGCCGGCCACGCCCCCTGCCCGCCATCCAAACGGGGCAAGCTGTCACTCACCATCGACAGCTCACCCCCTTTGGTGCGAGACCCGAAGTGACGGAGCACCCGTCGCTAGCCGGGTCTCGCGCATGCGCACGTCAGAGCCGGCTCCAATGTGCGCATGCCCAGTGGGGGAACATCGACCTGGCTGCGAGCGCTCAGCGCTTGCGACAAGGTCTGAATGAACCCCCTTGTCTTTCTTCCTGTGCTCATTGTATTTCTCCCTATGCTGCTTGTCTTTCACCCTAAGATCATTGTCTTTCTCCCTAAGCTCATTGTCTTTCTCCCTATGCTGCTTGTTTTTCTCCCTATGCTCATTGTCTTTCTCCCTATGCTGCTTGTCTTTCTCCTTAAACTCATTGTCTTTCTCCCTATGCTCTTTGTCTATCTCCCTATGCTCCTTGTCTTTCTCCCTAAGCTCATTGGCCCTCATTCAAAGGCGATCTCAGGAAGCGATCTCTCTCTCTGAATGTGGGCGGCCGCTTCTTTTTTTTAGTTCGGTCTCCTGGTCATTAGCTAAGCTGCCGGTTACCATCGGGGCTTGCGACGAAACCGTAAGGTTGGGTCTCGGCAACCGCAAGCCTCAGGGAGCTTCCTGCTCTGATCGAGAAGGAAGCTCCCCACTGACATTACTGCTGATGTCAGTGCGGCCGCCTACCAAAACGGTAAGCATTCCATTAGGAACGCCTCCGTTTGTGTAGCCACCCCCCCCAGCCCTGCCTACAAAGCGGACCGAGCTGTCGAACTACATCGACAGCCGCCCCTTTTGTAGTGAGCTCCGGAGCGAGAGAGTTTCTCTCTCACTCCGGGGCTTGCGCACACGCAGAATGGCTTCTGCGCGTGCACAGGGCCTAAACATCGATCCGGTTGCGAGCGCTTAGAGCTTGCGACTGGGTCTGAATGAGGTCCCTATGCTCATTGACTTTCTCCCTATGCTCCTTGTCTTTCTTCTTATGTTGCTTGTCTTTCTCCCTATGCTAATTGTTTTTATCCCTATGCTCATTGTCTTTCTCACTAGGCTCATTGACTTTCTCCCTATGCTCATTGACTTTCTCCCTATGCTCATTGACTTTCTCCCTATGCTGCTTGTCTTTCTCCCTATGCTGCTTGTCTTTCTCCCTATGGTGCTTGTCTTTCTCCCTATGCCCATTGTGTTTCTCTCTATGCTGCTAGTTTTTCTCCCTAAGATCATTGCTTTTCTCCCTATGCCCATTGTTTTTTCTCTAAGCTCATTTTCTGTTTCCCTATGCTCATTGTTTTCTCCCTATGCTCATTGACTTTCTCCCTAAACTCATTGGCTTTCTCCCTAAGCTCATTGTCTTTTTCCCTATGCTAATAGTTTTTCTCCCTATGTTGCTTGTTTTTCTCCCTATACTCATTGACTTTCTCCCTAAGCTTATTGTCTTTCTCCCTATGCTGCTTGTTTTTCTCCCTATGCTGCTTGTTTTTCACCCTAGGCTCCTTGTTTTTCTACCTATGTTCATTGACTATCTCCCTAAACTCATTGACTTTCTCCCTATGCTCCTTGTCTTTCTCCCTAAACCTATGATCTTTCTCCCTATGCTCTTTGTCTTTCTCCCTAAAATCATTGTCTAACTCCGTAAGCTCATTGTCTTTCTCCCTATGCTCATTGTCTTTCTCATTATGCTACTTGATTTTCTCCCTATGCTCATTGTCTTTCTCCCTATGCTAATCGACTTTTTCCCTATTCTCATTGACTTTCTCTCCATGCTGCTTGTTTTTCTCCATATGCTCATTAACTTTCTCCCTAAGCTCATTGTCTTTCTCCCTATGCTGCTTTTCTTTCTCCCTAAGCTCACTGTCTTTCTCCCTATACTGCTTGTTTTCTCCCTATGCTCATTGTCTTTCTACATATGCTCATTCATTTTCTTCCTAAGCTCTTTGGCTTTCTCCATATGCTTATTGTCTTTCTCCCTATGCTGCTTGTTTTTCTCCCTATACTCATTGACCTTCTCCCTATGCCCATTGTCTTTTCTCTACGCTCATTTTCTGTCTCCTTATGCTCATTGTCTTTCTTCTTAGGCTGCTTCTTTTTCTCCCTATGCTCATTGTCTTTCTCCCTATGCTCATTGTCTTTCTCCCTATGCTCATTGTCTTTCTCCCTAAGCTCATTGACTTTCTCCCTATGCTCAGTGTCTTTCTCCCTATGCTCTTTGTCTTTCTCCCTATGCTCCTTGTCTTTCTCCCTAAGCTCATTGGCCCTCATTTAAATGCGATCTCAGGAAGCGATCTCTCTCTCTGAATGTGGGTGGTCGCTTGTTTTTTTTAGTTCGGCCTCCTGGTCATTAGCTAAGCTGTCGGTTACCATCGGGGCTTGCGACGAAACCGTAAGGTTGGGTCTCGGCAACTACAAGCCTCAGGGAGCTTCCTGCTCTGATCGAGAAGGAAGATCCCCACTGACATTACTGCTGATGTCAGTGCGGCCGCCTACCAAAACGGTAAGCATTCCATTAGGAACACCTCCGTTTGTGTAGCCACCCCCCCGCCCTGCCTACAAAGCGGACCGAGCTGTCGAACTACATCGACAGCCGCCCCTTTTGTAGTGAGCTCCGGAGCGAGAGAGTTTCTATCTCACTCCGGGATTTGCGCACTCGCAGAATGGTTTCTGCGCATGCACAGGGCCTAAACATCGACCCGGTTGCGAGCACTTAGCGCTTCCGACTGGGTCTGAATGAGGTCCCTATGCTCATTGACTTTCTCCCTATGCTCCTTGTCTTTCTTCTTATGTTGCTTGTCTTTCTCCCTATGCTAATTGTTTTTATCCCTATGCTCATTGTCTTTCTCACTAGGCTCATTGACTTTCTCCCTATGCTCATTGACTTTCTCCCTATGCTGCTTGTCTTTCTCCCTATGCTGCTTGTCTTTCTCCCTATGGTGCTTGTCTTTCTCCCTATGCCCATTTTGTTTCTCTCTATGCTGCTAGTTTTTCTCCCTATGCCCATTGTTTTTTCTCTAAGCTCATTTTCTGTTTCCCTATGCTCATTGTTTTCTCCCTATGCTCATTGACTTTCTCCCTAAACTCATTGGCTTTCTCCCTAAGCTCATTGTCTTTTTCCCTATGCTGCTTGTTTTTCTCCCTATGCTGCTTGTTTTTCACCCTAGGCTCCTTGTTTTTCTACCTATGTTCATTGACTATCTCCCTAAACTCATTGACTTTCTCCCTATGCTCCTTGTCTTTCTCCCTAAACTTATGATCTTTCTCACTATGCTCTTTGTCTTTCTCCCTAAAATCATTGTCTAACTCCGTAAGCTCATTGTCTTTCTCCCTATGCTCATTGTCTTTCTCATTATGCTACTTGATTTTCTCCCTATGCTCATTGTCTTTCTCCCTATGCTAATCGACTTTTTCCCTATTCTCATTGACTTTCTCTCCATGCTGCTTGTTTTTCTCCATATGCTCATTAACTTTCTCCCTAAGCTCATTGTCTTTCTCCCTATGCTGCTTTTCTTTCTCCCTAAGCTCACTGTCTTTCTCCCTATACTGCTTGTTTTCTCCCTGTGCTCATTGTCTTTCTACATATGCTCATTCATTTTCTTCCTAAGCTCTTTGGCTTTCTCCATATGCTTATTGTCTTTCTCCCTATGCTGCTTGTTTTTCTCCCTATACTCATTGACCTTCTCCCTATGCCCATTGTCTTTTCTCTACGCTCATTTTCTGTCTCCTTATGCTCATTGTCTTTCTTCTTAGGCTGCTTCTTTTTCTCCCTATGCTCACTGTGTTTCTGACTATGCTGCTTGTCTTTCTCCCTAAGCTCATTGTCTTTCTCACTTTGCTCATTGACTTTCTCCGTTTGCTCATTGACTTTCTCCCTATGCTCATTGTCATTCTTCCTATGCTCATTGTCTTTCTCCCTATGCTCATTGACTCTCTCCCTAAGCTTATTTTCTTTCTCCTTGTGCTCATTGACTTTCTCCCTATGCTGTTTGTCTTTCTCCCTAAGCTCATTGTCTTTCTCCTTAGGCTGCTTATTTTTCTTCCTATGCTCATTGACTTTCTCCCTAAGCTCATTGTCTTTCTCCCTAAGATCATTGTTTTTCTCCCTATGTGGCTTGTCTTTGTCCCTAAGCTCATAGGACCTCATTCAGAGGCAGTCGCAAGAAGCGATCGCTCTCTCTGAATGAATGCGGGCGCTTATTTTTTTTAGTGCGGCCTCCTGATCGCAAGCTAAGCAGTGGGTTAGCTGTGATCACCATCGCGACCATCGGGGCTTGCGACAAGACCCTAAGGTTAGGTCTGGGCACTCGCAAGCCCCAGGAAGCACCCAGCTTACATCAGTGATGTCAGTGCAGCCGTCCTCAAAATGGTAGGCATTCCTTAAGGAACACCTCCATTCTGGAAACCACCTTCCACGGCCCACCTTCAAAAAGGGGCAAGCTGTCGATCAATATCAACAGCCGCCCCTTTTGTAGCGAGCTCCGGAGTGAGAGAGCTTCTCTCTCGATCCAGGGCTTGCGCATGCGCAGGACTGCACATTGACCAGGTTGAGAGCACATCGGAGCTTGTGACCGGGTATTCATGACCCCCATTATCTTTCTCCCTAAGCCCATTGTCTTTCTCCCTATGCTCATTGAATTTCTCCATAAGCTCATTGACTTTCTCCCTATGCTCATTGACTTTCTTCCTATGCTCTTTGTTTTTCTCCCTATGCTCCTTGTATTTCTCCCTATGCTCATTGTCTTTCTCCCTATGCTCATTGACTTTCTCCCTATGCTGCTTGTCTTTCTCCCTATGCTCCTTGTCTTTCTCCCAATGCTCATTGTTTTTCTCCCTAAGCTCATTGTTTTTCTCCTTAGGCTGCTTCTTTTTCTTCCTATGTTCTTTGTGTTTCTGACTATGCTGCTTGTCTTTCTCCCTATTCTCATTGGCTTTCACCCTATGCTCCTTGTCTTTCTTCCTATGTTGCTTGTCTTTCTTCCTATGCTGCTTGTCTTTCTCCCTATGCTGCTTGTCTTTCTCCATATGCTTATTGACTTTCTCCCATTGCTGCTTATCTTTCTCTCTATGCTGCTTGTCTTTCTCCCTATGCTCCTTCTCATTCTCCCTATGCTCATTGACTTTCTACCTATGCTCATTGTCTTTCTCCCTATTCTCCTTGTCTTTCTTCCTATGATCATTGTCTTTCTCCCTATGCTCCTTGACTTTCTCCCTATGTTCATTGTCTTTCTCCCTAAGATCATTGTTTTTCTCCCTATGCCCATTGCTTTTCTCCCTATGCTGCTAGTCTTTCCCGCTAAGCTCATTGACTTTCTCTCTATGCTGCTTGTCTTTCTCCCTATGCTCATTGACTTTCTCCCTTTGCTGCTTATCTTTCTCTCTATGCTCCTTGTCTTTCTCCCTATGCTCCTTGTCTTTCTCCCTATGCTCATTGTCTTTCTCCCTATGCTCATTGTCTTTCTCCCTTTGCTGCTTATCTTTCTCTCTATGCTTCTTGTCTTTCTCCCTATGCTCATTGACTTTCTCTCTATGCTCATTGTCTTTCTCCCTATGCTACTTGTCTTTCTCCCTTTGTTGCTTATCTTTCTCTCTATGCTCCTTGTCTTTCTCCCTATGCTCATTGACTTTCTCCCTATGCTGCTTGTTTTTCTCCCTATGCTCATTGTCTTTCTCCCTATGCTCATTGTCTCTCTCCCTATTCTCATTGTCTTTCTCCGTATGCTCATTGTCTTTCTCCCTATGCTCATTGTCTTTCTCCCTAATCTCATTTACTTTCTCCCTTAGCTCATTGTTTTCCTCCTTAGGCTGTTTCTTTTTCACCCTATACTGATTGTGTTTCTGACTATGCTGCTTGTCTTTCTCCCTAAGGTGATTGACTTCCTCCCTAAACTCATTGTCTTTCTCCCTATACTCATTGTCTTTCTCCCTATGCTCATTGTCTTTCCCCCTATGCTGCTTGTCTTTCTCCCTATGCCCCTTGTCTATCTCCCTGTGCTCATTGTCTTTCTCCCTATTCTCATTTACTTTCTCCCAAAGCTCATTTACTTTCTCCCTTAGCTCATTGTTTTCCTCCTTAGGCTGCTTCTTTTTCTCCCTATGCTCATTGTCATTCTCCCTGTGCTCAATGTCTTTCTCCCTTTTCTCATTTACTTTCTCCCTAAGCTCATTGTTTTTCTCCTTAGGCTGCTTCTTTTTCTCCCTATGCTCATTGTATTTCTGACTATGCTGCTTGTCTTTCTCCCTTTGCTCATTGATTATCTCTCTTTGCTCATTGACTTTCTCCCTATGCTCATTGACTCTCTCCCTAAGCTCATTGTCTTTCTCCTTGTGCTCATTGTCTTTGTCACTATGCTGCTTGTCTTTCTCTTTTTGCTCATTGATTATCTCTCTTTGCTCATTGGCTTTCTCCCTAAGCTCATTGTCTTTCTCCTTGTGCTCATTGACATTATCCCTATGCTGTTTCTCTTTCTCCCTAAGCTCATTGTTTTTCTCCCTATGCTGCTTGTTTTTCTCCCTATGCTCATTGTCTTTCTCACTATGCTCATTGTCTCTCTCCCTATTCTCATTGTCTTTCTCACTATGGTCATTTACTTTCTCCGTAAGTGCATTGTCTTTCTCCCTAAACTCATTGTCTTTCTCCATATACTCATTGTCTTTCTCCTTATTCTCATTTACTTTCTCCCTAAGCTCATTTACTTTCTCCATTAGCTCTTTGTTTTCCTCCTTAGGCTGCTTCTTTTTCTCCCTATGCTTATTGTGTTTCTGACTATGCTTCTTGTCTTTCTCCCATTGCTCATTGACTTTCTCCCTATGTTGCTTATCTTTCTCCCTATGCTCCTTGTTTTTCTCCCTATGCTCATTGTCTTTCTCCCTATGCTGCTTATCTTTCTCCCTACGCTCCTTGTTTTTCTCCCTATGCTCATTGTCTTTCTCCCTATGCTCATTGTCTTTCTCCCTATGCTGCTTATCTTTCGCCCTATGCTCCTTGTTTTTCTCCCTATGCTCATTGTCCTTCTCCCTATGTTCATTGTCTTTCTCCCTAAGATCATTGTTTTTCTCCCTATGCCCATTGTTTTTCTCCCTATGCCCTTTGTCTTTCTCCCTATGCTCATTGACTTTCTCCCTATGCTCATTGACTTTCTACCTATGCTCCTTGACTTTCTACCTATGCTTATTGACTTGCTCCCTTTGCTGCTTATCTTTATCTCTATTCTCATTGTCTTTCTACCTATGCTCATTGACTCTTTCCCTAAGCTCATTGTCTTTCTCCCTGTGGTCATTGTCTTTGTCCCTCTGCTCATTGTCTTTCTCTCTATGCTCATTGTCTTTCTCCCTAAGATCAATGTCTTTCTCCCTATGCTGCTTGTTTTTCACCCTATGCTCATTGTCTTTCTCCCTATGCTCATTGACTCTCTCCCTAAGCTCATTGTCTTTCTCCCTAAGATCAATGTCTTTCGCCCTATGCTCCTTGTCTTTCTCCCTCTGCTCATTGTCTTTCGCTCTATGCTCATTGTCTTTCTCCCTATGCTGCTTGTTTTTCTCCCTATGCTCATTGTCTTTCTCCCTATGCTCATTGACTCTCTCCCTAAGCTCCTTGTCTTTCTCCCTGTGCTCATTTACTTTCTCCCTTAGTTTTCCTCCTTAGGCTGATTCTTTTTCTCCCTATGCTCCTTTTATTTCTCCTTACGCTCATTGACTTTCTCCCTATGCTCATTGTCTTTCTCCCTATGCTCATTGTCTTTCTCCCTGTGCTCATTTACTTTCTCCTTATGCCCATTGTCTTTTTCCCTATGCTGCTTGTCTTTCTGACCAATGCTCATTGACTTTCTCCCTATGCTCATTGTCTTTCTCCCTGTGCTCATTTACTTTCTCCTTATGCCCATTGTCTTTTTCCCTATGCTGCTTGTCTTTCTGACCAATGCTCATTGACTTTCTCCCTATGCTCATTGTCTTTCTTCCTATGCTGCTTATCTTTCTCTCTATGCTCATTGACTTTCTCCCTATGCTGCTTGTCTTTCTCCCTATGCTCATTGACTTTCTCCCTATGCTCATTGTCTTTTTACCTATGCTGTTTGTCTTTCTCCATATGCTCCTTGTTTTTCTCCCTATGCTCATTGTCTTTCTTTCTATGCTCATTGTCCTTCTCCCTATGCTCATTGACTTTCTCCCTGTGCTCATTGACTTTCTCCCTATGCTCATTGACTGTCTCCCTAAGATCATTATTTTTCTCCCTATGCTCATTGTCTTTCTCCTTAGGCTGCTCCTTTTTCTCCCTATGCTCATTGTCTTTCTCCCTATGCTCATTGACTTTCTCCCTAAGCTCATTGTCTTTCTCCCTAAGATCAATGTCTTTCTCCCTATGCTCCTTGTCTTTCTCCCTGTGCTCATTTACTTTCTCCCTTAGCTTATTGCTTTCCTCCTTAGGCTGCTTCTTTTTCTCCCTATGCTCATTGTGTTTCTGACTATGCTCCTTTTCTTTCTCCCTATGCTCATTGTCTTTCTCCCTGTGGTCATTGTCTTTGTCCCTATGCTGCTTGTCTTTCTCCCTATGCTCATTGACTTTCTCCCTATGCTGTTTGTCTTTCTCCCTAAGCTCATTGTCTTTCTCCTTAGGCTGCTTCCTTTTCTCCCTAAGCTCATTGTCTTTCTCCTTAAGATCAATGTCTTTCTCCCTACGCTCATTGTCTTTCTCCCTATGCTCATTGTTTTCCTCCTTAGGCTGCTTCTTTTTCTCCCTATGCTCATTGTGTTTCTGACTATGCTCCTTTTATTTCTCCCTATGCTCATTGTCTTTCTCCTTATGCTCATTGACTTTCTCCTTATGCTCATTGACTTTCTCCCTATGCTCATTGTCTTTCTTCCTATGCTGCTTATCTTTCTCTCTATGCTCATTGTCTTTCTCTCTATGCTCATTGACTTTCTCCCTATGCTGCTTGTCTTTCTCCCTATGCTCATTGACTTTCTCCCTATGCTCATTGTCTTTCTCCCTAAGATCATTGTCTTTTTCCCTATGCTCATTGACTTTCTCCTTAGGCTGTTTATTTTTCTCCCTATGCTCATTGTCTTTCTCCCTATGCTCATTGTCTTTCTCCCTATTCTCATTTACTTTCTCCCTAAGCTCATTGTTTTCCTCCTTAGGCTGCTTCTTTTTCTCCCTATGCTCACTGTGTTTCTGACTATGCTGCTTATTTTCTTTCTCCTTGTGCTCATTGACTTTCTCCCTATGCTGTTTGTCTTTCTCCCTAAGCTCATTGTCTTTCTCCTTAGGCTGCTTATTTTTCTTCCTATGCTCATTGACTTTCTCCCTAAGCTCATTGTCTTTCTCCCTAAGATCATTGTTTTTCTCCCTATGCGGCTTGTCTTTGTCCCTAAGCTCATAGGACCTCATTCAGAGGCAGTCGCAAGAAGCGATCGCTTTCTCTGAATGAATGCGGGAGCTTATTTTTTTTAGTGCGGCCTTCTGATCGCAAGCTAAGCAGTGGGTTAGCTGTGATCACCATCGCGACCATCGGGGTTTGCGACAAGACCCTAAGGTTAGGTCTGGGCACTCGCAAGCCCCAGGAAGCTCCCAGCTTACATCAATGATGTCAGTGCAGCCGCCCTCAAAATGGTAGGCATTCCTTAAGGAACGCCTCCATTCTGGAAACCACCTTCTCCGGCCCACCTTCAAAAAGGGGCAAGCTGTCGATCAATATCAACAGCCGCCCCTTTTGTAGCGAGCTCCGGAGTGAGAGAGCTTCTCTCTCGATCCAGGGCTTGCGCAAGCGCAGTGCGTGCGCAGGGCTACACACTGACCAGGTTGAGAGCACATCGGAGCTTGTGACCGGGTCTTCATGACCCCCATTATCTTTCTCCCTAAGCCCATTGTCTTTCTCCCTATGCTCATTGTCTTTCTCCCTATGCTCATTGTCTTTCTCCCTATGCTCCTTGTCTTTCTCCCAATACTCATTGTCTTTCTCCCTATGCTCATTGTCTTTCTCCATATGCTCATTGTCTTTCTCCCTGTGCTCATTTACTTTCTCCCTAAGCTCATTCTTTTTCTCCTTAGGCTGCTTCTTTTTCTCCCTATGCTCATTGTGTTTCTGACTATGCTGCTTGTCTTTCTCCCGATTCTCATTGGCTTTCTCCCTATGCTCCTTGTCTTTCTTCCTATGCTGCTTGTCTTTCTCCATATGCTTACTGACTTTCTCCCTTTGCTGCTTATCTTTCTCTCTATGCTGCTTGTCTTTCTCCCTATGCTCCTTCTCTTTCTCCCTATGCTCATTGACTTTGTACCTATGCTCATTGTCTTTCTCCCTATTCTGCTTGTCTTTCTTCCTTTGATCATTGTCTTTCTCCCTATGCTCCTTGTCTTTCTCCCTATGTTCATTGTCTTTCTCCCTAAGATCATTGACTTTCTCTCTATGCTGCTTGTCTTTCTCCCTATGCTCATTGACTTTCTCCCTTTGCTGCTTATCTTTCTCTCTATGCTCATTGACTTTCTCCCTCTGCACATTGTCTTTCTCTCTATGCTCATTGTCTTTCTCCCTCTGCTCATTGTCTTTCTCCCTATGCTCATTGACTTTCTCCCTCTGCTCATTGTCTTTCTCTCTATGCTCATTGTCTTTCTCCCTAAGATCAATGTCTTTCTCCCTATGCTGCTTCTTTTTCACCCTATGCTCATTGTCTTTCTCCCTATGCTCATTGACTCTCTCCCTAAGCTCATTGTCTTTCTCCCTAAGATCAATGTCTTTCTCCCTATGCTCCTTGTCTTTCTCCCTCTGCTCATTGTCTTTCGCTCTATGCTCATTGTCTTTCTCCCTATGCTGCTTGTTTTTCTCCCTATGCTCATTGTCTTTCTCCCTATGCTCATTGACTCTCTCCCTAAGCTCCTTGTCTTTCTCCCTGTGCTCATTTACTTTCTCCCTTAGTTTTCCTCCTTAGGCTGATTCTTTTTCTCCCTATGCTCCTTTTATTTCTCCCTACGCTCATTGACTTTCTCCCTATGCTCATTGTCTTTCTCCCTATGCTCATTGTCTTTCTCCCTGTGCTCATTTACTTTCTCCTTATGCCCATTGTCTTTTTCCCTATGCTGCTTGTCTTTCTGACCAATGCTCATTGACTTTCTCCCTATGCTCATTGTCTTTCTTCCTATGCTGCTTATCTTTCTCTCTATGCTCATTGACTTTCTCCCTATGCTGCTTGTCTTTCTCCCTATGCTCATTGACTTTCTCCCTATGCTCATTGTCTTTTTACCTATGCTGTTTGTCTTTCTCCATATGCTCCTTGTTTTTCTCCCTATGCTCATTGTCTTTCTTTCTATACTCATTGTCCTTCTCCCTATGCTCATTGTCCTTCTCCCTATGCTCATTGACTTTCTCCCTGTGCTCATTGACTTTCTCCCTATGCTCATTGACTGTCTCCCTAAGATCATTATTTTTCTCCCTATGCTCATTGTCTTTCTCCTTAGGCTGCTCCTTTTTCTCCCTATGCTCATTGACTTTCTCCCTAAGCTCATTGTCTTTCTCCCTAAGATCAATGTCTTTCTCCCTATGCTCCTTGTCTTTCTCCCTGTGCTCATTTACTTTCTCCCTTAGCTTATTGCTTTCCTCCTTAGGCTGCTTCTTTTTCTCCCTATGCTCATTGTGTTTCTGACTATGCTCCTTTTCTTTCTCCCTATGCTCATTGTCTTTCTCCCTGTGGTCATTGTCTTTGTCCCTATGCTGCTTGTCTTTCTCCCTATGCTCTTTGACTTTCTCCCTATGCTGTTTGTCTTTCTCCCTAAGCTCATTGTCTTTCTCCTTAGGCTGCTTCCTTTTCTCCCTAAGCTCATTGTCTTTCTCCTTAAGATCAATGTCTTTCTCCCTACGCTCATTGTCTTTCTCCCTATGCTCATTGTTTTTCTCCTTAGGCTGCTTCTTTTTCTCCCTATGCTCATTGTGTTTCTGACTATGCTCCTTTTATTTCTCCCTATGCTCATTGTCTTTCTCCTTATGCTCATTGACTTTCTCCTTATGCTCATTGACTTTCTCCCTATGCTCATTGTCTTTCTTCCTATGCTGCTTATCTTTCTCTCTATGCTCATTGTCTTTCTCTCTATGCTCATTGACTTTCTCCCTATGCTGCTTGTCTTTCTCCCTATGCTCATTGACTTTCTCCCTATGCTCATTGTCTTTCTCTCTATGCTCATTGTCTTTTTCCCTATGCTCATTGACTTTCTCCCTAAGATCATTGTTTTTTTCCCTATGCTCATTGTCTTTCTCCTTAGGCTGTTTATTTTTCTCCCTATGCTCATTGTCTTTCTCCCTATGCTCATTGTCTTTCTCCCTATTCTCATTTACTTTCTCCCTAAGCTCATTGTTTTCCTCCTTAGGCTGCTTCTTTTTCTCCCTATGCGCACTGTGTTTCTGACTATGCTGCTTATTTTCTTTCTCCTTGTGCTCATTGACTTTCTCCCTATGCTGTTTGTCTTTCTCCCTAAGCTCATTGTCTTTCTCCTTAGGCTGCTTATTTTTCTTCCTATGCTCATTGACTTTCTCCCTAAGCTCATTGTCTTTCTCCCTAAGATCATTGTTTTTCTCCCTATGCGGCTTGTCTTTGTCCCTAAGCTCATAGGACCTCATTCAGAGGCAGTCGCAAGAAGCGATCGCTTTCTCTGAATGAATGCGGGCGCTTATTTTTTTTAGTGCGGCCTCCTGATCGCAAACTAAGCAGTGGGTTAGCTGTGATCACCATCGCGACCATCGGGGCTTGCGACAAGACCCTCAGGTTAGGTCTGGGCACTCGCAAGCCCCAGGAAGCTCCCAGCTTACATCAATGATGTCAGTGCAGCCGCCCTCAAAATGGTAGGCATTCCTTAAGGAACGCCTCCATTCTGGAAACCACCTTCTCCGGCCCACCTTCAAAAAGGGGCAAGCTGTCGATCAATATCAGCAGCCGCCCCTTTTGTAGCGAGCACCGGAGTGAGAGAGTTTCTCTCTCGATCCAGGGCTTGCGCAAGCGCAGTGCGTGCGCAGGGCTACACACTGACCAGGTTGAGAGCACATCGGAGCTTGTGACCGGGTCTTCATGACCCCCATTATCTTTCTCCCTAAGCCCATTGTCTTTCTCCCTATGCTCATTGTCTTTCTCCCTATGCTCATTGTCTTTCTCCCTATGCTCCTTGTCTTTCTCCCAATGCTCATTGTCTTTCTCCCTGTGCTCATTTACTTTCTCCCTAAGCTCATTCTTTTTCTCCTTAGGCTGCTTCTTTTTCTCCCTATGCTCATTGTGTTTCTGACTATGCTGCTTGTCTTTCTCCCGATTCTCATTGGCTTTCTCCCTATGCTCCTTGTCTTTCTTCCTATGCTGCTTGTCTTTCTCCATATGCTTACTGACTTTCTCCCTTTGCTGCTTATCTTTCTCTCTATGCTGCTTGTCTTTCTCCCTATGCTCCTTCTCTTTCTCCCTATGCTCATTGACTTTGTACCTATGCTCATTGTCTTTCTCCCTATTCTGCTTGTCTTTCTTCATTTGATCATTGTCTTTCTCCCTATGCTCCTTGTCTTTCTCCCTATGTTCATTGTCTTTCTCCCTAAGATCATTGTTTTTCTCCCTATGCCCATTGATTTTCTCCCTATGCTGCTTGTCTTTCTCCCTAAGCTCATTGACTTTCTCTCTATGCTGCTTGTCTTTCTCCCTATGCTCATTGACTTTCTCCCTTTGCTGCTTATCTTTCTCTCTATGCTCCTTGTCTTTCTCCCTATGCTCCTTGTCTTTCTCCCTATGCTCATTGTCTTTCTCCCTATGCTTATTGTATTTCTCCCTTTGCTGCTTATCTTTCTCTCTATGCTTCTTGTCTTTCTCCCTATGCTCAGTGACTTTCTCCCTTTGCTGCTTATCTTTCTCTCTATGCTCATTGTCTTTCTCCCTATGCTACTTGTCTTTCTCCATTTGTTGCTTATCTTTCTCTCTATGCTCCTTGTCTTTCTCCCTATGCTCATTGACTTTCTCCCTAAGCTCATTGTCTTTCTCCTTGTGCTCATTGACATTATCCCTATGCTGTTTCTCTTTCTCCCTAACCTCATTGTTTTTCTCCCTATGCTGCTTGTTTTTCTCCCTATGCTCATTGTCTTTCTCACTATGCTCATTGTCTCTCTCCCTATTCTCATTGTCTTTCTCACTATGGTCATTTACTTTCTCCGTAAGTGCATTGTCTTTCTCCCTAAACTCATTGTCTTTCTCCATATACTCATTGTCTTTCTCCTTATTCTCATTTACTTTCTCCCTAAGCTCATTTACTTTCTCCATTAGCTCTTTGTTTTCCTCCTTAGGCTGCTTCTTTTTCTCCCTATGCTTATTGTGTTTCTGACTATGCTTCTTGTCTTTCTCCCTTTGCTCATTGACTTTCTCCCTATGCTGCTTATCTTTCTCCCTATGCTCCTTGTTTTTCTCCCTATGCTCATTGTCTTTCTCCCTATGCTGCTTATCTTTCTCCCTACGCTCCTTGTTTTTCTCCCTATGCTCATTGTCTTTCTCCCTATGCTCATTGTCTTTCTCCCTATGCTGCTTATCTTTCGCCCTATGCTCCTTGTTTTTCTCCCTATGCTCATTGTCCTTCTCCCTATGTTCATTGTCTTTCTCCCTAAGATCATTGTTTTTCTCCCTATGCCCATTGTTTTTCTCCCTATGCCCTTTGTCTTTCTCCCTATGCTCATTGACTTTCTCCCTATGCTCATTGACTTTCTACCTATGCTCCTTGACTTTCTACCTATGCTTATTGACTTGCTCCCTTTGCTGCTTATCTTTATCTCTATTCTCATTGTCTTTCTACCTATGCTCATTGACTCTTTCCCTAAGCTCATTGTCTTTCTCCCTGTGGTCATTGTCTTTGTCCCTATGCTGCTTGTCTTTCTCCCTATGCTCATTGACTTTCTCCCTCTGCACATTGTCTTTCTCTCTATGCTCATTGACTTTCTCCCTCTGCTCATTGTCTTTCTCCCTATGCTCATTGACTTTCTCCCTCTGCTCATTGTCTTTCTCTCTATGCTCATTGTCTTTCTCCCTAAGATCAATGTCTTTCTCCCTATGCTGCTTGTTTTTCACCCTATGCTCATTGTCTTTCTCCCTATGCTCATTGACTCTCTCCCTAAGCTCATTGTCTTTCTCCCTAAGATCAATGTCTTTCTCCCTATGCTCCTTGTCTTTCTCCCTCTGCTCATTGTCTTTCGCTCTATGCTCATTGTCTTTCTCCCTATGCTGCTTGTTTTTCTCCCTATGCTCATTGTCTTTCTCCCTATGCTCATTGACTCTCTCCCTAAGCTCCTTGTCTTTCTCCCTGTGCTCATTTACTTTCTCCCTTAGTTTTCCTCCTTAGGCTGATTCTTTTTCTCCCTATGCTCCTTTTATTTCTCCTTACGCTCATTGACTTTCTCCCTATGCTCATTGTCTTTCTCCCTATGCTCATTGTCTTTCTCCCTGTGCTCATTTACTTTCTCCTTATGCCCATTGTCTTTTTCCCTATGCTGCTTGTCTTTCTGACCAATGCTCATTGACTTTCTCCCTATGCTCATTGTCTTTCTTCCTATGCTGCTTATCTTTCTCTCTATGCTCATTGACTTTCTCCCTATGCTGCTTGTCTTTCTCCCTATGCTCATTGACTTTCTCCCTATGCTCATTGTCTTTTTACCTATGCTGTTTGTCTTTCTCCATATGCTCCTTGTTTTTCTCCCTATGCTCATTGTCTTTCTTTCTATGCTCATTGTCCTTCTCCCCATTCTCATTGACTTTCTCCCTATGCTCATTGTCTTTCTCCCTATGCTCATTGTCTTTCTCCCTGTGCTCATTTACTTTCTCCTTATGCCCATTGTCTTTTTCCCTATGCTGCTTGTCTTTCTGACCAATGCTCATTGTCTTTCTCCCTATGCTCATTGTTTTCCTCCTTAGGCTGCTTCTTTTTCTCCCTATGCTCATTGTGTTTCTGACTATGCTCCTTTTATTTCTCCCTATGCTCATTGTCTTTCTCCTTATGCTCATTGACTTTCTCCTTATGCTCATTGACTTTCTCCCTATGCTCATTGTCTTTCTTCCTATGCTGCTTATCTTTCTCTCTATGCTCATTGTCTTTCTCTCTATGCTCATTGACTTTCTCCCTATGCTGCTTGTCTTTCTCCCTATGCTCATTGACTTTCTCCCTATGCTCATTGTCTTTCTCTCTATGCTCATTGTCTTTTTCCCTATGCTCATTGACTTTCTCCCTAAGATCATTGTTTTTTTCCCTATGCTCATTGTCTTTCTCCTTAGGCTGTTTATTTTTCTCCCTATGCTCATTGTCTTTCTCCCTATGCTCATTGTCTTTCTCCCTATTCTCATTTACTTTCTCCCTAAGCTCATTGTTTTCCTCCTTAGGCTGCTTCTTTTTCTCCCTATGCTCACTGTGTTTCTGACTATGCTGCTTATTTTCTTTCTCCTTGTGCTCATTGACTTTCTCCCTATGCTGTTTGTCTTTCTCCCTAAGCTCATTGTCTTTCTCCTTAGGCTGCTTATTTTTCTTCCTATGCTCATTGACTTTCTCCCTAAGCTCATTGTCTTTCTCCCTAAGATCATTGTTTTTCTCCCTATGCGGCTTGTCTTTGTCCCTAAGCTCATAGGACCTCATTCAGAGGCAGTCGCAAGAAGCGATCGCTTTCTCTGAATGAATGCGGGTGCTTATTTTTTTTAGTGCGGCCTTCTGATCGCAAGCTAAGCAGTGGGTTAGCTGTGATCACCATCGCGACAATCGGGGCTTGCGACAAGACCCTAAGGTTAGGTCTGGGCACTCGCAAGCCCCAGGAAGCTCCCAGCTTACATCAATGATGTCAATGCAGCCGCCCTCAAAATGGTAGGCATTCCTTAAGGAACGCCTCCATTCTGGAAACCACCTTCTCCGGCCCACCTTCAAAAAGGGGCAAGCTGTCGATCAATATCAACAGCCGCCCCTTTTGTAGCGAGCACCGGAGTGAGAGAGTTTCTCTCTCGATCCAGGGCTTGCGCAAGCGCAGTGCGTGCGCAGGGCTACACACTGACCAGGTTGAGAGCACATCGGAGCTTGTGACCGGGTCTTCATGACCCCCATTATCTTTCTCCCTAAGCCCATTGTCTTTCTCCCTATGCTCATTGTCTTTCTCCCTATGCTCATTGTCTTTCTCCCTATGCTCCTTGTCTTTCTCCCAATGCTCATTGTCTTTCTCCCTATGCTCATTGTCTTTCTCCATATGCTCCTTGTCTTTCTCCCTATGCTCATTGTGTTTCTGACTATGCTGCTTGTCTTTCTCCCGATTCTCATTGGCTTTCTCCCTATGCTCCTTGTCTTTCTTCCTATGCTGCTTGTCTTTCTCCATATGCTTACTGACGTTCTCCCTTTGCTGCTTATCTTTCTCTCTATGCTGCTTGTCTTTCTCCCTATGCTCCTTCTCTTTCTCCCTATGCTCATTGACTTTGTACCTATGCTCATTGTCTTTCTCCCTATTCTGCTTGTCTTTCTTCCTTTGATCATTGTCTTTCTCCCTATGCTCCTTGTCTTTCTCCCTATGTTCATTGTCTTTCTCCTTAAGATCATTGTTTTTCTCGCTATGCCCATTGATTTTCTCCCTATGCTGCTTGTCTTTCTCCCTAAGCTCATTGACTTTCTCTATGCTGCTAGTCTTTCTCCCTATGCTCATTGACTTTCTCCCTTTACTGCTTATCTTTCTCTCTATGCTCATTTACTTTCTCCCTCTGCACATTGTCTTTCTCTCTATGCTCATTGACTTTCTCCCTCTGCTCATTGTCTTTCTCCCTATGCTCATTGACTTTCTCCCTCTGCTCATTGTCTTTCTCTCTATGCTCATTGTCTTTCTCCCTAAGATCAATGTCTTTCTCCCTATGCTGCTTGTTTTTCACCCTATGCTCATTGTCTTTCTCCCTATGCTCATTGACTCTCTCCCTAAGCTCATTGTCTTTCTCCCTAAGATCAATGTCTTTCTCCCTATGCTCCTTGTCTTTCTCCCTCTGCTCATTGTCTTTCGCTCTATGCTCATTGTCTTTCTCCCTATGCTGCTTGTTTTTCTCCCTATGCTCATTGTATTTCTCCCTATGCTCATTGACTCTCTCCCTAAGCTCCTTGTCTTTCTCCCTGTGCTCATTTACTTTCTCCCTTAGTTTTCCTCCTTAGGCTGATTCTTTTTCTCCCTATGCTCCTTTTATTGCTCCCTACGCTCATTGACTTTCTCCCTATGCTCATTGTCTTTCTCCCTATGCTCATTGTCTTTCTCCCTGTGCTCATTTACTTTCTCCTTATGCCCATTGTCTTTTTCCCTATGCTGCTTGTCTTTCTGACCAATGCTCATTGACTTTCTCCCTATGCTCATTGTCTTTCTTCCTATGCTGCTTATCTTTCTCTCTATGCTCATTGACTTTCTCCCTATGCTGCTTGTCTTTCTCCCTATGCTCATTGACTTTCTCCCTATGCTCATTGTCTTTTTACCTATGCTGTTTGTCTTTCTCCATATGCTCCTTGTTTTTCTCCCTATGCTCATTGTCTTTCTTTCTAAGCTCATTGTCCTTCTCCCTATGCTCATTGTCCTTCTCCCTATGCTCATTGACTTTCTCCCTGTGCTCATTGACTCTCTCCCTATGCTCATTGACTGTCTCCCTAAGATCATTATTTTTCTCCCTATGCTCATTGTCTTTCTCCTTAGGCTGCTCCTTTTTCTCCCTATGCTCATTGTCTTTCTCCCTATGCTCATTGACTTTCTCCCTAAGCTCATTGTCTTTCTCCCTAAGATCAATGTCTTTCTCCCTATGCTCCTTGTCTTTCTCCCTGTGCTCATTTACTTTCTCCCTTAGCTTATTGCTTTCCTCCTTAGGCTGCTTCTTTTTCTCCCTATGCTCATTGTGTTTCTGACTATGCTCCTTTTCTTTCTCCCTATGCTCATTGTCTTTCTCCCTGTGGTCATTGTCTTTGTCCCTATGCTGCTTGTCTTTCTCCCTATGCTCATTGACTTTCTCCCTATGCTGTTTGTCTTTCTTCCTAAGCTCATTGTCTTTCTCCTTAGGCTGCTTCCTTTTCTCCCTAAGCTCATTGTCTTTCTCCTTAAGATCAATGTCTTTCTCCCTACGCTCATTGTCTTTCTCCCTATGCTCATTGTTTTCCTCCTTAGGCTGCTTCTTTTTCTCCCTATGCTCATTGTGTTTCTGACTATGCTCCTTTTATTTCTCCCTATGCTCATTGTCTTTCTCCTTATGCTCATTGACTTTCTCCTTATGCTCATTGACTTTCTCCCTATGCTCATTGTCTTTCTTCCTATGCTGCTTATCTTTCTCTCTATGCTCATTGTCTTTCTCTCTATGCTCATTGACTTTCTCCCTATGCTGCTTGTCTTTCTCCCTATGCTCATTGACTTTCTCCCTATGCTCATTGTCTTTCTCTCTATGCTCATTGTCTTTTTCCCTATGCTCATTGACTTTCTCCCTAAGATCATTGTTTTTTTCCCTATGCTCATTGTCTTTCTCCTTAGGCTGTTTATTTTTCTCCCTATGCTCATTGTCTTTCTCCCTATGCTCATTGTCTTTCTCCCTATTCTCATTTACTTTCTCCCTAAGCTCATTGTTTTCCTCCTTAGGCTGCTTCTTTTTCTCCCTATGCTCACTGTGTTTCTGACTATGCTGCTTATTTTCTTTCTCCTTGTGCTCATTGACTTTCTCCCTATGCTGTTTGTCTTTCTCCCTAAGCTCATTGTCTTTCTCCTTAGGCTGCTTATTTTTCTTCCTATGCTCATTGACTTTCTCCCTAAGCTCATTGTCTTTCTCCCTAAGATCATTGTTTTTCTCCCTATGCGGCTTGTCTTTGTCCCTAAGCTCATAGGACCTCATTCAGAGGCAGTCGCAAGAAGCGATCGCTTTCTCTGAATGAATGCGGGCGCTTATTTTTTTTAGTGCGGCCTCCTGATCGCAAGCTAAGCAGTGGGTTAGCTGTGATCACCATCGCGACCATCGGGGCTTGCGACAAGACCCTAAGGTTAGGTCTGGGCACTCGCAAGCCCCAGGAAGCTCCCAGCTTACATCAATGATGTCAGTGCAGCCGCCCTCAAAATGGTAGGCATTCCTTAAGGAACGCCTCCATTCTGGAAACCACCTTCTCCGGCCCACCTTCAAAAAGGGGCAAGCTGTCGATCAATATCAACAGCCGCCCCTTTTGTAGCGAGCACCGGAGTGAGAGAGTTTCTCTCTCGATCCAGGGCTTGCGCAAGCGCAGTGCGTGCGCAGGGCTACACACTGACCAGGTTGAGAGCACATCGGAGCTTGTGACCGAACTTCATGACCCCCATTATCTTTCTCCCTAAGCCCATTGTCTTTCTCCCTATGCTCATTGTCTTTCTCCCTATGCTCATTGTCTTTCTCCCTATGCTCCTTGTCTTTCTCCAAATGCTCATTGTCTTTCTCCCTATGCTCATTGTCTTTCTCCATATGCTCATTGTCTTTCTCCCTGTGCTCATTTACTTTCTCCCTAAGCTCATTCTTTTTCTCCTTAGGCTGCTTCTTTTTCTCCCTATGCTCATTGTGTTTCTGACTATGCTGCTTGTCTTTCTCCCGATTCTCATTGGCTTTCTCCCTATGCTCCTTGTCTTTCTTCCTATGCTGCTTGTCTTTCTCCATATGCTTACTGACTTTCTCCCTTTGCTGCTTATCTTTCTCTCTATGCTGCTTGTCTTTCTCCCTAAGCTCCTTCTCTTTCTCCCTATGCTCATTGACTTTGTACCTATGCTCATTGTCTTTCTCCCTATTCTGCTTGTCTTTCTTCCTTTGATCATTGTCTTTCTCCCTATGCTCCTTGTCTTTCTCCCTATGTTCATTGTCTTTCTCCCTAAGATCATTGTCTTTCTCCCTATGCCCATTGATTTTCTCCCTATGCTGCTTGTCTTTCTCCCTAAGCTCATTGACTTTCTCTCTATGCTGCTTGTCTTTCTCCCTATGCTCATTGACTTTCTCCCTTTGCTGCTTATCTTTCTCTCTATGCTCCTTGTCTTTCTCCCTATGCTCCTTGTCTTTCTCCCTATGCTCATTGTCTTTCTCCCTATGCTTATTGTATTTCTCCCTTTGCTGCTTATCTTTCTCTCTATGCTTCTTGTCTTTCTCCCTATGCTCATTGACTTTCTCCCTTTGCTGCTTATCTTTCTCTCTATGCTCATTGTCTTTCTCCCTATGCTACTTGTCTTTCTCCATTTGTTGCTTATCTTTCTCTCTATGCTCCTTGTCTTTCTCCCTATGCTCATTGACTTTCTCCCTATGCTGCTTGTTTTTCTCCCTATGCTCATAATCTTTCTCTCTATGCTCATTGTCTTTCTCCCTATGCTCATTGTCTCTCTCCCTATTCTCATTGTATTTCTCCCTATGCTCATTATCTTTCTCTCTATGCTCATTGTCTTTCTCCCTATGCTCATTGTCTCTCTCCCTATTCTCATTGTATTTCTCCCTATGCTCATTATCTTTCTCTTTATGCTCTTTGACTTTCTCCCTATGCTCATTGTCTTACTTCCTATGCTGCTTTTCTGTCTTCCTATGCTGCTTGTCTTTCTCCCTATGCCCCTTGTCTTTCTATCTGTGCTCATTGTCTTTCTCCCTATTCTCATTTACTTTCTCCCTAAGCTCATTTACTTTCTCCCTAAGCTCATTGTTTTCCTCCTTAGGCTGCTTCTTTTTCTCCCTATGCTCATTATGTTTCTGACTATGCTGCTTGTCTTTCTCTCTTTGCTCATTGATTATCTCTCTTTGCTCATTGGCTTTCTCCCTATGCTCATAGACTCTCTCCATAAGCTCATTGTATTTCTCCTTGTGCTCATTGACTTTATCCCTATGATGTTTCTCTTTCTCCCTAAGCTCATTGTCTTTCTCCCTAAAATCATTGTTTTTCTCGCTATGCTGCTTGTTTTTCTCCCTATGCTCATTGTCTTTCTCCCTATGCTCATTGTCTCTCTCCCTATTCTCATTGTCTTTCTCACTATGCTCGTTTACTTTCTCCGTAAGTGCATTATCTTTCTCCCTAAACTCATTGTCTTTCTCCATATACTCATTGTCTTTCTCCCTATTCTCATTTACTTTCTCCCTAAGCTCATTTACTTTCACCCTTAGCTCTTTGTTTTCCTCCTTAGGCTGCTTCTTTTTCTCCCTATGCTCATTGTGTTTCTGACTATGCTGCTTGTCTTGCTCCCTTTGCTCATTGACTTTCTCTCTATGCTGCTTATCTTTCTCCCTATGCTCCTTGTTTTTCTCCCTATGCTCATTGTCTTTCTCCCTATGCTGCTTATCTTTCTCCCTATGCTCCTTGTTTTTCTCCCTAAGCTCATTGTCTTTCTCCCTATGCTCATCGTCTTTCTCCCTATGCTGCTTATCTTTCTCCCTATGCTCCTTGTTTTTCTCCCTATGCTCATTGTCCTTCTCCCTATGTTCATTGTCTTTCTCCCTATGCTCTTTGACTTTCTCCCTATGCTCATTGACTTTCTACCTATGCTCCTTGACTTTCTACCTATGCTTATTGACTTGCTCCTTTTGCTGCTTATCTTTATCTCTATTCTCATTGTCTTTCTACCTATGCTCATTGACTCTTTCCCTAAGCTCATTGTCTTTCTCCCTGTGGTCATTGTCTTTGTCCGTATGCTGCTTGTCTTTCTCCCTATGCTCATTATCTTTCTCCCTATGCTCATTGACTTTCTCCCTATGCTTTTTGTCTATCTTCCTAAGCTCATTGTGTTTCTTCATAGGCTGCTTCCTTTTCTCCCTATGCTCATTGTCTTTCTCCCTATGTTCATTGACTCTCCCCCTAAGCTCATTGTCTTTCTCCTTAAGATCAATGTCTTTCTCCCTATGCTCATTGTCTTTCTCCCTATGATCATTGTTTTCCTCCTTAGGCTGCTTCATTTTCTCCCTATGCTCATTGTGTTTCTGACTATGCTCATTGACTTTCTCCCTATGCTCATTGTGTTTCTGACTATGCTCCTTTTATTTCTCCCTATGCTCATTATCTTTCTCCCTGTGCTCATTGACTTTCTCCTTATGCTCATTGACTTTCTCCCTATGCTCATTGTCTTTTTCCCTATGCTGCTTGTCTTTCTGACCAATGCTCATTGACATTCTCCCTATGCTCATTGTCTTTCTTCCTATGCTGCTTATCTTTCTCTCTATACTCATTGTCTTTCTCTCTATGCTGCTTGTCTTTCTCCCTATGCTCATTGACTTTCTCCCTATGCTCATTGTCTTTCTCTCTATGCTCATTGTCTTTTTCCCTATGCTCATTGTCTTTTTCCCTATGCTGCTTGTCTTTCTCTCTATGCTGCTTGTCTTTCTCCCTATGCTCCCTTTTTTCTCCCTATGCTCATTGTCTTTCTCCCTAAGATCATTGTTTTTCTCCCTATGCTCATTGACTTTCTCCCTATGCTCATTGACTTTCTCCCAAAGATCATTGTTTTTCTCCCTATGCTCATTGTCTTTCTCCTTAGGCTGTTTATTTTTCTCCCTATGCTCATTGTCTTTCTCCCTATGCTCATTGACTTTCTCCCTATGCTCATTGACATTCTCACTAAGATCATTGTTTTTCTCCCTATGCTCTTTGTCTTTCTCCTTAGGCTGTTTATTTTTCTCCCTATGCTCATTGTCTTTCTCCCTATGCTCCTTGTCTTTCTCCCTATTCTCATTTACTTTCTCCCTAAGCTCATTGTTTTCCTCCTTAGGCTGCTTCTTTTTCCTCCCTAAACTCACTGTGTTTCTGACTATGCTGCTTGTCTTTCTCCCTGTGCTCATTGACTTTCTCCCTATGCTGTTTGTCTTTCTCCCTAAGCTCATTGTCTTTCTCCTTAGGCTACTTATTTTTCTTCCTATGCTTATAGACTTTCTCCCTAAGCTCATTGTCTTTCTCCCTAAGATCATTGTTTTTCTCCCTATGCTGCTTGTTTTTTCCCTATGCTAATTGTCTTTCTCTCTATGCTCATTGTCTTTCTCCATATGCTCATTGTCTCTCTCCCTATTCTCATTGTC
The DNA here is from genome assembly GCA_031769625.1 of Taudactylus pleione. NCBI lineage: Eukaryota > Metazoa > Chordata > Amphibia > Anura > Myobatrachidae > Taudactylus > Taudactylus pleione. Next base: position 887,931 of record JAUIMM010000109.1, read on the forward strand.
TTACTCCCTATGCTCGTTTACTTTCTCCTTAGGCTGCTTCTTTTTCTGCCTATGCTCATTGTCTTTCTCTCTATGCTCATTATCTTTCTCCCTAAACTCATTGTCTTTCTCCCTGTGCTCATTGTCTTTCTCTCTATGCTCATTGTCTTTCTCCCTAAACTCATTGTCTTTCTCCCTGTGCTCATTGACTTTCTCCCTATGCTCATTGTCTTTTTCCCTATGCTGCTTGTCTTTCTGACCAATGCTCATTGACTTTCTCCCTATGCTCATTGTCTTTCTTCCTATGCTGCTTATCTTTCTCTCTATGCTCATTGTCTTTCTCTCTATGCTGCTTGTCTTTATCCCTATGCTCATTGACTTTCTCCCTATGCTCATTGTCTTTCTCTCTATGCTCATTGTCTTTTTCCCTATGCTCATTGTCTTTTTCCCTATGCTGCTTGTCTTTCTCTCTATGCTGCTTGTCTTTCTCCCTATGCTCATTTTTTTCTCCCTATGCTCATTGTCTTTCTCCCTATGCTCATTGTCTTTCTCCCTATGCTCATTGACTTTCGCCCTGTGCTCATTGCCTTTCTCCCTAAGATCATTGTTTTTCTCCCTATGCTCATTGTCTTTCTCCTTAGGCTGTTTATTTTTCTCCCAATGCTCATTGTCTTTCTCCCTATGCTCATTGTCTTTCTCCCTATTATCATTTACTTTCTCCCTAAGCTCATTGTTTTCTTTCTTAGGCTGCTTCTTTTTCTCCCTATGCTCACTGTGTTTCTGACTATGCTGCTTGTCTTTCTCCCTGTGCTCATTGACTTTCTCCCTATGCTGTTTGTCTTTCTCCCTAAGCTCATTGTCTTTCTCCTTAGGCTACTTATTTTTCTTCCTATGCTATTAGACTTTCTCCCTAAGCTCATTGTCTTTCTCCCTAAGATCATTGTTTTTCTCCCTATGCTGCTTGTTTTTTTCCCTATGCTAATTGTCTTTCTCTCTATGCTCATTGTCTTTCTCCATATGCTCATTGTCTCTCTCCCTATTCTCATTGTCTTACTCCCTATGCTCGTTTACTTTCTCTTTAGGCTGCTTCTTTTTCTCCCTATGCTCATTGACTTTCTACCTAAGCTCATTGTCTTTCTCCCTAAGATCATTGTTTTTCTACCTATGCTGCTTGTTTTTCTCCCTGTGGTCATTGACTTTCTTCTTATGCCCATTGTCTTTCTCCCTGTGCTCATTGTCTTTTTCCCTATGCTGCTTGTCTTTCTGACCAATGCTCATTGACTTTATCCCTATGCTCATTGTCTTTCTTCCTATGCTGCTTATCTTTCTCTCTATACTCATTGACTTTCTCCCTATGCTCACTGTCTTTCTCTCTATGCTCATTGACTTTCTCCCTATGCTGCTTGTCTTTTTCCCTATGCTCATTGACTTTCTCCCTATGCTCATTGTCTTTCTCTCTATGCTCATTGTCTTTTTCCCTATGCTGCTTGTCTTTCTCCCTTTGCTCCTTGTTTTTCTCCCTATGCTCATTGTCTTTCTCTCTATGCTCATTATGTTTCTCCCTGTGCTCATTGACTTTCTCCCTATGCTCATTGACTTTCTCCCTAAGATCATTATTTTTCTCCCTATGCTCATTGTCTTTCTCCTTAGGCTGCTTCTTTTTCTCCCTATGCTCATTGACTCTCTCCCTAAGCTCATTGTCTTTCTTCCTAAGATCAATGTCTTTCTCCCTGTGCTCATTTACTTTCTCCCTTAGCTCATTGTTTTCCTCCTTAGGCTGCTTCTTTTTCTCCCTATGCTCATTGTGTTTCTTACTATGCTCCTTTTCTTTCTCCCTATGCTCATTATCTTTCTCCCTATGCTCATTGACTTTCTCCCTATGCTTTTTGTCTATCTTCCTAAGCTCATTGTGTTTCTCCATAGGCTGCTTCCTTTTCTCCCTATGCTCATTGTCTTTCTCCCTATGTTCATTGACTCTCCCCCTAAGCTCATTGTCTTTCTCCTTAAGATCAATGTCTTTCTCCCTATGCTCATTGTCTTTCTCCCTATGATCATTGTTTTCCTCCTTAGGGTGCTTCTTTTTCTCCCTATGCTCATTGTGTATCTGACTATGCTCATTGACTTTCTCCCTATGCTCATTGTGTTTCTGACTATGCTCCTTTTATTTCTCCCTATGCTCATTATCTTTCTCCCTGTGCTCATTGACTTTCTCCTTATGCTCATTGACTTTCTCCCTATGCTCATTGTCTTTTTCCCTATGCTGCTTGTCTTTCTGACCAATGCTCATTGACTTTCTCCCTATGCTCATTGTCTTTCTTCCTATGCTGCTTATCTTTCTCTCTATGCTCATTGTCTTTCTCTCTATGCTGCTTGTCTTTCTCCCTATGCTCATTGACTTTCTCCCTATGCTCATTGTCTTTCTCTCTATGCTCATTGTCTTTTTCCCTATGCTCATTGTCTTTTTCCCTATGCTGCTTGTCTTTCTCTCTATGCTGCTTGTCTTTCTCCCTATGCTCCCTTTTTTCTCCCTATGCTCATTGTCTTTCTCCCTAAGATCATTGTTTTTCTCCCTATGCTCATTGACTTTCTCCCTATGCTCATTGACTTTCTCCCAAAGATCATTGTTTTTCTCCCTATGCTCATTGTCTTTCTCCTTAGGCTTTTTATTTTTCTCCCTATGCTCATTGTCTTTCTCCCTATGCTCATTGACTTTCTCCCTATGCTCATTGACTTTCTCCCTATGCTCATTGACTTTCTCACTAAGATCATTGTTTTTCTCCCTATGCTCTTTGTCTTTCTCCTTAGGCTGTTTATTTTTCTCCCTATGCTCATTGTCTTTCTCCCTATGCTCATTGTCTTTCTCCCTATTCTCATTTATTTTCTCCCTAAGCTCATTGTTTTCCTCCTTAGGCTGCTTCTTTTTCTCCCTATGCTCACTGTGTTTCTGACTATGCTGCTTGTCTTTCTCCCTGTGCTCATTGACTTTCTCCCTATGCTGTTTGTCTTTCTCCCTAAGCTCATTGTCTTTCTCCTTAGGCTACTTATTTTTCTTCCTATGCTTATAGACTTTCTCCCTAAGCTCATTGTCTTTCTCCCTAAGATCATTGTTTTTCTCCCTATGCTGATTGTTTTTTCCCTATGCTAATTGTCTTTCTCCCTATTCTCATTGTCTTACTCCCTATGCTCGTTTACTTTCTCCTTAGGCTGCTTCTTTTTCTGCCTATGCTCATTGTCTTTCTCTCTATGCTCATTATCTTTCTCCCTAAACTCATTGTCTTTCTCCCTGTGCTCATTGTCTTTCTCTCTATGCTCATTGTCTTTCTCCCTAAACTCATTGTCTTTCTCCCTGTGCTCATTGACTTTCTCCCTATGCTCATTGTCTTTTTCCCTATGCTGCTTGTCTTTCAGACCAATGCTCATTGACTTTCTCCCTATGCTCATTGTCTTTCTTCCTATGCTGCTTATCTTTCTCTCTATGCTCATTGTCTTTCTCTCTATGCTGCTTGTCTTTATCCCTATGCTCATTGACTTTCTCCCTATGCTCATTGTCTTTCTCTCTATGCTCATTGTCTTTTTCCCTATGCTCATTGTCTTTTTCCCTATGCTGCTTGTCTTTCTCTCTATGCTGCTTGTCTTTCTCCCTATGCTCCTTTTTTTCTCCCTATGCTCATTGTCTTTCTCCCTAAAATCATTGTTTTTCTCCCTATGCTCATTGACTTTCTCCCTATGCTCATTGACTTTCTCCCTAAGATCATTGTTTTTCTCCCTATGCTCATTGTCTTTCTCCTTAGGCTGTTTATTTTTCTCCCTATGCTCATTGTCTTTCTCCCTATGCTCATTGTCTTTCTCCCTATGCTCATTGACTTTCGCCCTGTGCTCATTGCCTTTCTCCCTAAGATCATTGTTTTTCTCCCTATGCTCATTGTCTTTCTCCTTAGGCTGTTTATTTTTCTCCCAATGCTCATTGTCTTTCTCCCTATGCTCATTGTCTTTCTCCCTATTATCATTTACTTTCTCCCTAAGCTCATTGTTTTCCTCCTTAGGCTGCTTCTTTTTCTCCCTATGCTCACTGTGTTTCTGACTATGCTGCTTGTCTTTCTCCCTGTGCTCATTGACTTTCTCCCTATGCTGTTTGTCTTTCTCCCTAATCTCATTGTCTTTCTCCTTAGGCTACTTATTTTTCTTCCTATGCTTATAGACTTTCTCCCTAAGCTCATTGTCTTTCTCCCTAAGATCATTGTTTTTCTCCCTATGCTGCTTGTTTTTTTCCCTATGCTAATTGTCTTTCTCTCTATGCTCATTGTCTTTCTCCATATGCTCATTGTCTCTCTCCCTATTCTCATTGTCTTACTCCCTATGCTCGTTTACTTTCTCCTTAGGCTGCTTCTTTTTCTCCCTATGCTCATTGACTTTCTACCTAAGCTCATTGTCTTTCTCCCTAAGATCATTGTTTTTCTCCCTATGCTGCTTGTTTTTCTCCCAATGGTTTTTTTTTTCTGCCTATGCTCATTGTCTTTCTCTCTATGCTCATTGTCTTTCTCCCTGTGCTCATTGTCTTTCTCTCTATGCTCATTGTCTTTCTCCCTAAACTCATTGTCTTTCTCCCTGTGCTCATTGTCTTTCTCACTAAGATAATTGTCTTTCTCCCTGTGTTCATTGTTTTTGTCCCTATGCTGTTTGTCTTTCTCCCTAAGCTCATTGTCTTTCTCCCTATGCTCATTGTCTTTCTCCCTTTGCTGCTTATCTTTCTCTCTATGCTCCTTATCTTTCTCCCTATGCTCATTGTCTTTCTTCCTATGCTGCTTTTCTTTCTCCCTATGCTCATTGACTCTTTCCCTAAGCTCATTGTCTTACTCACTAAGATAATTGTCTTCCTCCCTATGCTCATTGACTTTCTCTCTATGCTGTATGTCTTTCTCCCTAAGCTTATTGTCTTACTCACTAAGATAATTGTCTTTCTCCCTATGCTCATTGACTTTCTCCCTATGCTGTATGTCTTTCTCCCTAAACTCATTGTCTTTCTCCTTAGGCTGCTTCCTTTTCTCCCCATGCTCATTGTCTTTCTCCCTAAGATCATTGTCTTTCTCCCTATGCTCATTGTCTTTCTCCCTATGCTGCTTTTCTTTCTCCCTATGCTCATTGTCTCTTTCCCTAAGCTCATTGTCTTACTCACTAAGATAATTGTCTTTCTCCCTATGCTCATTGACTTTCTCCCTATGCTGTATGTCTTTCTCCCTAAGCTCATTGTCTTTCTCCTTAGGCTGCTTCCATTTCTCCCCATGCTCATTGTCTTTCTCCCTAAGATCATTGTCTTTCTCCCTGTGCTCATTGTCTTTCTCCCTATGCTCATTGTCTTTCTCCCTATGTTCATTGACTCTCTCCCTAAGCTCATTGTCTTTCTCCCTAAGATCATTGTCTTTCTCCCTATGTTCACTGACTCTCTCCCTATGCTCATTGTCTTTCTCCCTATGTTCATTGACTCTCTCCCTAAGCTCATTGTCTTTCTCCCTAAGATCATTGTCTTTCTCCCTATGCTCATTGTCTTTCTCCCTATGCTCATTGTCTTTCTCCCTAAGCTCATTGTCTTTCTCCCTTATCTCATTGTTTTCCTCCTTAGGCTGCTTGTTTTTCTCCTTATGCTGCTTGTCTTTCTCCCTAAGATCATTGTCTTTCTCCCTATGCTCATTGTCTTTCTCCCTATTGACTCTCTCCCTATGCTCATTGTCTTTCTCCCTAAGATCATTGTCTTTCTCCCTGTGCTCATTGTCTTTCTCCCTATGCTGCTTGTTTTTACCCCTATGCTCATTGTCTTTCCACCTATGCTCATTGTCTTTCTCCCTATGCTCATTGTCTTTTTCCCTATGCTACTTGTCTTTCTGACCAATGCTCATTGATTATCTCCGTATGCTTATTGTCTTTCTCCCTAATCTTATTGTCTTTCTCTCTATACTCATTATCTTTCTCCCTATGCTTATTGTCTTTCTCCCTATGCGCATTTACTTTCTCCCTATGCTCATTGACTTTCTCTCTATGCTCATTGTCTTTCTCCCTATGCTCATTGACTTTCTCCCTATGCGCATTTACTTTCTCCCTATGCTCATTGACTTTCTCCCTATGCTGATTGTCTTTCTCCCTATGCTCATTGACTTTCTCCCTATGCGCATTTACTTTCTCCCTATGCACACTTACTTTCTCTCTATGCTCATTGTCTTTCTCCCTATGCTCATTGTCTTTCTCCCTATTGACTCTCTCCCTATGCTCATTGTCTTTCTCCCTATGCTCATTGTCTTTCTACCTATGCTCATTGTCTTTCTCCCTATGCTCATTGTCTTTTTCCCTATGCTACTTGTCTTTCTGACCAATGCTCATTGACTATCTCCGTATGCTTATTGTCTTTCTCCCTAAACTTATTGTCTTTCTCTCTATACTCATTATCTTTCTCCCTATGCTTATTGTCTTTCTCCCTATGCGCATTTACTTTCTCCCTATGCTCATTGACTTTCTCTCTATGCTCATTGTCTTTCTCCCTATGCTCATTGACTTTCTCCCTATGCTCATTGACTTTCTCCCTATGCGCATTTACTTTCTCCCTATGCACATTTACTTTCTCTCTATGCTCATTGTCTTTCTCCCTAAGCTCATTGTCTTTTTCCCTATGCTGCTTGTTTTTCTCTCTATGCTGCTTGTTTTTCTCTCTATGCTGCTTGTCTTTCTCCCTACACTCATTGTCTTTCTCCCTAAGCTCATTGTCTTTTTCCCTATGCTGCTTGTTTTTCTCTCTATGCTGCTTGTCTTTCTCCCTACACTCATTGTCTTTCTCCCTAAGCTCATTGTCTTTTTCCCTATGCTGCTTGTTTTTCTCTCTATGCTGCTTGTCTTTCTCTCTATACTGCTTGTCTTTCTCTCTATGCTGCTTTTCTTTCTCCCTATGCAGGTCCAATGCTGTGTAAGTGATTTAAGTGTGGTGGATGTTTGTTATATTTAAAATTCAATCTAATCTAATTGAATTAGCCCCTGAAATTAAAGTGTGCTAATTGAATGCTGGCTGCTATACAATTAGCCCCACTTATTGGGAATGTTTTTTTTTAGTCTACTGAGACCCGAAAATAAATCTGCCCTTACTCTGCAGTTATCGGGTGATAAAAGCTAGTTAACGGACTAATCTGCGTTCTTTTCATGGATTCTGTGTGTTGATGCCCGTTAACATACATTTAACGAGCATTAACACGTTAACATTGGGTAAATTTGGGAGGCTAATTGAATAGTCCCGGATGTTACAGCCGGTGGCTTCTTCCTGTTATTACCCACGGACGTAATCACACTGATCTATGCAGTGCTTTTGCAGAACACGCTGCTGTGGAGGTGGTCTATTTGAGTCTTCTATTTTGGCCTGAGTTTGGTGCTTGTTTGATTGTTTTTGCAAACACGATTCTTAGCAAATCCCCATGTTGTATTCCTCTCTAAGGAATGTAATTGCGAGGTGAGTCGTTGGTCTATTGACTTCTATTTGTGTGTTTGGCTGTGTTTTACAGAGAGAATTGTGTTTTTACACCCATGTTTGCCTTTATCAAAACGCTGTGTTTGAAAATCAGGGGACACTTGCACAAGAATGCAATCTGAGCCAGCCACAATTCTTAGTAAATATAACCTCTGGATTCATATTTATAAAGGAGCAGAGAAACCTTGGAGACAATGTGGAGCTGTCCATGGGCCAGAGTATGAAGTCCTCCCATGGAATTAGATCTGAGAGCTTCTTCAGATAACACGGACTGGCAACCATGTCAACTCTTCAGCCTGCCACCCTGAGTGGCTCTGTCAGTATGACCGTTTCATTTGTGCAGTGATGTGCAATCATCTTTGGTGGGTGAAGTCCATGAAGTAACTACTTATAGAGTAAGTATTGTTCCCGATGAAAGCTGGTGGAGTTACACATTTTGCACTTTGCACCACTTACAGTATGTGCACTAACTATAAACTAAATAAGCCCTTATGCTCCCATGGGATATTCTGTCCTACTTGAGCTCCGTTAGGACACAGATTTAGGGGTATACAGTATTTACTAAAGTGCAGGTAGAAGTGGAGATGTTGCCCATAGCAACCAAACACATGCTAGCTATTATTTTCTAGAAGGTGCTAGATAAATGTTAAGTAGAATCTGATTGGTTGCTATGGGCAATATCTCCACTTGTAAAAACCCACACTTTAGTAAATATAGCCCTTAGTGTATACTGCAGTCACATTCTCTAAAGGCTATTCTCCTCGAAGAGAAGATTCTATAGTGCTGCACAAAAAGTTTACACTTTATAGCTATAAATAAAAATAAATAGCTGACCAAAACAGGTCATAATAAACACTTAAAGTAGAACATTATTTTCTTTTGAATTGGGGTTTAATGTTTTTATGTTTTTTTTTGTTCCCCTCGAAAGTTTATGGAGTATTTTATTCAATTAAAGTTTATTGTAAATTGTGTGGTTTTATACCAGCGCTCACAAGCACAGGGAAATGATACTGTACATCTATACAGTATCCATGTAGCATGTAAAATATAGCTTACCTCCTGTCCAGTCACTAGTAAGATGCTGTTCTCTTTGCTGTGTGGCATTTGTCTATAGATATGATCAAACACCAACAGTTCACTCCAGCAATTCTGCAGCAATATCATTTGGTCACTGACCTGGGAAAGAAATATATAAATAATGAATATTCATGCAATTTTTCATATCATAGCAAAATGTGTTTTTTTTAATTATTTGCAATTTTTCGGCTATTTCATTACCATATAATCAGGACTACAATGATTATAGCTATAATTTGAATGTTACAATAAAATAATATATAATATGATAAGAACATTGTGTCTGGGGGCGTGGCTTGGCTGCTGAACCAGCAGGACATGTTTGGGGGGAGCTCCTGTATCGGACCCTCTTCTGCCGGTCTGGGTCCCTCCCTGCTACCACCTTCTACAGAATTTGGTCTAGTAGGTGACCCTCCGTGACTTGGGGCATAGATCACTCCTGACCTCGGCCTCACCGGACATGTCTGTGATCCTGGGACTACCAACCAGCCGGAGCCGCGACCTCAATTACCGGAGCACACCGAACGACTGACACCACAAAATCACTTGGATCTGCCAACTACCTACACCGATGTTGCCTTTGGAGGCGGTGTCTGACAGGTACTCCCGTCCGACCTCCCAGCTCCGAATCGGCCCCATCAGCTCCCGCCGCAGGCTGTCGGGTCCATGCGGCTTGACTGCTGCAACGCCGGTCTCCTATATTCAGACCCCTCCGGTGCAAACTACCTGAATCTTCAGGGCAGCACTCACCTCCACTGGAAGAAGTCTGCAGATTAGATAAAAGCATCACATGTCTTCACGGAATCGGTATGTAATGCCGCCGGATGTCTTCCCAGCAGACGTAATACTGATGCCGGAATCCCAAACAGTGGGGATCCCAACTGGGGCTGGTATTTTGTTCTCCACCGGTTGTCTCTAGCCTCCAGTGTTTCTTCCTTCAAATGACCGTCACTATCCTATTCTGTTTAATATTATCTCACAGCCATGCCTCCTACCGAAAGGAGTGTCTAAATGACACCTATCCTTTCCTATTTGGTCGCTTTCCCTTGTTCAATGCTAATGGCCTCAATTCACCTACCAAAAGAGCTATGGCCATTCAATTTTTTAACTGTCGCAAACCGGACATCATAATGCTGCAAACACTACTCCCATGTTTTCTATTCTAATATGTTAGCCAAATGCAGAGGCACAGAAATCATGTTACATAGAGATCCTCCTATTACTATTCATGGTCGCTTCATTATTCTCTCAGGCATTTATAACCAGACCCGACTATACTCGCCTCAGTATATGCCCCCCGTTTTGCATCAGGGTTCCCTTTTTTCCACCTTTTTTAATCAACTCTCCCAACTCCCTCGCTATTTCAATATTATAGGGGTTGACTTTAATGCTACCTTAGACCCTACACTTGATAGATCCCACCCAGGTCTTGCTTTCTCTAACCATGTTGAATCATCTAAGCTCTTACAATCATATATGCCTCATAACGATCTATATGATGTATGGAGAACTTTATATCCTTCAGCAAGAGGCTACGCTCATTACTCTCCACCCCACGATCTCCACATGCATCTTGATTATGTGTTTGTTGACCGTGCTACTACACAAAAACTCCTTGTGGCTCAGACGGTCCCCATCACCTAGTCAGATCACCTAGCTATAGAACTTGAACTCTCCACTTCAGATCATATACTCCTCCTTCAACCTGCAACTGATCCCTTCTCTTAAAAAATATAACGTGGCTGAAATCACTAAAGCCCTGATCGATTGTTATGCGACCAATGCCACAACTGACGTAACCCCTTCTATACTATGGGAAGCTCATAAAGCCACTCTTTGAGGCTTTTTTATTAACCTCTCATCATTTAAGAAAAAAGCTGAGGCTAAATGCATATCTGACCTAAGAGCTACACTTACTTCCCTAACTTAACAACATCACCGATACCCCAAAAAATGTACTCAAAAATTATTGCTATTAAGGGCCAACTCTCACAGATCTTTTCTAAAAAAAAAAAAAAAAAGGTGCTCGGGCTCTTTTATGGGTTCGACAGAGATTTTATGAAAAATCTAACAAAGCTGACACACTACTTGCTCGTAGAGTACAGGCTAAGCATACACGGAATCGCATTATGTCTTTGAGATGCTCTGACGGCTCCATCACCCATGACCCCCAAGAAATGACCAACCAGTTCAGATATTTTTATTCGTCTTTATACAACCTTATGCCCAATACCACAAATAATCCTCAAAATATAGACTCTATTCCCCAACACTTGGCTTCTGTTCCCTACCCAAACTCTCAGCATCCCACACTGAGTCCCTCAATGCTCCTATTACTGAAGAGGAAATTACAGCAGCCATAACGCAGCTTCGCCGTTCAGCTGCTCCCGGTCCCGATGACTTTACTGCCCTCTATTATAAGAAATTTTCAGAACCCCTGCTCCCTATGCTCCGAATACTCTGTAATTCACTCCTAGAAGGCAATTCTCCACTACCAGGGTCGTTATAATCGTCATCCCAAAGCCAGACCACGACCCCCTCGAAATGAAGAATTATAGGCCAATCTCACTTTTAAATGTTGATTTAAATCTCTTCGCTAAAATATTAGCTAACCATTTAGCTCCTGTTTTATCACTATTAGTGCATCTTGATCAAGTTGGCAAGCTGCTGAAAATACTAGATGACTCATTAATCTAATCCATCTCACGCAAGAAAGATTCCTGTCAACCAAGGTGGTGGCTCTCGATGCAGAAAAGGCATGTGACAGGGTGGCATGGCCTTTCATCCAACAAACCCTTTACAATATGGGAATGAAAGGGGCCTGTCTCTTCACTTTACTGTAACCCTTCTGTCTCCGTTCTGATTAAAGGCCCCTCCTCTAATTCCTTTCCCATAAGGAACGGTACCCTTCAGGGTTGCCCCGTTTCCCCACTTTTATTTGCCCTGGTGATGGAGCCGTTAGCTGCAAGGATTAGAATTAACTGCAACATTTCGGGTATCCCTGTTGGACATATAGGTCATAAAATTGCACTATATGCAGATGATGTGATCTTGACCCTAACCAACCCCCATATCTCACTCTTTAACTTATTTGAAGAAATGCATACTTATAGCCAACTTTCTAGTTATAAAATGAATACTGACAAAACTGAAATATTAGATCTCCACGTCCCATCCTCAGAACTCCGTCTCCTTCAAATCTCATATCCATTTAGATGGCAAACTGATCGACTTAAATATCTAGGAGTTTATCTAACTAAATGTTACTCCAAAACTTACTCTGCCGACTTCCCGAGACTCTCCTCAATAAAGTCAGACCTCTCAGTGTGGGATAAATTACTACTATCCTGGATAGGACATATGGCTGCTGTAAAAATGACTATATTGCCTCACCTATTATATCTATGGCAAACTCGTCCAATTCATATTTCCACCAAAATAATGAGAGATCTTCAAATAGAGATCTCTCACTTAATATGGGCAGGAAAAATGCCTAGAGTTAAAATCGTTTTGCTAGAAGAGCATTGCACCTCAGGTGGCATAGGAATCACTGATCTCATTAAATACTATTGCGTTGCCCTACTGACTTCCTGTGTTCTCTTGCACGCTCCTTCAAATTTTAGGATGTGGACAGCGATAGAGGTGGGCACCCTATTAATTTATTCCCTCTCTAGTCTTCTTTGATGCACACCACAAAACCGTTCTAACACCTCCTCGCTCTTATGTTTTACGCTTTCCATATGGGACTTCTGTACTCGGACCTATCAACTTCGCTCATTTCATCCTCTTTTAGTTTCCCTGTGGAACAACTCAGAATTTCCCCCAGGTGCAAATCACCGTTCATTCTATCACTAGACTCCTCATAATATCCTCTTTCCTTTAGATATTGCTCCACTTTGCACCTTCCCTGATTTTGCTGATTTGGAATCCCACTTCTCTCTTCCTCATAAAGTATTTTATAAATTTTTACAATTATGACATTTTTATCATTCCCTTAACAAACCATCCTCTGTCATGAGTAGAACACCCATAAAGTCAATATGTCAGCATCATCAATCAACTAGAGGACTTATTTCCACCATATACAAAATACTTCTTTCTCACAACCAACCCCAAAAGGAGGCGCATGAGGTGGTATAGGAACATGATGTGGGTGAGACCCTGACCCCCCATTATCAGGGCAGAAATTGCTCAAATCTCAATCTTGGTACACATTAAATAAAATTCTTACAAAATCTACTATAATTGGTACTTTGTACCCACTCGTCTCCATTCAATATATCCCTCGTCTTCCGAACTATGTTGGAAAATGTGTGGTCAACGGGGAACCCTGCTGCATATCTGGTAGTCATGCCCTTATATTCGACAATACTGGTCAGAAGTTCACAAATTAATTAAAGACATAGGGCTTGTTTCAGAGGCGCACACTGTTTGCGTGCACTCGCTCTGAATCAGGGCGTTTTTTTTTTTTATCCAGGCCACTCGTACAGCTGTGGGTGTCCAACGTTTCAGTCCGGAGACTTTTATCAAGAACACGATATATAGATAGATAGATAGATAGATAGATAGATAGATAGATAGATAGATAGATAGATAGATAGATAGATAGATAGATAGTTGGGATAACCTATAATGCTGTTCAGTACTTCACCTCTAAGTTAGTGTGTCACATATATATATGTATATATATATATATAATGTATTGTATTATCACAGAGCCAGCACATCATGCTGAGGCTTATGGTCTCCTGCAAGTCATCCTGGGACTTATGATCCCCTCACACCCCCTTTCACATCATGCTGGGACTTATGTTCCTCTCACACCCCCTGGCACATCATGATCATGCTGGGACTTATGGTACCACAACTCCTGAATGGTAGCCATCCCAGAAATGTGCCTGAACCCTCTCCTCAGCAGACAGTCTCCCCACATTACACAGAGCAGAGGACTCAGGGTCACTCACTTGTAGGTGAGTCTGTCTCCTGAAGAGCTGCTGTGCTGAAAGGCATCATCCGGGACACAGCAGTTTCCCCCGCTCATCAGGTCAAAGATAATCTGCCATTGTGCCCCAGAAGCTGGGTTGAGCTGCGGCACCACAAGTCTCCTTCCTCCCCCGGCGGCTGCTGCTGTAACGCCCCTGCGGCGGTAACAGAGAGGCATTGGCACCCGGACCGGAGTGTCTTTTCTTTACACTCAGCGAGTCCTGAGCGCCGCCCATTGGTCGCTCCATCATCCAACACTGCTCGCAGCACGTGTGTGGCGTGCTACCCACAGTATGTGTCCGGAGCTTTTCTGTGCCTCTGGTCGCCGGCGCTGTATGTTTTGCATGTCCTGTGCAGCGCGACAGAGCTCACCTGCGTAACCCAGACTGAAGCTCCCCAGCGGCTGCTGTAGGGGAACAACTGAGCAGCCGTCGAGAAGAACCGGAGCGTAAGTGCTGTGCTCTGTGTTTTTTTTTTTACTAGTTGTGGGGCCCCGGGATGATCACCCCTTCCGCCCCGCCTATAATCCGGCCCTTGGGGTGAGCTGTCAATCAACATCGACAGCCGCCCCGTCTTGTAGTGAGCCCCGGAGCGACGGAGCAGCCGTCGCTCGCTGGGGCTCGCGCATGCGTACGCCGGAGGCGGCGCATGCGTAGGGGCCAAACATCAACCCGCTTGCGAGCGCTATGTGCTCGCGAGTGGGTCTGAATCAGACCCATAGTTAGCACACAACTCCCAAATTCTCCCTTCTATACTCGCACCATTCCTAACATCTTGCACTGCAAAAGAAACTGATCAAACACATCCTAGATACAGCTAAATGCCAAATTGCAGCACGATGAAAATTAACATCACCTTCATTGATCGCTACTATTAATACTATATATAGAGTATATAATACTATTAATACTATATGGTCCACTTATAGACTAGAACGTTATTCAATTCACGATACTCCAGACCATTTTGTCAGAGTATGGACCCCATGGACAACCCACTGAGGCTGAAACCTCTCTAACAACTATATAGCTTCATTTGCTCTATTTTCAATTCTACTGAAGTTAGTGCCTCTCTTTGGTTGGTCCCCCTCCCCCTTATCCTCTCAAACTGCTTCCCTCTCCCCTTCTCTTTTCTCCCCCCTTTAGTGTTTTCGTTAATTGATGTTTATCCATTTCTACTAGGTTGACATAAAGCCTGGCATACAATGAATTTTTTTGTTGTACTGACTGCTCGAGCTGTATGGCTTCAACACCTTGATCTTCTGATGTGTCATTGTTCACCTGATAATAGATGCAGTTATGCTTGCCCAAACTCTTTTAGTAGTAATTAATTTTCAACCTTTGCAGATTTGTTATATTATTTCCTGTAATGTAAAATACCAAATAAAATGATTTCCCCCCCCCCCAAAAAAGGACATTGTGTCTGTTTGTATCAAGTTTTCGCAAAAACTACTGAATCAGGGGCGTTTTAAGAGAGGAGGGGGCCCGTGTGCAGCCTCTGTTTGGGCCCCCTCCTCTCGGCCGGCGGCTCAGCGGCACTGAGCTCTGTAGATTCTGGCTTAATGCCAGAATCTACAGCGCATGCGCGGGTCTCCGGGAAAAGGGCACCCGTGCCTACTTTCCCGGGGCCATTTTCCCAGTGAGTGCTTGCTGCTCTACAGCGCCGATCTGGCACTGCGGAGCAGGACTTCGGGAATCGGCGGAGAGGTAAGTATAAGTGCCTATGGGTGCAGGGTGTGCGGTGTCTGCCCCCCTGGCCCTGGGGGACCGTGTGCCCACACACCCTGCACCCATTATAGATACGTCCCTGTACTGAACCGATTTTCATGAAAACTGCATCATTGTGTAGTGGAAACTCCTGGAAATAACCTGCACATCTTGATCCGTCAAGTTAAAGCTGGGCAATAACAAAAACAAAATGTACTGACATCATCAATGCAAGAGAGGTTGTGGCACCATGTGAACGGCCAGTAAGGGGTGGAGCAAACCCACCGACTTTGAATAAATCATCTCTGGGAAAGCTGCTGCTGGCCGGTTCGGGGGGCGGGGCGGAGCCGGGCTGTAGACATAATTAGGCCCTGCCCCTTTGGGTCGCGATCATTTGAATAGGATAGGCTACATAGCAGTCTGTGCACAGGGCACACAGTGACATTGGTGTGAGTGGTGGGTGGGCCACTCCCGCTACA
Organism: Taudactylus pleione; assembly: GCA_031769625.1. Classification (NCBI taxonomy): domain Eukaryota; kingdom Metazoa; phylum Chordata; class Amphibia; order Anura; family Myobatrachidae; genus Taudactylus; species Taudactylus pleione. The sequence continues at coordinate 903,653 of JAUIMM010000109.1, forward strand.
GGGCTTCTATGCAAAGCAATAAAACTAAAACACCTCAAATAAAAAAAAATGTTGGCAGAAGCGATTTCATCGTGGGCAAAGCCCCTGGTAACAGCTGGTATGTTATATATACTTAATCTACTGCATGCAGAGAATTCTCAGCGGAACAACAAAATACTTGTATAAAACGACAATGGACAGAAAAAGTATTAAATGGCAAAGATCCAACTGCAATCACTGCTGTAGAGTTTTCTGGTTTACCATTTGAAAAAAATAAATAATGATAATATTATAAGCTGACGGGTCTATATAATGCATTGCAAACTGCATTTGCTGATATACTGTATGTCATAATAAAGGCTTCCATTAAATCATTTTACATCAATTCTAATTGTTAATTAATTAATGAATCAAATTTAAAACAAAATATTTATAAAAACTGCATTAAACACTTTAGCAACAGCATGTTCTGATAATTTCTTTTAAGAAATTATTCTTAAATGACTGTTTGAACCTATGAGTAAAGTTGAGTGTGAGATTGGGAATGCCGTTGGTCAGAATACCGACGGCGGCATCCCGACAGTAACCCTAACCCATAAGGACATCTAACCCTCCCTCCCCAGTGCCTAACCCTAACCTCCCCCCTAGTGCATAAACCTAACCTCCCCCTCCCTGCGCCCTAAACCTAACACTCCCTCCCCGGTGCCTAAACCTAACTCCCCCAGTGACTAAACCTAACCTCTCCCTCCCTGCACCCTAAACCTAACCCTCCCCCCTAGTGCCTAACCTTAATCCTCCCCCTAATGCCTAACCCCTAACCCTATCCCTCCCCCTAACGCCCAATAATTACCTTCAGGGTGCCCGCAGTTGGGATTCTGGTGCTGGGATCCCGACGCTGTCGGGATTTTGGCGCCGGTATTTTGCCTGTTGGCATCTCGCACATGCTGACTACATCCCAGTAAAGATGTGCCAAAACTGATCATGTAAGTGCATACATTCCACTTAATCAGTTAAGTATTACAGTATCTACATATAATAATAAAACAAACTAATAAAATAAAGCTACAGCACTATCCTGTGAGGGTTAGTTACTAACTTAGGCCCAGATTTATCAACTAGTGATATTCTTGTTATCACTTGTTGCTAATCTTACATGGTGCTACAACCAATCAGCCCCTAATTGTCATGTGTTTAAAAAATGACAGGAACTGATTGGTTGGAGCACCATTTAAGATTAGTAAATAAATCTTAGACTTAGCTTCAAATCTGCACTTAGGGGGAGGTGTTTCATACCTTCAAAAGTGGACAAGTGTAGAAGTAGCCCAAAGCAACCAATCAGCTTGTAGCTATTATTTAATAGAATGTATTAGATAAATGAATGCTACTATCTGATTGGTTGCTATGGGCAACTTCTCCACTAGTCCACTTTAGAAAGTTTGATACATCCCCCTTATCTTAACAACTCATTTACACAACAGCTTTCACCAGAGGAGTATTCAGAAAGAAGGGGGCCTGTGTGAAACCCCCTCTTCCCTAGCTGGCGGCACAAGTGAGTAGACTCTAGATGTGCCAGAGTCTACTGTGCATGCGCAGGTCTCTGGAAAATTGGTACTGTTGCCATCTCCCCTGCAATTTTTCTACAGCTCATGCGCACATTGCCAGGAAAATGGCCACCATACATAGGTGTCTTTATAATGGGTGCAAGGTGTGCAGTGCACACGGGCCCCTGGGTCCAAGGGGGCCCACACCACACACCCTGCACCCATATTTAATAAATACTTACCTCTCCGCAGACTCTAGTGCACCATACACCCTGCACCCATTGTAGATGTGCCACTGGCTTTCACTAGGAATCATCTATCATTGGTTAGCAGAGCAACTAATCAGCAGTTTGTAAACATCTCTCTAGTGCAAATTAAACAATATTAATGTTTAATTGGCTGCTACATATGGTGTACTGCAAAATGTGCTCCTAAATGCAATGTTAGTTAGTGAACTCTAACATGCAATTGGGGGAATAAAAACTAAGGGACTGATGAAGAATAGTTGGGGCGTATGTGTTCAAAAACTAATCTCTAAATAACCATACAAAAAAATAGCATATTTATCCTGAGGCACAGTTCTACGTCAGTAGCATGGGCACCAGGTTTGCGCCAAGCATGCACCAATACACGCAGGTCATGAACACAAGAAAAGTTGGTTAACATTTGGTTTGATTGCAAAACTAGAACCTTAATACGGCAATTACCATATATATTTTTTGTATCCCCAAAAAATTAAAAAAAAAAATTGTAATGAGACATTATGTCATTTCAATCCTCGTTATTCTTGATTGCTATGTCCTCCTGTTGTTTAGCTAAATTACAATACTGCTTTGTATCATATTACCTCCTTGCATTTGCTAAGTTTCTAACCTTGTAATTCAAAAATAGAACTACTGAACAATATGGCAAAGTGACTGTATATGTAGCTATTACAATAAACCTTGTTATCCAGTGAATAGACTTCTGTCCTTTGCCACAAGGTTCCCAACACACTACTAACTTAACAAAACAGCACAGTTTTGTTAAACAGTAATAAATTCAGAATTCTGTCTATTCTACTTAACCTCAAACATTTATATGAAAAGCAATAAAATTGAAACTGAATATTATGAGGTTCTAACAAAGAAATATAAGGCTTAATGTAGGTGTATAATAGAAAATATTGTGCATGGTGCAAAGAGAAATAGTATACATGACATAGGCAAGAAGCACCTGCTCACATTCCATAATCTATCTGTCTGTCATTACGCACACAAAAAAATGACCCGTTATTATAGGTGTGGGATCCAGAAAATTATAAAATTAAAGGATTGCTTTTGATTGGTTATGATGTCATAATTATTAGCTTGATCACTGAGCATTTCATACCTCACTACATTCACGCAGATGGAATCGAGACCAAAAAGTCCCCCCACCCCAAAAAGAAAAAAAAAATGTAAGCCCTGCCACTATCCAATTACAAATGCCAGAGCCGTAACTAGACTTTTTGGTGCCCTGTGCCAGAAAGAGCATTGACGCCCCCCCCATTTTTCAAAGGGACATAATGCACCCAAAAAATGGCCATGGCTTCATGGGGAAGGGCCAGGGAATATATAAGAGAGGCCAGGAGATGCTGGGGTGAAATAAGAGGAAGCTACAAGCAAGAATGATAATAAACAGAAATTTGACAGCCCAAACAGCACCCCCTGACCTGTGGTGCCCTGTGCGATGGCACCGACCGCACTACCCTAGCTACGGCCCTGACAAATGCCCCCTTTTGGACAAGACTCTTCCAGTTCGTGGGCCACAAAGAAGCAATGTCCCGGCCACATCTGAATCTTCTGAATAAAAACATCTAACTTTTGTAGAATGGAAAACATACATTAAAGGGCCTTATTTAGATGTGGATGCTATTTTGATACTCACGCAGTTTAGTGATTATCGGTGGACTACAATGCACATGCGCGGTGATTGAATTGCGATCAAATCCAACTATGGTTGTAGTGAGGATTTATACACAAGTGATTGACAGACAGGGGCCATTTTGTCGGAGGTAACAGAGTGGCGGCAAAAATGTGGGCGCATCGTGTCTGTTTTCGGGTGTGTTTCTGCCTAAATCTGTGATCCCATATGCATAAAATATGGCTTTTCCTCTTTCATATTATAAATATGTAATTTAAGTTTTCTTAAGCAACAAGAGTTTATGTTGCATGCTTCTTACCAGTACTTGCCTTATATAACATTAGCTGTTATTGTAGCTTTGCTGCCTTTCTATGTTCCACCTAACTTTGAAGTGTTATTGTGGATTTCATATTATTCTGCATGTTCCTGGAAGATCTATTTTTTATATTTACACTTGTCCACTAGCATTCTAACACAACTTACTGATCGCATTAAACTCTGAGTAATACTGCTAATCATAGTTTATCTACTTGAGCCAATCCACTCTTAGGCCCTGATTCAGAGCCGGACGCTCTGACCAGAGCGCTCGCTCTGAATCAGGGCCCACCTCCATAATTATGGAGCGTCCTCCTGGACGCTCATATAGCTGTGGGTCACCACCCACAGCATATACAAACGTGCAGGTTGATGGTCGCGATGGTCTTGACCATCGCGACCATCGCCACTGCGAGCTGAAGCCTTCGGTTGAGTTTCTTAACCGCAAGGCCCGGAGTGATTTTGGCTCTATCAGAGCCAAAATCAATCCCACTGACATCACTAGTGATGTCAGTGGGCCGGCTTCAGACGGTAGGCGTTCCCTTGGGAACGCCCCCGTCTGGGAGGCACGCCCCCGGCACACCCACCAAAGGGGGCGTGCTGTCAATCAACATCGACAGCACGCCCCCTTTGATCAGACACAACGAGCGAAGGAAAGTCCTTTGCTCGTCGCATCTCATGCATGCGCACGACGGAGCTCCCTCCGTCGTGCGCATGCGTAGTGCACACCATCGACCCACTTGCGAGCGGACAGCCGCTCGCGAGTGGGTCTGAATCAGGCCCTTTATACCTTCTGCAAAACAGGAACATTTTATTCAGAGACAATAATGATATATTCTTCTGACTGCTGTGTGTTATCGTGGTGAGAATCTTTGGTAAGCACATAATATAAAGCCGCCCGCTGGAGCAGTGGGGTGTGCTGCCCCTTTCAACTATGGCCCTCATTCAGAGCCGCTCGCTAGCGGCTGTAAGCTCGTTCCGAGCGATGTTCGCACATCTGCGCATGCGTACGGTTTTTAGTACGCATGCGCGAACCAGTCAGTGCGGCCGAAAATCGTTTGTACGCTATATAGCGAGTGCCTGCTATTTTGAGTGACAGAATGAGGCGTATGTGGGTGGTAACAGGGGAAGGTGCTTGAAAACGGGGGAGTGGAATTCGAACACAGGCGTGCTTAAAGGTCAAAACGGGCGTTTTAAGGGAGTGCATAATTAATACAGCAGCGTCATTGACCACGTCACTTGGTTTTTTTTAACTCAGAACTTCTCGCAAAATAGCGGTTGAAAAAACCAACCACAAGAATAGCAAGCAGTTCATACGCTGGTCGATGTACTCGATTAATCTAATAAATAGCGGACATGACGTATGGTGCGAGCGGCCAGGGGGCGTTTTTAACAAATAAACGAGCGTATGTTTTGCATGCTCGTTCAGACTTAGAGGTGTGAACAGACTGCAATTTGCGAACGGATCATTTGAATAGCCACCCCTTGTTTTTGAACGAACGACCGCAAATAGCGAACGGCTCTGAATCAGGCCCTATATCTTTATACTCTTGTACGAAAGTGTGCCCTGTAGAGATCTACATAGAAACATATCTTAGAAGCATTTTATACTTGTACCTCAACTAACATCCTCGATTGCATAGTAAAAAAAGATACAGTGATATTGAATTATACCAGAAAAATAGAAAGAATAGGACTTGAAAACAGTTGCAAATATATAAACTCAGTGCCTGAAGCAGGGTTTTATCTTCTATAATGGCAGAAGATTTTTTACTGTTTTTATTTTGATTTTACTTACTAAGGATGTGTCCTCACTCGTCTTTGCTGTAGTCACACCAAACAGTTCCTCCCGGAGTGCCTGATCCTGTGAGACTCTGCTAGTGCAGAGAGTCTTTTTTTGCGGAAAATACATCTAAGATGCAATGACTTGGATGCACCAGGAGACTGCGCTGATTTATTTGATATGTGACACTTGTATATCTGTGTACGACTGAGTCTCTGAATCAGCATGCAAAGTGCTATGATGCAGCAGCCACAGCTTTTCACGGAATACATACGAATTACAGCCGGACACAAGTCCGGCGGTTCAAACCCCGACAGCGACAGGCCGATACGGCTGAAAATCCCGATCGTCCCCAGGTAAGTATCAACTAACCTAACCCTCCTTAGGAGTGCCTAACCCTAATCCCCCCTCTAAGTGCCTAAACCTAACCCCCCCTTCCCCGTTTCCTAAACCTAAGTCCCCCGGGGGGTGCCTAACCCTAACCCTCCCTCCCCTAGTCTAACCCTAACCTCCTGGGGGGATGCCTAACCCCAAATCCCCCCCCGGGAGCCCTAAACCTATCCCTCCCCCCCCCCGCAGCTGTCCGCAGCGGCGCCCGGCATCACTTTGATCGATATGCTGGGCGCCAGTCTCCCGGCGTGGGTAAAATTACAGGCGTCTTGAATTAGATGCCTGTTAATTAACCCTCGCCAGGATAAAGCAGTCGGGAAGCCGGCTGTCGGGCTTATGTTCGCCAGCTTCCCGATTGCATACCCTTTTCACCATGTCAAGTTCCATTTACAGACAGTCGCACACAGATAACAAGTGTTGCATATCAAATTAATCAGCACAGTCTCCTGGTGCATCCTAGTTGTAGCACATTGCAACTTAGATGCAATTTTGGGGAAAAAAAGCTTAGACGCCTGATGCTAGCAAAGTTGTATGGTACCTGGCTGCTCACTCACGCCAGGCATATTGCGCTGCATGGCGTGTTGAGGCCAGAGGAGCAAAGACACATCTGTGGCTCTGTTTATTGCTGCTTGGTTTAGCAACCACCTGTTGCTCTCAGTACAATGAGTTGAGTAAGGGACATAGGCATGTGGAGGGATCCGTCCTTTATTTAGAATATAGGGTGAGATGTATCAAACCTTAAGAGGACAGATGGAGAATTGGCCAAAGCAGCCAATCAGCTACGAGCTATGATTTTATAGAATGTAGTTGAAAAATTGTAAATAGAAGCTGATTGGTTGCAATGGCTGACATCTCCACTCGTTCTCTTTAGACATTTTGACACTGTAACCCCACCCCCCTACCCATAATCTCATACTTGGTTCGCCCACAAAATGTCCTAGAGACTCCTCAATTTCAGGATTCTGGAAGAGAAGTCAACAATCCATTCTGCAATGAAGTGGGAATGGCAGGGCCATTATGATGTAATTCTCTGCCAATCGCATTATTATGTCACCTCTAGCCGCAAATCAAATTTTTGAAAACAGCCCCCCAGGCCTATCGGAGATGAGTCCCACTATGACAGTGCCTAAGACAATACCATTTCAATAGAGGCTTTGACAAAACAAGCATTTTTACAGTACTGTGATAAGTGGCTAGCATTTTATCTGTGTGAGGAATTAATTTCAGAGATCAGGTACAAAGAAAGTAGGACATAGTCGTTAGAGACAGTGTGACTGGGCTGTTCATTCTTGATTTGTAATATAATTTGAATAACACATTAGTGTTAGAAACATCCAGTGACCTTTAATCCTTGCCACAATGTATAACACCTAAAACATTTGATTGACATCTTGCACAAAAATATATTAAAATAAGTAATGTGGCCAATAATCACTGTGAATAGGTGACTTTAAACCTACTATAAACCTACTATATACTAAGATGGAACATATGAATAAATGACACAGAACAAATGCTTATTTGAGACAAAGTACTACAGTTGTCGCATAATGTGGAAAAATTATCATATAGGAAGCCTTCATGATTAAACAAGGTATGGTATTGCAGGTGACACAACTACCACATAGATTCTTCATTCCCATGATAGATGATCACTGATACATGGCAGAGGGAGCTTGGCTTCCTCATTCTGAATAAAACAATAAATTGCAGGACACCCTGTCACCTGTGAGAACCACAGGTTGGACAGAGGTCTAAGCACTGGAGCAGATTAATGGCAGTAGGAAAACAGTTTGTATCAGAGATGTTGAGTAAAATGACATTCAATTCATTCAAACGTCAGTGGAACCATTCAGACTGATTCATTCCCATTCTCATGAATACAGTGATAGGGAATAATATGGAAATCCAGCCCTTGAGAAACTAGCTTACTCTGGGAGGCAGTGAACAGTACTGTGATCAATGGTTCATTGAACGGTGCAGTGATCGATGGGTTAAACCTCCACACTTATATCCACAGAGAGGCAGCTGGCATGTAAGGTTAAAATAAAATATATGAAGTCTAACATAAAATAATTATGCTTCATAAAGGTAGTGACATCTTCCATCATTGCGTTGAAGCTGTCTCAAGACAAAACAGACCCCACACTGTTCTGTTTAGCAGTATGTGTATGTGAATAGATAGATAGATTCAGCACCATGGACAGCTCAAAGGAGAAATGAGAAAATGACAGTTTAAAGTGGAGGCAAGAAAGAAACATATTTGCCACAAGTTTGTAACTTACAATATTTCTATCAAGCTTCCTCTGTTTCAATCATTTGCTGTTTTCTAAACCATTTTCACTAGGTAGTTAGGTGTATGTGATAATCATGTAATTAATTACATATTTTTATTATGTTCTATTTCACTCCTGTGCAGCAGGTCGATTTATCAAGCAGGGGAGGCTTCTCTAACTAAACTTGCACAAATGACTGCTAGTTAGACTGTCTGCCGAAATGTACTGTGTGATATACGAGTAGTTGATTCAAGCAAGGTGGGGGCAGTGATGTAACATGGGCTCAGTCTCAGCCTTTCACCCTCAAATTCACAGAACTCTGCTGAATTTAACTGTGCTTCAAACAGGCTCTCAAATGCCACTTCTTCATTCAAAGCCATCCAGCTCTTATCCTAAGCCATTGCTCTATGTTACTTGCTCACTGTCTACCCCATCTGTGTCACCCCTGTCTTTCTGCCCCTCCCCTTTAGATTGTAAGCTCTTCACTCATGTGGTTTTTCTTCCCTTACTTATACTATATCTACTTCATAATCCCTGCCATGGTAACTAACCCTTGGTTTCTGATGCCCTGCTGCTTACTTGGGTATTGTGATCACTAATGCAGAAATGTTTATAAAACATGTCCTTGTACTGCAATGTACTGTAAGTCACTGCTTTCTTGTTAGCTCATTCTTTTTCTGTTTATGTAATGTGTTAGGTGCTGCAGAAACCTTGTGGTGCCATTTAAATAAAGGATAATAATAATAATAATAATAATAATAATAATAATAATAATAATAATAATAATAATTCCAAACCCTGTTCTCCTTGTAAGAAATATTTTTTTTAAATAATCTGTAGCTGGACTCCAGATGAAACTGCAAATTCTGTCAAATTAATTGTTCCACGATCTATAAGCAATTTCTAAAATTAATTTAGTGAACATTAATTAGTGGCAATGAGTAAAATGGTCTTAAATTACTGTATTATAAAGTTGTTTTTAACCATCAAATTCTATAAAAAGAATGGTAAGAATAGCAAAAATGTTTAATAAAATGTTCTAAATAAAAGATTTTTTGCTGACCTCCAAACATTTCTGCAAATTAGTTTTTTGTTATTTTCTACCAGAGATATAGTATAACTGGCCAAACATTGCAAAGAAAGATGGCCTATCTCTAATCTATGTAACTATGGGGCTGCTTCAGTGATTTACGTTGAATCGATATTCCCGCAAATCTCAATTTTTTTAGATCCTGTCGATTTGCACCAGTGCACCTCAATTACACACAGTGCGCTGTAATGTGCACACCTACTTTCCTTACTTCTCAGATCAGAAGTGAAGTGAGTTTTATATGAATATATTTGTTCAGGGACACCAACAGCAGGCCCCTACTATGCTCTCTCTTAAAAAGGACTTCACGGTGCATTCCCTGAGCCCTACACATGAAGAGAAGAGCAATGTTGGAGCCTCGGAAGGGTAGATTGCCTATTCACCAGAGCCCTCCTGTCATGCCTACCATCTGGTGCCTGCCCTGGCCAACACAATAATTTGCAGTTTTGTCAAACATATACATTACACCCTTTCATACCTTTACCATACTTATGATTTAATTCTTGTACAAATAGGGAACCATTCTCAGTGACACACAGTGGCGGACACTTCCCCTGCTTAAACTAACATCTACTCCCAACCGCCTACAAAGGCACCATATTGCCTATTTGAGTATTATGATTGCTAATACAGCAGTGTTTATATAAGTGTGTTCTTTGCCAAGCTCAAACACATTTCCACTGCACAGTTTCCATGCCAATTTAAATTTGTTGCAGTTTATAGTTGATGGAACTTGTGTCCATGCCCTGCAATGTTCTCTACTATAAGTCACTTTTTTATTGTCTTGTTTATACTGTTTCTATCTATGTACTTTGTAAGGAGCTGCAGAACCCTTGTGGTGTCCTATAAATAAAGGATAGTAATAAATTATATTAATGAGAGAAACCACATATGTATAGTAAAAATCCATGTGACTGCATGTGGAAGCCTATAACACCCACCGTTCTTACGTCTGCTGCTGCAGCCATCATCAGTAAAATCAGGACTTACACCAGCCCCATGTTGGGTACAAAGGATCCGACTGAAACAGACGTCCGATCTCTGTCCACATGCTGTGAACGAGTGCAGAAGTAAGTCGATGTGCCCACAAGATAAAAGGGTTAGATGTGAACGCATACTCACTGTCCAGTTACCACCCCCAAATGCCCATCTTACAGATCATGTGATTGTCGATGGACACATTAGTTCTTACGTTACGCACTAGTGATCTCCATCCATGTGCAGTTTTTTTCTTTGGTACATTCGCAGTATGCAAATATCCACATGCTCTATGCACAATGCTACTTGCGTGTGACTCACAATAGGCCCCATAGACAGCAACAGCCTTTTAGTTTTATACCATAAGAGACTATAATTAGTTTATAGCTTATGTTAATCGTGCGAGTGTGGGCACATAAAGATGGTCTTTCTAACAGGTAACACTCTTGTGTATATGTAGCTTTACATTACAATGCTTGGAATGCACCAGAAAATACACTTTTATGGGTGGTGGTACCACAAAACAGTTTCTTTAAAATTATAGAAAGAGACACAATTTCCATCAACTATAAACTGCAACAAATTTAAATTGGCATGGAAACTGTGCAGTGGAAATGTGTTTGAGCTTGGCGAGGAACATACTTAAAATTCACCCTCTCCATACCCTTATGGTTAGGTCTAGAATGAGGTGATGTACTGGACCTCTGATGTTACAAGTGCGTGACCCTCAGCAAAAGGGGGAGGGGCAAGGTTCAGAATGGTGGCCAAAAGTGTCCCCTCGCTGACTCGCTTAGCTCGCCGCGCTTTGGGCAGGTTTGTGTTCCCCCTCTATGCCCACATGGATGGTAACACTGGTAGCGGTCCGGCCCTGCTGCAGCGGTCATGTGGTTGTGACATCAGAGGTCCTTTCTCCAACTTGGATCTAGCAACAACCATCGTACTGATCTGCGTCTGATCTGCTTCAGTAGATAAGCATCCACTCCATGTACTTCCTCCCTCTACCTGCACAGTCTTACACTGCTCTACAAAATACAGTCATTACTAAAAGAAATCAAGGTGTGCTCCGCGTTTCAACAAATGCAGATGCATTTCAGATCCAATGCTGCATTTGCACTATGGTACGTCTATTTGGCACTTGTAAATGACCTCAATTTTCTTTTAGCTTTTAGCTCACAATATAATCACAGTGCTGTGGGTATTATGCATCTGTATTTAACAATAAAATACGATTTTGAATCAAAAAGTTCAGATGCGGTCACTAAGTACCTCTTGAGGTAACCATGTAAAAGTGTCACTCTAATTATACGGTGTCTGATGTCAGTGTTGCTTGGGTGGCAGATGAGAGACAAAGTGCGGGTTGTACTGCTAATAGAAACCTAGAGACCTTTCAGTGTTAATAGCTTCAGTCAGATTAAATACAGACTATTGAAAGTGATAAAGTGACAGTGCTAAGTAATAGGTCTGTAAAAGAAAGGCATTGTTTAGAAAAGGCACATTTTCCCCCAAACCTGCCCTCTCTGATATGCAAGGACTTGTACAACACACAACTTAAAGACAAACAATATCAATTTAATTAAATACAAGTCTAAAATGTAAAACAAAAAGTGTAGAGAGACCAATTATCATTATTTATAGATTTTAATGTTGGAAAAATAATAAATCAAAGCATAAAATGATTTGTACATAACACTCTGTGCCACCTGCCTTTTAAAGACTGTTAGAAGATTCAACACTTTAATAAAGCAAAGCATTTAAATCACTATGAATTATAATTTTGAATACAATAGTATATTCAAGGTGATGTAATGCTGTAATCTAAGTACCTCACACCTTCACAATTCTCATTTCAGTAGATGGGCCTGGGTACCGGGAGGGTAGGTGTGTGTTTGCGGGGGGGGTTATAGGGGGGGGGCTGGGCTTGGATTTAGCTGAGATGCACAGTTTTGTAAAGTTTAGTACAACTATCAAAATGTGATATGCCCCTGGTTCAAGAATCTTTTTAGAGCCTGATTCATTACAGATCGCAACTGCGATTGCAATAGCGATTATGCACGCAGTCTCACTGCGATAGTCTGCTAATCCATTGCGATTTCTATGCCATCACAGCACAACACAAGGATGCCCATCTTACATTACACACATCTGTAATCCTTAGCAAGACTAAGAAACCATCGGTAACATCGAGTACCATCTCAGCCTCACGCACACTTGCACAAGCTCTGACCTTACTCAGGAATTGCTAACCTCGTCGCACGCTATGAGTGCACCAGCTGCGTAAGGCATCGCAGTGGATAATTTATGCATGCCCATGCAACGGCGTTCAAATACACTGGCATGCCTACTTTTCGCTGACCAATCCCCCACGTTACCCCCACAAACGGCACTTCCTGTCAATCACTCTGCGATGGGTCTGCCTAGTCACTGCTATCACAGTCCTGATCACAGTGGCCGGTTCGCACATGTGAACTGCAATGCGTGCTCAGAATGCAACAATCGGCCAATTGCGTGCATAATCGCTGTTGCGATTGGAAGTGAATCAGGCCCTTAGTTATTTCCCCTTGTGCATTTCTTCTATAATTCCAGTTATCCCAATAATGAGAGGGTTAAGACAGAAACTCTGCCCACCATATGGATACGGATAGATGTTTTTAAAACAGTTCTTGTTTTTGAACAAATATACATATGTTATTATTATTATTAGTTACTTATATACTGTAGTGCTAGTATATTCCATTGACTCAGACAGACAAAGAGGTAAAATCCTTTCTTAATGTGTTACATGTTTAAATGACCCCAGGTTAGTTTAACATGGTGGCAACAATTCCATCTTAGAAGCATATCACGACATACAGAGCATGAAATCTCTTATCCTATCTTAGGGGCTTTAATACCCTATATAATAGTAACTATGTGCATGAATGTCACTCCTGAGTGAATCTATGGCATCAGATGAAAGCCTACTAATGTATAAAGAAGATTTATTCAGCAGCAGCACTCATAGCCCAGCCAAGCAGGTAGCTAAGAACAAGCGGAGGAGAAGACAGATGGAATGGGTGTCAAGGTCTAGAAAAAAACTTTGTGTTTAACAATACTGTACATGCTTCTCCTTTGTCTGCTGACTGTCTTCATACCTGTCCTCCTTTATCTGTCTCATATGCCACTATAGCTCCTGTCTGTTCCCCTTTGTCTCCCCAGATTGTCTGTTGTTGACCCTACCAATGCCAAAGCCTGTATAGTCCGGGCATTGATATGACCATGGACATAGGATGGATGGGGCAGGAGAAGGTCTCACTTGCACACTAAAGTAGGGGTTCAGAGATATGTTGGGAAGTGTAATTAGATAAGTAGGTGCAAGTATTAAAGGTAGAAGCATTTAGGGAATGGGGAGTAAAGGGAAAGGAATGCAGAGGCAGATAAGAGGGTAGTAATGCTTGTGCCAACTGTCAGATGTACAGGCAGGGACCTAGAACAGGTCATCAGAGGTGCAAAGATTATTTATTTATATTTCAGTTCGAATTGAAGTGTTTTTTAACATAGAATAACTATTTTGTATATCATGTTTGCACTTTATATTTATCCTATCGCTGAATTACCTCATCTATTTATGTTTAAGTCTAAGTTTTATATATTGTATTTTAATCTATGATATGTATCTATCTTTTATGTCTTATATGATTGGACATTTAATGTAGACTTGATAATTCCCTGCTGCTATTATTTATGTGAAATTACTGGAAAACAATATTGGATACATCATCCACCATGATCTATGGTGGCCAGGTGGAACGCACAGCCACTTGCAGAGTCGGGAGAGTGACTTCCAGGGTCTGTGGAATGTATGGCCATCTTACTTCCGGGATCACGGACATGATGCGCATGTGCAAACAGTAATCAACACCGAGTAGCAGCAAGTGTTCTCAGCTGTGTACTGTTTAGGTAGGCTTATGGATGGACATCGGAAGCCCACCATCATATGATGGCAGTGCTTCCACCATTGAATCTTTTGATGCGATGGTAACTAACCATCGCATCAAAAGCATTTAATGGTGAAAACTATTCATATGAATAGTAAAGGGGCGGGGTTAGGGGAGGGGCTCAGACACAAAGTAACAAAAAAAACAGGCAAGGCAGGCAGAGCTGACTAGGATGAGGAGGAGGAGAATGATAAACACTGCAATGCTGCTGCTGTGGACACTTAAAGCAACTAGAAAAGTGAAGTGTAAAAAAACATGTATAAAATATACTTATGACACACAGAAACGGAACCTCTTACAGCACCAGCAGAGAAATCACTCCCCATCTCTGCTGTGAAAACGTTTTTAGCTGTCCCTCTGTGTGTGTGTCTGTGAGTGACAGCAGCTGCAGGGCCAGGGCTGCACACTGATTGGCTCTCACTGTCTCAGGGAGCCAATCAGAGCTAGCAGAGAGGGGTGGGAGGGCCAGGTCTGAGGCAGTGAGAGACGGCCTCCAACGATCCCAGCAACATGAGCCAGAAAGGTTATCAGAGGCAGGAGACACAGGGCCTGATTCAGACCCGCTCGCGAGCGCTGAGCGCTCGCAAGCGTGTCAATGTTGCCCAAGTGCACATGCGCACGACGGAGGCGGCTCCGTCGTGCGCATGCATGCGCGAGACCCGAATAACGACGGCGAAGCTGTCGTTATGGGTCTCGCACCAAAGGGGGCGTGCTGTCGATGGTGATTGACAGCATGCCCCCTTTGGTGGTTGTGCCGGGGGCGTGGCTGCCCAGATGGAGGCGTTCCCATGGGAACACCTACCATCTGGGGCCGGCCCCACTGACATCACTAGTGATGTCAGTGGGAGTGCTTTTGGCTCTGACAGAGCCAAAAGCACTCCAGGGCTTGCGGCAGCGAGACCCTACCGCAAGGGTCTCGTCACAAGCCCGATGGTCGCGATGGTCTTGACCATCACGACCATCATTTTGGCTGCTCGCTATAGCTGTGGGTGGTCACCCACAGCTATGTGAGCGGCCAGGAGGCCGCTCCTAAAGGTAGGAGGGACGGCCCTGATTCAGAGCGAGTGCTCTGTCAGAGCGTCCAGCTCTGAATCAGGGCCACAGCACACAGCAGCCAGGGGAGGCAGAGCTTTTAGTTTTTAAAGAAAAGAAGCCACCATCGCAACATCATTGAATGATTACCATTCGATGGCAGCAAACATCGGAATGCTGCCATCAAATGGTAAAAACACTAACATTGGAAGAAAAACATTGATGGTCGGCAAACATCGGCCATCGATGTCCATCCCTAGGTAAACTTAGTGGGGGTGGGCCGCGCTTCTAGTTGTGGTGATGTGATAGGGTCCTATGTGTTAGGGAAAGGAGTGGGGGTTTGGTCCGTAGGTGTCGCGCGGGACGCGGGCAACTGTTAAGACCCCCTATTTACACCGACTCTACCACACCCCGGTTGCCCTACGTCTGTCGACCAAAGGTCCAGCAGGGGGACATGCAGGAGTGAGGACCGCATGACAAAGGAGCACCCTAAAAGGGTACACCCACCCCCCAACCATGGGCTACATCGAGACTATTACCACCATCCACTATATATGGATCCACCTACGGAACAACCTTGGGAGCATTGTGTCTACCAAATAAATAGGTTTGAATCCTACACCTCTTGTCAGTTTTTCTTCCATCCACCCACCTACATATCACCTCATCCTCTCCACACCTCTCTTCCCTCCCCC
This sequence comes from Taudactylus pleione, assembly GCA_031769625.1. Classification (NCBI taxonomy): domain Eukaryota; kingdom Metazoa; phylum Chordata; class Amphibia; order Anura; family Myobatrachidae; genus Taudactylus; species Taudactylus pleione. Next base: position 919,590 of record JAUIMM010000109.1, read on the forward strand.
CCCCCTCGTCCACCATCCCACACCCATGACCACATTCCCTCATACCTAGGAGCGCACGTATATATCTGGAGAGCCCTCTAATACGCTTCTGATGAAGGACTAACAGTCTGAAACGCGTTAAGCGTGGGCTTTGAGGATGGCATCCGTTACTAGGTGGTGGAGTACCCTTTGAACTTGCTTAGTCTTGTGGTGAATCCTGGTGTCCGGAGCTGGTTGATTGCCTTCCATTACCATATAGGAACACAGGGATAAAAGTTCATGAGAGTGCTGCGGCTGTGCCACTATGTATGCATTTTAAACACTTGATTTTCACTACACTTTGTAAGTGCAATTTGTCATTAAAAATATATGTGTCTAGTTTGATCTACACTATGTTTTGTATTTTTTTCTGTATCCTCCTACACCTATGTTGCCTTCATCATCACCTATGTTGCCTATGTAACCTCCTACACCTATGCACATAAAGAGGGATGATATAAAATTCTATTATAGATTCCATCAAGGATTGCAAGGTGTTCTATATGGATGTAATTGGATGACCCATTAAACAGTGGAGTCTGTATTTCTATGGTGATTATATTTTTCATGATATTATTCATCTCTCACTTGTGTGAACTTGTTATTGGGAGAGCGCTAGAAGGTGATATACATCAATCTATTATGTCATTTTTACTATAAAGTATCTCTAATCCTGATGTTAAAACTAAAATAAATTTAATACAATAGGAAATCATATTAATTTTAAGTTTCTGTTCTATTTTTTAAAGATATTGGTATCTTTTGAAGCTCTGTTCTAGGTTAGTGTCCAAATAAATAAAACGGCTTCAATAGTTCCAATTAATGTTGATATTTATGAGCAGCTCCCCTGACCTTTAAACTGCTCGCCAGCTCACTCCAACCCTCTGTGTCACCTTATCAGAAAGCAGGTCCCCTTTGTTACAGCACTGCCATTATTCTTGACAACAAGGTCTGTCATAATCTATTAGGTGGCCAATGCTAAAAATCAGCGTTGTGTCCCTGTAGTCTATCGCTTTTCCCTGTCAGCTACACAATGACAGCCGTAGTAGAGTTTAAATGAAACGATATATCTGGCAAGTTCAATCTGTTACAGCCTCAATGTAGCATTCCCAGTTATAGACCCTGGACATTCTCACAAACTCACCAAATAGATGTAATAGCACAATTACGGAAGGTGCCTTTCATTGCCAGTTGCTGCACTTATTCTATAAAATAGCAGCTTAATAACATGCAGACCTAATTGCAATAAAAACAGATCTGTTATTTTTCTTTCATACAAATGCCTGCTAGTGTTTAAAGTGAACATCTTTTTCTTCACAGAGAAAAAATGGTAAACGATCTCACTTGCGCTCCAAATTTTTTCAACCACGAATAGAGATGACAGTTGTTTTTCTTCAATAATGGGACCATTCATATATGTGAATAAAAACAACAGAGAATGCCACAATGGTGTAATATTGTTACCACATTTAAAAGTTCCAGTTGTGATAGTTGAAAGGAAATAGGTGCAAAAAGTCCTCTCCAAGAAATCACGCTTCGGAGACCCCAATAGGTCATACTTTCAAAATCCCAATCGAAACGCAGAATTTGTGAAGAACAATAGGCATTGTGGGTTCTTACATGAATGCTTACTTCAAAGCTGGTGCAAGGTACATAAAGGTTTCTTTGGTCCCCAATGGTCAACCAGGGGGACGACTGTTTCCAATAAATCTCCGATAATATAGAATATAAAAATATACAATTGTAGTATATAATGTAAAAATGTATTACTAAAAACAAAGGTTATGAGTAGCCGTACCATATAGATGAAATATACTGAAGATGGAAACTACAGTCAGGTGCATAAATATTAACACATTGACAGAATTTTCATATTTTGGCCTCTATTCACCACCACAATGGCTTTGAAATGAAACAAACAAGATGTGCTTTAACGGCAGACTTTCAGATTTAATTTGAGGGTAATTACATCCAAATCAGGTGAACGGTGTAGGAATTACAACGGTTTCTATATGTGCCTCCCAGTTTTTAAGGGGCCAAAAGTAACAGGACAAACTAAACAATCCTAAATCTAACTTTCACTTTTTAATACTTTGTTGCAAATCCTTTACAGGCAATTACAGCCTGAAGTCTGGAACGCATAGACATCACCAGACGCTGGGTTTCATCCCTGGTGATGCTCTGCCAGGCCTCTACTGCAAATGTCTTCAGTTCCTGTTTGTTCTTGGGGCGTTTTCCTTTCAGTTTTGTCTTCATCAAGTGAAATGCATGCTCATTCGGATTCAGGTCAGGGGATTGGCTTGGCCATTGCATAACATTCCACTTTTTAGCCTTAAAAAACTCTTTGGTTGCTTTTGCAGTATGCTTCGGGTCATTGTCCATCTGCACTGTGAAGCGCCGTCCAATGAGTTCTGAAGCATTTGAAGCATCTGAATATGAGCATATATTATTCCCCAAAACACTTCAGAATTCATTCTGCTGCTTTTGTCAGCAGTCACATCATCAATAAATACAAGGGAACCAGTTCCATTGGCAGCCATACATGCCCACGCCATGACACTACCACCACCATGCTTCACTGATGAGGTGCTATGTTTTGGATCATGAGCAGTTCCTTTCCTTCTCCATAATCTTCTCTTCCCATCACTCTGGTACAAGTTGATCTTTGTCTCATCTGGTCATAGGATGTTGTTCCAGAACTGTAATGGCTTTTTTAGATGTTGTTTGGCAAACTCTAATCTGGTCTTCCTGTTTTTGTGGCTCACTAATGGTTTACATCTTGTGGTGAACCCTTTATATTCACTCTTGCGAAGTCTTCTCTTGATTGTTGACTTTGACACATATACACTTACCTCCTGGAGAGTGTTCTTGATTTGGCCAACTGTTGTGAAGGGGTTTTTATTCACCAGGGAAATAATTCTTCTGTCATCCACCACAGTTGTTTTCCGTGGTCTTCCAGGTCTTTTGGTGTTGCTGAGCTCTCCGGTGCGTTCTTTCTTTTTAAGAATGTTCCAAACAGTTGATTTGGCCACACCTAATGTTTTTGCTATCTCTCTGATGGGTTTGTTTTGATTTTTCAGCCTAATGATGGCTTGCTTCACTGATAGTGAGAGCTCTTTGGATCTCATATTGAGAGTCGACAGCAACTGATTCCAAATGCAAATGTCACACTTAGAATCAACTCCAGACCTTTTACCTGCTTAATTGATAATGAAATAATGAGGGAATAGCCCACACCTGTCCATGAAATAGCTTTTGAGTTGATAGTCCCATTACTTTTGGCCCCTTAAAAAGTGGGAGGCACATATAGAAACCGTTGTAATTCCTACACCGTTCACCTGATTTGGATGTAATTACCCTTGAATTAAATCTGAAAGTCTGCAGTTAAAGCACATCTTGTTTGTTTCATTTCAAAGCCATTGTGGTGGTGAATATAGGCCAAAATATGAAAATTCTGTCAATGTCCCAATATTTATGCACCTGACTGTAGGTATATTCAGTAAAAAGCTTCCTTAAACCAATGTAAGACACTCTTTTCTTTCTACGCATTTCGATGCACTGTGGCGTCTTTTTCAAGTTGAGTGTCACTATAAATAGGCACTCTTTACAACAAAAATCCTGGACTGCTATATTCAGATTCCAACCATTATGCTGATCTGTGAGAGACACTGAACATCTTTTCCTTACCTACAGTAGTTACGCCTCTTCGGTTGTAATGATCGTTGATCCCAAATTGTGTATGATTCTACGTAAAGCAGTCTCATTTGTATGTGCTCTTTTTCTAAGTACAGAAAGCACAGAATGAGTACACGAAACATACGCAGCTCAAAAGGTCCTTAAGTTCAACTCTGCATTAGCCCATATTTTTGTAGGAGATGGATCCACACTAAAGGCCTAATTAATAGATGGCTGTGCAATTCCGTCCATCTAAAATGCTGCTGCAGGAGGAGATGGTTGCTCGTTTGGCCAGGCTGCGGAGGCTGAAGCTTGCGCATACTCTGGCCGCTAAACATCGGAGAACGCTAACCATAAGAATTTTGTCAGAAGCTGTCCTTTAAAAAAAATTGTTTAAAAAACTATTAACAGTTCATGGATTATATAATTTAAAGCAGAGTTGTGTGCCAACCCTCGTGTTTTGGTTTTGGATCCGGTTTTTTCTTCGTGTTTTGGTTTTGGATCTGTATTTAAAAAAAAAAAAACAGCTAGAATGACATCAGTTTGACCTATTTACATGCAATACAAAACCTGAGTTTGGTTATTAAATCTGATTTCCGAACTGCGGGAAAATCCCACCCGGGACTCAGTTCGACTCGGTACGCCAAAATAGTTCTGAATTTGGTGCCGGTTCGACTTGGACCCCTTAAGTTGGCTGTTGTCGGTTCTCTGAGAACCGGACCTGCACATCTCTAATATAAAGAAATAACATTAGAGGGTAAAGGGGGCCAAAATATTTTGTGACTGATTCATATAAGACAACATACTTATGGACTGATACTACAAATCCCAGCATGCCTTTCCTTTCCTGCTAGTATGTCCAACCAAATAGTATACCATATAGCCCTAATAAAGGTGGCATTCAAAATCCATATTTTATTGGCATTCAGATGAGAGAAATCACTGTATCGCTCCCTGCAATTACCTCTTTCCTGCCATCATGTACTAAAAATAGTCAGCTCTTCCATGCAGTGTATTTATAATGGGCGCATTAAATATTGAAAAACATAAAATATTTTAAAATAAAATATATAATAAAATACATTTAGGAAATAAGGAAATGGCCCATAGAATACCCTGATTTCCTCCAATATTTGATTAAACCAGTGTTTATTTTAACTGCACGCATTTAAAGCTTAGCAGCTGTCAAGGGCCACGTGGCATGCATGTGACCTAACACCTTGTCACAATGTTCCTCTTCCTGTATTTCACAGATTAGCAAGGGCGAGTTTGAATGTTCCAACATTAAACACACTAATGAATAGCACTTGTGACCAGGTCCCAGCATTAACCCCTATTGCAGCAGTGGTAACTGAAGCATTCTGTTCTCAGACTCTCTAGCCATATGGTCATCTGATATAAGTGTTTGCCATCTGCTTCATACACAGGGAAAGGTGTCAAGTGGTCCACACAGAGTGAACTCTTTAGTTTTCATGTGTACTTTACCACTGCACATTTAAGATTTAATTATATAGTGTGCTTGCAGACCTTCTTTTCATGCCATGTAGGACTAGTGCTTAGTTCATTGCTCATATAACGGTTTGTTGATCGGTTTTCAGCATATTTTGCCCAGCATCTTACAATTCCCCAGATACCGAATTATGCAACCAATGTTTCCAATACATAAGCTTTCAAAATAAAAATAATAATAAATCGAGTGAAAGAGTATTTAAAACACAGGTCCAGCTATAACTGTTTTTGAAGTTACATAAATTCAAAACCTACTACTGTGATGCTGTTCTGTAAGCAACCTGTTAGCAGAAATTAACCACATGTACAAAGCTAATTTATGAATAAAAACACAATATTTCAGAAAACAAAATATAGATTGTGATATGTAAACAGCACATAACAAATACAAAGATGACAGACTATAGTCAACATTTAGCTACCAGCCTTTGCAGAACCACAAATGCAACCGCTCTATGCTACAGGGTTACAACTAGAGATGAGCGGGTTCGGATCTAAGAGATCTGAACCCACCCGAATTTAGGGGATCCAGGGTGATCCGAGCATAGCCCCGGATCCCTCACCCGAGGCAAAACCTGGCGACCCCTTTGCCGGGTCGCGAGGTTTTGTTTTGAGGGGGCTTAACGCTGATTGGCTGTCACGGCTCTCAACCAATCAGCGTTAGTTAAGCCCATTGAAAATGCATACAGAGAGGGAAAAAGATGGCGCCCGCCATCCTCCACCTGACACCGCTGGCATCCCCTGCTGCCGACACCGCCGGCACCCCCACTGGCAGCATCCCCCGCTTCCGACACCAACGCTGCCGACACTCCTGCACTGCAAACCCACGTACTGAGGGCCTGATTCAGAGCCGGACGCTATTTGCGCTCGCTCGTTCAGAAAAAGGGGCCGGCTATTTAAATTGAGCGCTCGCTCTTTGCGGTCTGTTGACGCCTCTATGTCTGAGCAAGCGAACGAAACATGCGCTCGCTGTTTTGTAAAGACGCCCCCTGGCCGCTCGCATCCTACGTCATCTCCGCTATTTATTTGATTAATCGAGTACATCGAAAGGCGTCTGAACTGCTCGCAGTGCTTGTGGTAGCATTTTCCTACCGCAATCATGCGAACAGTTCAGGCTAAGAAACAACCAAGTGACGTGGTCGATGACGCTGCTTTGTTAATTATGCACACCCTTAAAACGCCCTTTTTGACCTTTTGGCACGCCTGCGTTCGGATCTCCACTCCCCGTTTTCAAGCACTTTCCCCTGTTACCACCCACAAACGCCTCATTCTGTCACTCAAATTAGCAGGCACTCGCTATTTTGCGAGCGCTCGATTTCCGACCGCACTGACTGGTTGGCGCATGCGCATTATGACCCATATGCATGCGCAGATGTGCGAACATCGCTCGGAGCGAACGAGCGGCCGCTTACGAGTGGCTCTGAATCATGCCCTGAGGACACCGTCAGCGACTCCGACACTCCCACACTGAGGACACCACCTGCACCCCTGCACTGCCGGCACTGTCAGCACTCATGCACTGAGGACACCACTGGCACCCCTGCTCTGCCAACACCGTCGGCACTCTACATTGAGAACACCCCTGCACTGCCAACACAGTCAACAAACCTGCACTGAGGACACCGCTGGCACCCCCGCTCTGCCGACACCGCCGGTACCCTTCCCTGAGAACACTGCCAGCACCACAGTACTGTCATTCCATGTACTGAGGACACCACCAGCAAACCCCGCACTGCCGACACAGCCAGCAAACCCCGCACTATAGACAACGCTGGCACCCCCGCACTGCCGACACAGCCCGCAAACCTGCACTAAAGACACCGCGGGCACCCCAGCACTGCCGAAATCACCGATACCCTTCACTGAGAACACTGCCAGCACCACAGCACTGCCATTCCATGTACTGAGGACACTGTCAGCAATCCCGCTCTGCTGACACTGTTAAGTGCACAGTAAGTGCACTATTGGTGTATCCAACCCACACTACACACTGTGGACCTCATTCAGAGTCGGTCGTTGCGGCCGCACGGTCGTAAGGGAAAAGGGGCCGGATATGCAAATGATGCACTCGCAAGTTGCGTCCTTAAGATCGGATCATTAGCTGGCCGACCAAGGGGAGGATACGGCCGTAAGACAAAAAATACGCCCCCTTCTCATACGCATTACACGTCATCTCCGGCCATATAAGGAGACCATCGGTAACCATCGGAACTGGTCGTAGAGCTTAAGGTTGACCATACCCTCTCTTAAGCACTACGATCAGGTCAGTGTACAAACCACCCATGTCACATGTGCCATGACACTACTTTGTTAATTATGCACTCCAATAAAACGCCGTTCGCATAATTAGGCACGCCTGCGTTCAGATCTCCACTCCCCCGTTTTCAAGCACCTTCTCCTGTTACCACCCACAAACGCCTCATTCTGTCACTCAAACTACCAACCTAGCTGTGTTCAAGGAGAGAGAAATTTCTGATCGTAGCAGCTAGTTTGCGCATGCACATTGCGAACTTTACGCATGCGCAGTTTAGCGAACATCGGTGGCGTACGACTGTGCGGCCACAACGACCGACTCTGAATGAGGTCATGTATCCATGTTGGAAATTAGAAACTGAACTGCCACATGTTAGTGCCGCCCACTGTGTCACTTAGCTTAGTTAGCCAGCTGGCTGGATGCAACCTTTTGGCCTTAACTAGATGAAGCAAATAACATTGTGAGGTGGTCAAAATTGATTGGAAATTACTGGAAATAAATGTTATTGAGGTTAATAATACTGTAGTAACAAAAACAGGCCCATTTTATGTAATTTTAGCTGTTTTTATGATTTTTTAAGAAAATCTCCAGATCCAAAACCAAAACACGAAAACAAAACACGTAGGTGTGGTTTTGGCAAAACCACTCCAGTTCCAAAACCAGGGGAGATCCAGATCCAAAACCGAAACCAAAACACGAGGGTCAGCGCACATCTCTAGTTACAACCCATGTTGGGATTTCTAGTTCTTCACCAGTTGAAGCACTGCAGATTGTATATATTTTATAGAAAGAGTATATGTTCAATAGAAATGGTTAGAGTTGTAATGGCATAGCAGAGAGAGAAAGAGAGGTGAAATTTGTATCTCCTACTCTACATTATAATATAATTCTACAATATATAACCTTGAATACTAAAATGATTTTAAAAACACTATCAGGTACAGTAGCAGTACATCCATGCTTATAATTCAGCGGTTGCACCATGTTCTTAACAGTTAAAATATATATCGCTAATCAACAGTTACATAACAATAGTCATGATTAAGTTACTAAGTACCACAAGTGTAATATAATACTATATTCAGGGGCGTATCTACAATGGGTAAAGGGTGTGCGGGGAACAAGGGCCCCTGGGTCCATGGGGGCCCCACACCGCACACCCTGCACCCATAATGTTACTTACCTCTCCGGAGTCCCACGTCGGAGCGGGGTTCCAGTGCTATAAAATGACTGGTAAATGGCCGCGGCGGCCATTTTCCCGTCATTTGCGCATGCGCAGTACAGGGAAAATGGCTGCCGCGGCCATTATCCCGGTGCCCTGTGCATACACTATAGAATCTGGGCACACTCTAATGCCCAGAGTCTATAACTCCGGTGCCGCTGGCCGCGCACAGCTCAGTGCGCTGCTCCCGGCTGCCGGGTGGAGAGGAGGGTTAGGTCTAGACTATAGAGCGCTGATGGACCTGTGATGTCACACCCACGTGACCCGGCCAGAAAGGGCGAGGGGCGGGGATGCTAACGGGAAACCAAAAGTGTCCTCTCGCGGGCTTGCTGCGCTCGCCACACATCGGGCACGGTGGCTCGCTGCGCTTGCCAAAAATAGATGAAGCAAATAATATTGTGAGGTGGTCAAAATTGATTGGAAATTACTGGAAATAAATGTTATTGAGGTTAATTATACTGTAGGAACAAAAACAGGCCCATTTTATGTGATTTTAGCTGTTTTTATGATTTTTTAAGAAAAAATCCAGATCCAAAACCAAAACCAAAACACGAAAACAAAACACGTAGGTAAGGTTTTGGCAAAACCACTCCAGATCCAAAACCAGGGGAGATCCAGATCCAAAACCAAAACCAAAACACGAGGGTCGGCGCACATCTCTAGTTACAACCCATGTTGGGATTTGTAGTTCTTCACCAGTTGAAGCACTGCAGAATGTACATATTTTATAGAAAGAGTATATGTTCAATAGAAATGGTTAGAGTTGTAATGGCATAGCAGAGAGAGAAAGAGAGATGAAATTTGTATCCCCTACTCTACATTATAATATAATTCTACAATATATAACCTTGAATACCAAGGGTTAGGTCTAGACTATAGAGCACTGATGGACCTGTGACGTCACACCCACGTGACCCGGCCAGAAAGGGCGAGGGGCGGGGATGCTAACGGGGGACCAAAAGTGTCCCCTCACGGGCTCGCTGCGCTCACCACACATCGGGCACGGTGGCTTGCTGTGCTTGTCAAAAATATTTATTTCCCCTCTATGCCCTAGTGGATGGTAACGCAGGAGCGGTCCAGCCTCCTGCAGCGGTCACGTGGTGGATACGTCACAGAGGTCCTTTAGCCACATAGGAAATAGCAGCAACCCGGAGAGGAGGGGGCCCTTTTCAGGGCCCCCTCCTCTCTAGAAACACCCCGACTAGATTGTTTAAAAACTTATTTTTAAAATCATACATTATGTCTCCCCATAGCATAAAACATAATGCCCAAAATATGGTATTTAATGAAAATTATACTGTTCAAATATATTTGTTCAAAAGTAATCTGTTACTTACAAACTGTTCAGGTATAATAAAAACACATATTTATTCGCAAATTGCTGCCAGAGTTTTTTTTGAGTGTCACAAGAAATTACCACCATAACTTATTAAATGTTATTAGGTATACACACTCTGCTAGAGAATATGGGGTCAATGCGAGTGGGCCAAAGTGCCGTTGCAGCGGCATGAAACTGCTGGGAACTGGCACCTCATCTCACCCACTTCTTACGCCCATCTCACCCTGTTCTTGCAGGTTTTTGTATGCAGCCCTTTGGGGCTGTGAATGAAAATCAGTGAGTCTGGGACAACCAAAAGTGCAGCATACGCGTGCACTTACTAGCAGGGGCAAGCCAACTCACCCCTACTAAATTCAACCCCTATATCTAACTAATGGTTGGAAATTTGCCATTTGGGTGCATTTTGTACATTTGATTGTCCGTCACCCCAAAACGTCTCCAAAGACAGACTTATCCTTTAATAGTAATTTAGCGGTAGTGCACTTTAATCATAGCAGGGACTGCAGCATTAATTAAGTACTGAACTATGAGTCAAAAAATGTTAGAACCCCAGGATCTACTAAGCTATCTCTCGAGATTGTGAACAAGTCGACATTCTACATATGTGGAAAGGTTGCATATCGGCATTTCTGCCATGTCAACATAAAAAGTGTCGACATTGTAGTGTCGACATTATGAATGTCAACATTGTAAATGTTGCGATGATAACTCCTTCTCAGGTTTAGCTGATACGGTATATGCTTTAGTCGCAGGGATGGGCAATAAACAGCCCTCCTGCTGCTGGCAAACTACACTTCCCAGCATGCCCTGCAATAGTTTTAGCATGGCCAAATAGCAAAACTGTGGCAACGGCATGCTCGAGGGCCGCTTATTGCTAGAGCAATATGTTTAATGTTCAAAATAAAAATACTGTTTATCTATTTCAATTATTATTGGACGCACCATAATTTTACACTATGTCACCACAATAAAACAACTTTTTAATTACACTGCAACAAATGTTGTAGTAAATGTCAATATAAGAAATAATTGTTGCATTTCATGACAAGTATGGAGGCATATATGCATAAGCATTGCTGTTTCTATTTATCTAATCTTCAGGTAATGATTTCTCCTGTTACTGTGCTCTTTCCATTGTGATCGGGGCAGGACAATATTTGTTTCGCATGGCTTGCAATGAATCCCTCAGCAGTTGGGAACCTGGATGGCCCCAGGATGCTCTCTTGTGTGGAGTGTTTGCACTTGCAGCTGTCACTCATCGCTCCTGCGTACAGACAGAAGCTCTTCAAGTGCGTGGAACACACAGAATAAACTTCTGTCACTATCTGTCTGATACGATGATGAGAAAGGCTCTATTCAAAGTGCAAAGCCAGAAGACAAGTGTGCGATGCATCCTGTTCTCTATAGTAACTACGTTTACAAATAAAATCTAATTGGCTTGTCCATTTGGCTTGTTTCTATGAAACATCAAAGAGTGGTTTAACATTTTCCAGTTTCCATTTAATGTACCTATTACAGTTTAGACTGTCTTTTGCAATATAAAGTAAAAAAAAAAAAATTGTTCGGTTAATTTAAGTTAAAAAATGAATTATTTATACGTACAGTTAATTTCACCTCAATTTCTATAAATGTTTATAAAAACATAATTTATGAGAAAGAATCATTATAATGCTGTATGGGCCATTGCAAAATGATAAAATAATATAGGTACGAAAATGAATGTGGCAAGTCCATCATACTGAAACAGATCAGAATATATATATATATATATTTATGTGTGTGTATACTGTATATCAAGCTAACCCGGCACTACTGTGTCTTAGTGTGGCTGGTAATTGCTCTGGTTCCTTTGTTTTTGGAGAAAGAACCCCCGCATGTGCAGCAGTCGAAGACGGCAACACTCAAAGTAAAAACAATATATACAGTATATATGTATATATCATTAAAGGCTAACACTGCTCCTCACCTCTATGGAGAGAATTCAAGTGTGTTGCTCGCCGGTGTGCACTAGATGGCGCCCGTCAAAGCAATTCAATTGTTGTTCTATTTGGGTGCGCATAGCAGCCGGTGCTGACATTTCTACTCGCAGTGCCTCGAGCTTCCGAGTAGAAATTACCGAAAAGTGACCCGTTTGGTACAAACACGACTTTTAGTGGGTGAGACAATGTACTGTAAGTTTGATGGGCTGCTTACTAATATATATATATATATATATATATATATTTAGGGATAAAAGCACAGGGAAAGTTGTAATGTAAATGGGAGCTATGTGTGTCCCAGATTCCTGGCTTCTTTCTGGTGGAAGAAGTTAACTAGCAGCATGGATTGTCAAAGCACCTGTGAGAGGCTGATATATGGTCTGTCAGATGCTAATCTTGTCTCTCATATTCTGGTGGAACAGGCAACAGGCCTGTTGAAGGACACTGTGAGTGCTGGCTGTAAGTACTATGCTATCACTGTTTTGTGAGATGGATGTGCTGAGAAAGGTAATCATTTGTTTAGATAGAGCCAAATAGGCCAGGCTTTTCTAGACAGATATACAAGTTCTGCATATAAAGAGATTAAAATACATTTTGTTGCAAGTGTCTCACTGGCATACAGTAGTGGAATTTTGGAACAATTAAGGGTCATGTTGTGCCATTTTGGGATGAGTTGGTATGCTAAGATTATCTTGGGGCTGTTTGTTCATTCTTCAAATTATGGGTAATATGCCGCCTTTTTGGAGGTTGGAAGACCACAGCTAGGAGGTAGTTGAAATCCTGACTGTCGGGATGCCGATGCTCAGAATTAGGGTTAGGGGTTAGGGTTAGGCACTAGGGGGAGGGTTAGGTTTAGGCACTAGGGGGGAGGTTAGGTTAAGGGTGCGAGGAGGGAGGGTTAGGTTTAGGTATAGGGGTAGGGTTAGGATACTTACCGACAGGTGTCGGTATCCTAACCCCGTCAGGATACCAGTGTTGGGATTCTGGCTAACGGGATCCCCGAACGCCAGCATCCCATACATAACCCCCACAGATTCATCATGTCAGGATGCACATCAGTATATTAGATGGTAGGGCAAATAATTAATGCTCTGAAACTCTGCAGAATTGTATTTAAGTGGTATTAAAAAGAAACTGTAAGGTTATGGTGAGTACAAGATTACGTGATTATTTATAATAACATGTAGAGTAGATGTTAAATTATTATGATTATTGTTATTAATAATAATAATAATAATAATATTTTATATAACAATTATGCAAGGTCTGCATAATAATAATATGATTATTGTTATTAATAATACTAATAATAATATTAATAATTTATATAACAATTATGCAAGGTCTGCCAAACCTAGCACCAGAGAAGAGGAGGACTCGCCATGGCACTGGGAAAATGGGGGTAAGTATAGGGGCGGGGTGGGGCGGACAAACTGAGGGAACCAGTGGCCTGTCCCTTAACTAGTAATAACAACATCAATATTGTTAATAATTATCATTACATAATATAGTCTCACTTACAATTACTTGTATCCTTGTACATAATATGCAATTTATAGCATTGTTTATGTCACGAAGGACACATTTTACTGCAGATCCATAAAAACATTGATGACATTCAGAGAAAAACTGAACACACCACAATGTAACTTCATGGTGGCCTTCTGTAAAAGACATTTATATTAACAACAACTATTTGCACAATTGTTCTTTTATAAATACCAAAAGTGCATCTGTATATTTATGTATCCAACTATTGCTTTGTGATACATATTCAGTTTTATGTATGTCTGTGATATAAAAAGAAAATTACATTAAAGTAGTTGTTGAAGCGCAGATGCTGTATGACAGAACGTTTTGTAATATTTGCAACAAATATATTAAAAGAAGTATAAATGTAATACAGAACATGACAAATGGAAAAATTAAATTACAGTTTATCAAATAGCTATAAAAAGGAATAGCTCCTACTTATATCTATGAAACGTATTCAGTTAATATATTGTATTAAAAATCAGATCTGTAGTTGCATACATGCAGGCAAGTAGGAAAGTTAATTTGTAGTTTTAACAATGTAGTGTTAAATTAATCCGATTTTCATATTGTATTTCTTAGGTTATCAAAATTAAATGTAATTTTTTACAATTTTATTTTTCTGACAGCTTTAGTGCTGTCTTTTTTGTGGCATTTTATCTTATTTTAAAAAAAAATACACTTTTCCAATATTATACTCATGATTATTTTCTAGACACTTTATTCTTAAAATGTTAGTGACATGACTTCGGAGGGTAATCCCAGATATTTTGTATAACAGCATCTTCAACAGTGAGTCTTTGGGTAAAATAACAGCTTCCGATTTCGCGAAGGTGACGATTATTGAGGTAATTTTGTTTGGAGTTTTAAGCAGTGATTGTTTATTATAAGCAAAACCAGGTTGCTTTTGCCTTTAAAAAAGTTCAGCTGTAAGTCACGATGTGAAAGATCCAACTGGGATATCAATGTATTATCTGAAACTGACCTCCTGGGGAAACTTTTCCTAAGCAGTGGATTGCAGCATTTTCCCGGAGCCGGCCCTAGGCATAGGCATTCTAAACAAATGCCTAGGGACTCTGCCACTGCCCCCCCCAACCTCCACGATGCTGCCCCCCAGGGCACGGATTCAGGGGGGGAGCGCTGGGGGTAAATATCCGGGGCCCCCCACTCTATTACTGACCCGATCTACAGCACTGCGCCGTCAGAGCCGGCCCTAGGCATAGGCATTATAAGCAAATGCCTAGGGGCGACTCGGCAGCTGGAATGCCTTAGGGGCATTCCAAGGCTCTGTCATTGCGGCTGCCCCTGTCCAGGCCCGGCGACAGGGGGGTACAAAAGTACCCCGGTCCCGGACCCCGAGGTTCAGCAGGGCCCCAAGGGGCCGTGGTTGCTGAACTTAATTATTAAGGACGAGAGGATGCACCGCTCGTCCAGGTCGACGCGACGCAAATAGACAATGGAGCCGGATCCCATCCCTGGGCTGGAGACGAGTGCTGCGCACTGCGCATGCGCTACTGTAAAGAAGGACGATGTCACGTCATTACGTATGACATTGCGCCTGCACTGCGCTGTCCCGGCCTTCTATCCCTGCTGCAGCAGCAGCCTCCTATGAAGAGCTGGAGGTAGATTGCAATCACACTCCGCTCCAGTGATATTGGCTACAGGCACCTTCCCCAGCCCAGTGGCAGCCGCAGTATTTTATCAAGATTTGGGGTCAGTGGATTTTTTTTTCCTTATTTTTATTTAATTTCTGTTGTAATGAAATCCATATATATGTATATATATATATCTGTGTATGTATATGTATATATATATATATGTGTATGCATATGTATATATATATATATATATGTGTGTGTGTATGTATATATATATATATATATATGTGTATATGTATGTGTATGTATATATATATATATTTATATATATATATATGTGTGTAGGTGCGCATATATATATATATATATATATATACAGTATGTGTGTATATATATATATATATATATATATATAAAATACACACACTCACTCACTAAGGGGCACCAGACAAAACTTTGCCTAGGGCACCAAAATGGCTAGGGCCGGCTCCGTGCGCCGTCACAGCCACTGGCACTGCACAGAAATGCTGGGCAGCTGAGCGACGGCTCAGCCTTCCAATAGCTTGTGAAGCTGCAGCCTGCGGCTCAGTGACTGGCTGGTGCGCAGGCTGTATGGAAGGAGGAGGCGGGAGGAAGAGAGGGCACAGCCACAGCTCGGCCCATAAGCATGGAGGTTGACATGATATTTGTTCTCTGATAAGAGGAACGTGCAGCGGGATTCCGGTGTCAGCAATATAACTACATGCGCATATAAACACTTAGATTGCTGCTAGGGGGTACCAGTCAAAATTTTGCCTAGGGCACCAAATTGGCTAGGGCCACCTCTGCACTTTCCTGTTCAAAAGTTCTGCAAAATAACATTGTAGAAATAAAAACAGCACCTCAATTTTCCCCATTACAAGTGTAGAAACCGGCAGATTTACTGACATTCAAGTTTTCAAACCACCGCAAAATTGCTGAAAGAATACACACAGTTTTTATTTTGTTTTATTTATATTTGAAAAATGGAAATATTTAATAAATAAAATATATGGAGTCCACCCAAAATTTAAACCAGGACTAGGCCTTTAAGATTAAGCTTGCAGTAGAAAAATCAGGGGGACAAAAATAGTGGTGGGGCAACCCCAAAATTTCCACTCCTTTTATTTTCATTTTTCTATTTTTAAAAATAATAAAATTTTTGAAATGTAGTTAAATGGTTAAACGCTACAAGCTGTCTTTTACAGTAACTGTGTTTGATCCATCAGCCACAACATCACATGTCTATAGTGCATGATATGTCCCAATTAGACTGCAGGTGCAAAACTTGTTTACTTGGCTCTATAAAAGGGTCTGCATGTGCCCAAGTCTGTCACTGTGCAATTTGAGCATCACAGTGCTGTACGGTTGTACAGTACTTAGCCCAAGAGAGATTGATACCTTGTCATATTGACTGCTGTTATCTTCCATCACCTATATCCTATTATCTTCAATAAAACATACTTTAGTTTGGAATCAATGTGTGGACTAACCTCCTTACTGACATCAACTACATACTGTACTTAACAACTTGTAGGATCTGCCAATAAAAATGACATGATTTTGCTGCAGCGTTGTGGCATGATCAGGATTTTGAAAGCAATGGGGATCGATGGCATGTACAAACAGTGGAGCTAAGGCAGAGTTGGTGGCACAACGAGTGTACAATACATTGCTTAAAAGAAACCTGCTTGGAAAAATTGTGTATTACTATTTTTGCACAGATGAAGATGCGCATCAATGTGTACTTACATGTGCCCTATATTAGATGCATAAGAGACAGTGTCTAAAAGACGTACAGTATATACATTTACTGTATTTGTCTGTCTGCATGAAAACACTTTGTTGATATAACACCCCTTTCCACCCCCATTCCGTTTCTACAGTTCTTAGTGTAGATACGTTTGAAATGGGTGTGGTAAGATATGTCGACAGTAATATTGTCAACATTCATCATGTCGATGTAAGATTGTCGACATTTTCATAACTCAATGTGGACCATCTCGGCATTCATCATGTAGACGGTGATAAAATGTCAACCTGTTAGAAAGTTGACAAATCATCCCTGGTGGTCCAAGGCTGCAGCATGTCCAGCGCGGCTTTCGGCTCCTGATGGTCATGATTGCCGATACATACTGCACAACTTAAAGAACAATGGAAGATCGCTTGTTTCATCCTTCATTAATATGTATGGCGCCACATGAGATATATCATGCGATTGGCTCTGCAGCACGGCCAATCACACGATATCGCATGCGACCGCAGGGAGCGCGCAAATCGGGCGTACACACTGCACGATATGCCCGATTAATCGTTCCGATTGTCTAACTCGGCAAAATTGGGCCGATATCGCGCAGGCTCTGAGCTCTGCTCTGTTTGTCAGCATGCAGGAAGGGCAGAGCAGGAATAGGGGAAATGGAAGGAAACCTAATGCCATCTTAAGATGGCTTTACTTTCATAAGGCTCCCAGAGAAATTATTTTACAATTTCCCTTCAGTAAATCTGAAGCAGATTGCATTTCTCATTACAGGTATGGGAAATGCAATCTGCATACTAAAAATATGCAAATTTGAAGGCATGGAGGAGAATTTTGCGAGTTCTCCTCCGAAAGCCCTTTGACACATTCATGTGATATTAAAATAACGTGAAAAGGGTATGAAAGCACACGTTTTCACATTATTTTAGTAAAACAAATATTGATAAATATGTTCCTAAATGTGAGAATTATGCTCTCTTATGCCATTGAAGTAAAACAGCCATACATGTACCTTATCAAAATTCCTATAAATAAATCAATGTCAATCTTTTTTTACTAATCGTTGTGTAACTGCTACATTAGGTTTATTACATTAATACCCCTTTTCCACCTAAATTCCGGGTCTGACCCGGAGTTGGAACAAAGTTCCTATCCGGATCAGACCCGGAATTTTGCCGGCGCCGACTCGGGATATTCCCGAGTCAGCGCTGCTCACACTGCAGTCGGGTCTGCATAGACCTGGCTTTTGTGGAGTGAAAGTGGTCGCTTGAAGATGACGTCATCTCCAAGCGCCACTGAAGCCGGACCAACCGGCCGGCTTGCGGCGCACTGCAGGTCATCGTGACCCGGAGTGCGCTGTTCTCACAGCAGGGTTTCACGGGCTACGCCCATGTTAAACCCTGCTAGTTACCTGGGTTGGATTGCCGGGTCACTCGACCCGGCGATCCAACTCTCTCCCCTTTTACACCAGGGAGCTGCCCGGGTTAACCCTTCAAAAACCCGGGTTTTAGCTCCGGTGTAAAAGGCGTATTAATGACATTTGTTGAGGCAAATTTGCTGGTTCAACAAACTTTATTGCTTAGTCTGGATGCATTTGTTTTGCACAAGTCTTTGTTGGGGTGAAAGATGTGGCAGATTAACTAAATGAAGAATTGATGGCTCAGCCATTAAAACACAATGCTGTAAATCTGTGTACACTTTACAGAAAGGAAAATCAACCATAAAACGAAAAGATCGACTGGGTAATTCCCTAACGTCCTCCCAAATGTGCCTGTACATGACCGATATTGATTGTTTGTGGATGGAATAGTCTCATCCGCAATTTCTCAATGTTCCATCTTTCAATTATATCTCCTGGGTGACACAAGGAGCTCAGAAGACTAGTTATTGCTTTAACACCTGGACCCTGATAGTGATAATAAATACTAAATCATTACCTCCAACCAGACATGCTGAATTGTTTTGTCACCTTACTTGTGTCGTGCCACTTTATCAGTTTCTGTCTATACCGACTTAGCTCTGTTTCTCAATATGAATCAGTTTTAAAAGCTGAATTACATGGCCTATGCCCTGCTTTAATGCTGGGGACAAGCAATTTACACCTTGGATTGAGAGCTTCATGTCTACCTGTCTAGATGGGAAAGATTTGTTTATCAATTTGGAATGAGCCTGCCTAAAACCAGAAATCTGTGTTCTCCCTGTTGTTCTGTAGTTGTTTATCTGTGTTCAAAGTATGTTCCAAGTGTACAAATGTTTTCCTAAATGCTGCATATTGTCTTGTAAGGATTACGGAAGTTTGTGTTAGGCTTGCACAACACTGAGTATGATTAACAGATGTACCGCTTAGCCCAGAGGTTTCCAAACTCGGTCCTCAAGGCATCCTAATGGTCAAGGTTTTAAGGATAGCCATGGTTGAGCACAGATGGCTAAATCCAAAGACTGAAGTACTAATTAAGTTGTTTGTGCCCAAGCATGGTTATCCTTAAAACCTGGACCGTTAGGGTGCATTGAGAACTGAGTTTGGGAACCTCTGTCTTAGGCGCTAATACAGTTTTTATCAACTCCACTCCTCAGGAAACTCTTACAGTACATGTTTTCCAGGTCTCACAAGAGACCTGAGAATCACAAGTAATATAATTTGTACCACCATCTGTCAGTCAGTAATGAATGCACCTGTGTGCTCCTTCATAAGACATGAAAAACATGCCCTGGTAGGGGTCCCAAAGGACTGGAGCTGAGAAACACTGCACTAATGTAACTAGAAATGTATATTATACGAGGTCAATCACAAAAACAACTTGAAATTATGACTGATCTGTCTGTTGTTAAAAGTGATTCTTTGAAGCAGTTGTCTGTAAATATATGTAGCTTCCTGCTTTATATGCTAGTAACTCTAATGGTATCTTATTGGAACATTAGCCATGATATTGGGTCCTGTTTTTCTTTCTACATTAGTCAACAGATTAGTGGCCTGATTCATTAATGAATGTAACTGCGAATGCAATAGCGATTACGCACGCAGTCTCACTGCAATGATATGCTAATCCTCTGCGATTGCTATGCAGTCGCAGCACTACATAAGGATGCCCACATTTAACTTACACACATCCGTAATACTTAGCAAGTCTGTAAAACCATCGGTAACATCGAATACCTTCGCAGCCTCACACACACTTGCACAAGCTCTGACCTTACTCAGGATTTGCTAACCTCATCGCACGATGTGAGTACACAGACTGCAAATGGCATCGCAGTGGATAATTTATGCACGCCCATGCAACGGAGTTCAAACGCCCTGGCACACATGTGTTTCACTGAGCACCACGTCACCTCCCTCAAATGGTACTTCCTGTCAATCACTCTGCAATAGGTCTGCGTAGTCTCTGCGATTGAAGTTCCAATCACAGTGGCTGGTTTGTGCTTGCGCACTGCGATGAATGCACAAAACGCAACAATCGGCCAATTGCATGTGTAATTGCAGTTGCAATCCTTCCTGAATCAGGCCCTAGGTTCATATATCTATACAAGCGACCCTCCCCAGCTTCGCACGGGAACAATTTCACCTCGCCACAGCCCCCTGCATCTTATTACAACCTACGCCATATCACCACAGACCCTGCATCTCACCACAGCCCCCTGCATCTCACAACAGCCTCCTGCTTCTTACTCCTGCCCCTTGCACCTCACAACAGCCTCCTGCTTCTCATTACTGCCCCCTGCATTTCACCAAAGCATCCTATATTTCACAGCAGCCCCTTACATCTCACCAAGGTTGATGGTGTTCCTGATAGCTATGCTTCCTTCCTGACTACTGTATCTGCATCAGGGCATCTCCATGGGTTCATTGGAGGCTGTCTCTCACTCTCTGTATGCCTCATATATGACCCTGCTCAGTCCTTGACTCCCTCCCCTCTCTAGGCTGCTGCTAAGCAACAGGTCACATTGTTATCTCTGATTGGCTCTCACTCTCTCAGAAAGCCAACCACAGTGCAGCCCTCGACTCTGCAGCAGCAACAATCAGTCACCCACACAGCACAACAATTTTTTCTGTGACTTCCTTCATTCAAAGCCTCAGATGCTCTCTTGCTGTTTCAGCACCCTGGCCAGCTCCTATACAGCAACTTGGGGCCTGATTCAGACCCACTCGCGAGCGGCTGTCCGCTCGCAAGTGGGTCGATGTTATGGACTGAGCATGCGCATGATGGAGGGAGCTCCGTCGTGCGCATGCGCCAGACGCGACGAGCGAAGGAAAGTCCTTCGCTCGTTGTGTCCGATCAAAGGGGGCGTGCTGTCAATGTTGATTGACAGCACGCCCCCTTTGGTGGGCATGCCCGGGGCGTGCCTCCCTGATGGGGGCGTTCCCACGGGAACGCCTCCCGTCAGTAGCCGGCCCATTGACATCACTAGTGATGTCAGTGGGAGTGATTTTGGCTCTGATAGAGCCAAAATCACTCCGGAGCTTGCGGTTGAAAACCTCAACCGCAGGCTCCGGCTCGCAAATTCGATGGTCGCGATGGTCTCGACCATCGCGACCATCACAATGCACGCTCGTATAGCCTGTGGGTGGTGACCCACAGCTATACGAGCGTCCAGGAGGACGCTCCATGAAAATGGAGCCCGGCCCTCATTCAGAGCGTGCGCTCTGCTCAGAGCGTACGGCTCTGAATGAGGGCCTTGGTGCAATATTTTTTCTGTCACTTGTTTCACTAAAATCGTCACTGCTCGGCTCCCTTTTGTCACAGTTGAATGGTTTATACACCTAAACTTTACTTGACCAATGCTGTATAGGAAAGTGAACACACCATCAAAATCCGTTCAGTAGTTCAAGAGATTAGCCTGAACAATCAGGCAGACCCCTATTTTATATATTTACTAGCAACCCGCCCCAGTTTCGCACGGGAGCAAATTAATCTTGCCACAGCATCCTGTATGTCATAACAACCTACGCATTGTCATCACAGTCCCTTGCATCTCACCACAGCACCCTGAATCTCACAACAGCCTCCTGCTTCTTACTTCAGAACCTGGATTGCACAACAGCCTCCTGCTTTTCACTACTGCCTCCTGCATTTCACCATAGCATTCTATATTTTGCCCCTGCTTCTCACTCATGCTTCTTACCACCATCTCACCAGTGTCACCCCAACCCCCACTGCTGCTGCTCTGCAGCTGGCTGGGGCCTGGCCACAGGAATGTGCTGGGAAGAGCAGGAGGATCACGGATGAGAGATTTGTATTGCAGCTACTGTAAGCATTATCAGCAGCATGTCCCCACCTGTGCATATTCCGCAGCCTCCATGTGCACCCCTCCTCAGCTGATGAACATGGCGATGAGCAATGTCCTCTATGCACAATGGCCCTGATTCAGACCTGCTCGCGAGCGCTGAGCACTCGCAAGCGGGTTGATGTTGACCCAGTGTGCATGCCCACGATGGAGCCGGCTCTTTCGTGCGCATGCGGGAGACCTGGATAGCGACTGGCAAGCCATCGCTCCCGGTCTCGTACCAAAGGGGGCGTGCTGTCGATGGTGAGTGACAGCACGCCCCCTTTGGTGGGTGTGGCTCCCCAGATGGAGGCGTTCCCTACCATCTGGGGCCGGCCCCACTGACATCACAAGTGATGTCAGTGGGAGTGCCTTCAGCTCTGATAGAGCCGAAAGCACTCCAGGGCTTGCGGCAATGAGACCCTACCACACGGGTCTCATCACAAGCCCGATGGTCGTGATGCTCTTGACCATCGCGACCATCTTCCTGGCCGCTTGCTATAGCTGTGGGTGGTCACCCACAGCTATACGAGCGGCCAGGAGGCCGCTCTAAAAATGAAGTAGACGGCCCTGATTCAGAGCGAGCGCTCTGTCAGAGCGTCCGGCTCTGAATCAGGGCCAAGGTACACTATTTTTCCAGGGCTTCCTGTTGAGCTTTCTCACCATGGTGCCCCTGTCCGAGAACAGCACTGACTTCCATGGGAGGTGCCTGCTGTTCACCAAGGGCGTGTGTCAGGGCAAGAACATCATGCTGGATAGCGAGCACTTTCATAGTGGACTTCGGAACCCTATGGTTACTAACCATCGATGATTTTGTTCTGATGGTAGCGTTTGTACCATTTGATGGTGGCGGTCTGAAGTTTGCCACCATCAAATGGAAATCATTTGATGGCGTTCCGATGGTTGTTTAGTTTTACTAAATACCTAATAGCTATGCCTCCCCTGGCTCCATCCTGGCTACTGTATCTGCATCAGGGCATCTTCATGGGTTCTTTGGAGGCTCTCTCACTCTCTGTCTGCCTCGGACATGATCCTGCTTACTACGTGGCTCCCTCCCCTCTCTAGGCTGTTACTAAGCAACAGGGCACATTGCTTTCTCTGATTGGCTCTAACTTTGCTTGTTGCAGCACCATGGGCAGCTACTCTGCTTCAGCTTTGATTGACAGGAGGGTTAAACTTGGTGTAGTTTCCATAGAAATGAACTAAGCTCCAAAGTTCATCCATGGTCCTACTCCACCAAGATACCTAAGCTAACCATCTATAATAATAATAATAATAATAATAATAATAATAATAATAATAATAATAATAATAATAATAATGTAACAATGTATAATTTGAGTGCATAGTAGGAAACCTGACCCCTAGAGGAGGGGATGGATTTCCACTGTACACCTGTGGGCCAGTCTGACCCTGAGGCTAGGCCCAGCTTTATATACTAGTCACAACATTAGAGTCTGCTTTTTGTCAGGGTTACCATACTGGGCTTAGTTTTGCACACTTGTCAGCAGACTGTGCTCTCCACTGTAATCTAGCCACCAGCTTATGTTCAGTTTTGTATGCTAGTCATTACATGGGGGTCAACTATCGATAATAATCAACAAATCAAATATTGTCTTTGGTCTTGTGATAGTTGTTGGTTTACACTAGGGATGTGCAGGCTCGGATAGGTTCGAGTTTGCACGTGGAGTTCGGATTTTTCCCTCCAAAAAAACGGAACTCAGAAAGAGGCAAAACGTCATCTTGCATGGACGAACATCATCATTCCTGGACAAAAGTCCAGGAATGATGATGTTCGTCCGTGCAAGATGACGTTTTGCCTCTTTCTGAGTTCCGTTTTTTTGGAGGGAAAAATCCGAACTCCACGTGCAAACTCGAACCTATCCGAGCCTGCACATCCCTAGTTTACACCATCGCTAATATTAGACTATTATTAAAACGTCTTAATAGATAATAAATTAAATAAGTGACTGTGACAATCTCACCAGTTCGGAGAAATCAGAACCTTTTACAGAGACACCAATATCTATAGGGAGAAAAACAGGTAAAGCATGTAAAGGAAATAACATCTTCTCACAATGAAGCTTTAGGAGGAATTTACAGTTTTTTAAGTTTGTGGGGCCTATTCATCATTACTAAAAATTTAATGGAGGTAATTAGGCTTAGAATTCACATGGAGTTCTACCTAACTATCGCAGGAATTCATCATTCCTCCTCCCCATAACTATCTATTCCAGAAAAGCTGTCATTTTTGCGATGACAGCTTTTCAGGAAATAGATAGTTATCCCTCGCTACACTAACTTACCACAGATGTAATCAGTGCTGCGCATGCGCTGTTACATCCGTAAAACTAGCACATGCGCAGCACTACCTACAGCTGAGGTAATTCTGTGGTAAACTTTTTTCAAAAAAACTTTACTGTGTTCTGCCTGGAGAACACGTATTAGAGCAGTCACCGGAGCCAGAGGAGAGACCAGGGAGCGCAGGAAGGAGCTGAGGAGGACCTGCCCAGCTGACAGCAGGTACGTGTATCCCGTGTATAGTAATTTAGTAACACCATCAAATTCTGAAAATACATAATTTTCGGAATTTGATGAATAGCATAATTTCCATATCCCCTTACTAATGTATGGGGAGTGTGGAAATTAACGCAGGCGGACTTAACCAGGAGATATCAGTGATATCTCCTGTGTTAAGTGTCAGCATGAATACTAAAATAACAGTAATTAAGGAAAATGGCCCTGATTCAGAGCCGGTCGCTATTTGCGCTCGCTCGTCCAGAAAATAGGGGTGGCTATTCAAATGAACCGTTCGCTGTTTGCGGTCTGTTCACGCCTCTAGGTCTGAACGAGCGAACAAAACTTGCGGTCATTTTTTGGGAAACTACGCCCCCTGGCCGCTCGCATCCGACGTCATGTCCGCTATTTATTAGATTAATCGAGTACATCGAACAGGGTATGAACTGCTCGCTATTCTTGTGGTTGGTTTTTGCTACCACAATTTTGCGAGCAGTTCTGGCTAAAAAAAACCCAGTGACGTGGTCAATGACGCTGCTGTTTTAAATATGCACACCCATAAAACGCCCGTTTTGACCTTTAAGCACGCCTGCGTTCTGATTTCCACTCCCCGTTTTCAAGCACCATCCCCTGTTACCACCCACATACGCCTCATCCTGTCACTCAAATTAGCAGGCATTCGCTATTTTGCGAGCACATGAATTTCGGCCGCACTGACTGGTTTGCGCATGCGTATAACAATCCGTACGCATGCGCAGTTTGGCAAACATCGCTTGGAGCAAACGAGCTGCTGCTTACGAGTGGCTCTGAATGAGGGCCCATGTCCTTAAAAACTTTATTTTAGTGTTGATGAATAGGCCCTTGTGTGACAGCCAGTGGAATAGGAAATATTGGCCCTCATTCAGAGCCACTCGTAAGCAGCAGCTCGTTCGCTCCGAGCGATGTTTGCCAAACTGCGCATGCGTAAGGATTGTTATACGCATGCGCGAACCAGTCAGTGCGGCCGAAATTCATGTGCTCGCAAAATAGCGAATGCCTGCTAATTTGAGTGACAGGATGAGGCGTATGTGGGTGGTAACAGGGGATGGTGCTTGAAAACGGGGAGTAGAAATCAGAACGCAGGCGTGCTTAAAGGTCAAAACGGGCGTTTTATGGGTGTGCATATTTAAAACAGCAGCGTCATTGACCACGTCACTGGTTTTTTTTTAGCCAGAACTGCTCGCAAAATTGTAGTAGCAAAAACCAACCACAAGAATAGCGAGCAGTTCATACCCTGTTCGATGTACTCGATTAATCTAATAAATAGCGGACATGACGTCGGATGCGAGCGGCCAGGGGGCGTAGTTTCCCAAAAAATTACCGCAAGTTTTGTTCGCTCGTTCAGACCTAGAG
This sequence comes from Taudactylus pleione, assembly GCA_031769625.1. Lineage (NCBI taxonomy): Eukaryota > Metazoa > Chordata > Amphibia > Anura > Myobatrachidae > Taudactylus > Taudactylus pleione. The sequence goes on from JAUIMM010000109.1 coordinate 945,662, forward strand.
GCGTGAACAGACCACAAACAGCGAACGGTTCATTTGAATAGCCACCCCTATTTTCTGGACGAGCGAGCGCAAATAGCGACTGGCTCTGAATCAGGGCCATTGTCTGTCTGGAAGGAAGAACGGACTCAACCCAGTTTCAGCAAATCCTCAGCTGCATACACACGCAACGATTTTGTTACCAACGATTTTATGAACGATTTTCTGTCAGATTACCTGTCAGATTTTTTAAAGTGTAATGAACGATTTTTTGAACTACAAACGATTTTTGTAACTTCCCTTAATGAAAATCATTCAGTTGGTCAGTCAGAATGAACTACAAACTACAAACGGGAACGCGCATGAACGATAATCGTTCATCATTATAACTCAAAAACTGAACGATTTTTTCAACGATTGAACGATAACGACGTCGTTATAGTTAAATCGCTAAAAAAATTGTTACGTGTGTATGCACCTTAAGAGCTAATGTCCCAAAACCATTAAAGAAATTGAAGATGAAAAGAGATTGGATAGTGCAGCAAGACACCGTTTCAAAACATTTCTCAAGAAGTACTCACAGGAACAAAAAATGAATGTTTAGGAATGGCCTTCACAGTTCCCAGGCTTGGATATGATTGACAATCTGTGGGAAGATCTGAAACATGCAGTGCATGCTAGATGACCTAAGGGTGTTTCCTAGCTCGAAGATTTCTGCTGGAGTGAGAAAATATATTTAAATGAAGAGAAAGACTGGCATATTTACTAAAGTGCAGGTTTTTAGAAGTAGAGATGCTGCCCTTAGCAACCAATCAGATTCTACTTAAAATGTATCTAGCACTTTCAAGAAGATAATAGCTAAAATCTGATTGGCTGCTAAGGGCAACATCTCCTTTTAGTAATATACCCCTTAGCTGGCTAGAAGAAATGAGTGGGAGCTGTGGTTTCTGCCAAAGGTGGTGTTATTATGCTCTGACTGACAGGGTGACCTAACTTCTGCAATGCCACATTCATGGTTTTATAGGTTTGTATCTGTTAAAGTTATCAAACAAATATTTTTTGTACGCTAGAATGTACAGAAATATATCAATGGTTAAACAAATTATTATTTTTATTTTTTTGTACATGGAAAAATACCCTTTGATTTGGTGCTGCTTTATCATGGGATGAAAAATTATATATGAGATAATTAGCAACCGTGATTTGCCTGGTTAAATCATCGTTAATGAGTCCACTATGTTTCTCGTTTTAATATTACTATAATGAATTAATTTAATTGAAAATATACAAATATTGAATGATCTGCCTATTATATATATATTTCTCAGTCAGATCAATATACTTTCTTATATTCTTATGTTTCCTACCAACTCTACTCCTCCTGGACAAAAAAAAACAAAAGCTGCTTAATAGAGGAGGGGGCCTATTTACAGTCTAAGTGCAGGCCCCCTGTTCTCTAACCAGTGCATTTGCCTAGTAGATGCTGGCACATGGGAACATGGTACCCGCCGGAGAGGTAAGTATATTGTATGGAATCATGATGTGTGGAGTGGGGTCTCCTGGACCCAGGGCACATCCTGCACTCTTTATAGATAACAGAAAGGGATATATGGGCGCTTCTATAGTTTAGGTCCAGGGGGGCCCCACACGGCACATCCTGCACCCATATTATTTGAAACTTACCTGTCTGTGGTCCCGCAGCGGGTGTTAGCGCTGCTAAGAACACCGGAAAATGGCCGCTGCGGCCATTTCTCCAGTGTTCTGCACATGCACAGTAGACTCCGGGCACACTCTTGTGCCCGATGTCTAGTAATGCTCCGGTGGCTGGCCAACCACATCAGTCGGCTGCCGGCCACCGGGAAGAGAGGAGGGAGCCCCGCATGGGGAGCGCACACAAGCCCCCTCCTCTCTTAAGACGCCCCTGACCATAAGCAAGAAAACTAGGAGCGCTATGTTTAGTTCGATTATACAGCTAAACAAATCCTATACAGCATATCTTTTTTTTATTATACATCTAAGCGCTGGTTTTTATTCTACTGACCTATACAGGACTATATATAGGCAGTGATTGTTTTAGCTGTTGGTTTTTTTTCGTAATATTGCTGTGGCCACAGTCATCTTTGAATTTGCATTAAAATGTGACCACTAATTTATGACATATTGTCACTTATCTATTGATGCACCTTAGATATACATATATGTCACATTATTTAGATTATTGTATTCAATTTATGTGATTTTTTACTCATAGCGCTCCTAGTTTTCATTATAGATAAGCCTAAAATATCATTCAACAGGACATCAAATTAACGTACACAGGGCCTGATTCAGAGCCGAACGCTCTGACCAGAGCGCTCGCTCTGAATCAGGGCCTCCTCCATGAAAATGGAGCGGCCTCCTGGCTGCTTGCATAGCTGTGGGTGACCACCCACAGCATATGCGAGCGCCCATGATGATGGTTGCGATGGTCTTGACCATCGCGACCATCGGGCTTGCGACGGAGACCCTGCGGTAGGGTCTCGCTGCCGCAAGCCCAGGAGTGATTTTGGCTCTATCAGAGCCAAAATCACTCCCACTGACATCACTAGTGATGTCAGTGGGGCCAGCTTCAGACGGTAGGCGTTCCCATGGGAACGCCTCCGTCTGGCAGGCACGCCCACCAAAGGTCAATCAACATCGACAGCACGCCCCCTTTGGTGCGAGACCCGGAGCGATGGAGAGCCCGTCGCTCGCCGGGTCTCGCGCATGCGCAAGACGGAGCTCCCTCCATCGTGCGCATGCACAGTGTTGGAACATCGACCCGCTTGCGAGCGTCCTGCGCTCGCGAGCGGGTCTGAATGACCCCCACAGCTCTCAACAGTAAAGAACAACAAAGTATTTGATACTGTTTCACACAAAACATTCATTCAAACTGACTATACTACGATGTAACTCCAAGATAGTGAAATTGATAAAGGTTTGGATTGTTGACAAGAGATAGGATGTTGCAGGTTTCCAATGGCAGTCAATTGTGTAAGCTTGGCCAAAGGACTGGTTACCAATTGAGGACCTCGCGGCTCAGTCCTGGGTCTTGTGTTGTTTTACAGTATGTATTCATTTTTACATGTGGTCTGCAATAGAATGTAAGGCTTTTTGCAAATGATTGAAAGAGATCTGTGCCGGTCATAGTGGATCGCAGCCAGGCTAATAAGGGGCAAGCGTTTTATTATAGACCCCGCTACAAATCACTACAACGATAGCATTACCTTTTTAGTTTTTTTATTTATATACATTTGCTACTAATAGTTTTTGTGAACTTCAATGAACGTCTATAAAGTTTCTCTTTATCAGTTCCGAGTCCATTTAATGCTGCCAACATTCTTTTTGCAACTAACAGCTTATATTTCTGAACTCAGGTCCTGATTCACAGCCTGATGCTCTGACAGAGCACTCACTCTGAATCAGGGCTGGTCTATTTTTTTTTTAGTACGGCCTCCTGGCTGCTCCCATAGCTGTGGGTGACCACCCAGAGCTATAGCGAGCGGCCATGATGATGGTGGTAGGGTCTTGTGGCCGCAAGCCCCAGAGAGCTTTCGGCTCAAACAGAGCCGAAAGCTCTCCCACTGACATCACTTGTGATGTCAGTGGGGCCGCTCCCAGATGGTAGGCGTTCTCATGGGAATGTCTCCGTCTGGGCAGCCACCCCCCCGGCCTGCCCACCAAAGGGGGCGTGCTGTCACTCAACATCGACTGCATGTCCCCTTTGGGACGAGACCCGGAGCAACGGATTGCCCTTCGCTATCCGGGTTTCGCACATGCGCATGACGGAGCCGGCTCCCTCGTGCGCATGCGCTCTGGGCCACCATCAGCCCAGTTGCGAGCGCTCAGCGCTTGCGACCGGGTCTGAATCAACAAAACTAACAATATTAGCATCTTATATCATCGGGATACTAACTATGGGACTAATTCAGATGTGGACGCAATTCCGATATTTACGCAGTTGATCAATTATCGTCCGACTGTGCTTGAATCGCGGTCGCACTGCGTACGTGCAAAGATACCTTAGCAATGCTGTTTGCAGTGAGGATTTCTTTGCAAAGTGATTGACATTCAGGGACCGTTTGTGGGCGGTTCCGAGGTGAAGCTGCAAAATCGAGGTGTCGCTGCTGTTTTTTGGGGCGTGTCTCAGCATACTACTGCAATTCCTTATGTAGAAAACTTGGTGCCAGAGTCCCAGTTCCCTCGGCCATTCTGTGTGACCGTAGGATTACTCAGATGGCTGATATTTGCGACCATTGCTGTGTGTTTGTACATTTCCAGGTGGCTGCATGCATAAGCTTATTTTTGCACAGCAGCTTTGATTGCATTATTGTACGTCTCTCATTCAGGCCCTATGGGGTATTATTTACTAAAGGTCGATTTTAATCGATTTAAAATCGATCAACATCGATGTTGTGTTTCTGCTGCTATATCACACATTTACTAATACTTAAAAAATAAATAAAAAATTGACTCTTAGTAAATGTGTGATTTTGCCTCAAGAACACAACATCTAATTTGATCAATTTGAATCGATTTTAAATTGAGCAATATCGATTAAAATCGACCTTTAGTAAATATACCCCTATGTGTCTATGAATTTCCAGATATTTTTGCACAGGACAGTTATTATTTTTATTATTAATACTATTATTATTGGTACTGTTTTGACAATTTTATGTATTGTTGTTCATGTCCTATAATATAATAAATATACAATTGCAGTTGAAAGCCTCCTTTAGTTTTTTTTTTAGATCATTTTTATTACAGATTTTCAGCAAGAAAATATAGAGAATGTGCAGAACAGTAATAAAGCTTCACAGTAACATAAGAGGTATGGAGAAAACTAGTTCCCAAATAAGAACAGACAAGAGTGAATGGTAAAACCTCCTAAAAATGTAGCGCTAATAGACAGAAGCTATTACACAATGCCTTTAGTATCGACTGATCAGTAAAAGAACTTTGAGCGAGTTTGGTTGGAAGGGGGAACATATTCAAAGAAGAGAAGAAAGAGAAGACAGAAGCAAGAGAAGGAGGTTGGGTATGAGGGAGCGTCACTGCGCCATGACTAGGGATAAGCGCCAACCCCCGTGTTTTGGTTTTGGATCTGTATCACCTTCAAGTTTTTGGATCTGGATGTGTTTTGGTTTTGATTTTTTAAATAAATAATAAATAAAAAGTTTTAAAAACAGCTAAAATCATGAAATTTATGAATCCAAAACCCGAAATTCGGATTTAAAATCCGAATTTCGAACCGCAAAAAAATCATAACCGCGACCCGGATCTCCTCAGGAGATTAGAACCACGACTCGGATTTACCCAGATTCACTAAATTCGGGTGGATTCGGATTTCTGGAGAACCGAACCGCACATCTCTAGCCATGACACACATCCACTAAATTGGGCACAAATTAGCCGGTGTGTCGAGGTGGCTTAGATCAAAGTGGTCAGTCCATGGTGAACAGGTTTTATTAAAGTGGTCGGGTATATCATGAAGAGTAACCGTAATGCGCTTCTAGCATTGCATTGACCAGATTGCATGGATCGTAGCTGATCAAGAGGGCGAAGTAGTGTTTTTCCAATGGAGAGCAATCTGACATTTAATGCCATTAAGAATATGTTTGATAAATTTCAAGTGTGTTTAGGGATCTGTGGGATAGGACGACACATTTTAAAAAATCAACATGTGGAGTTAATTATTTAACTCATGAATGTGTGTGGAGACCTGTAACACATTCACTGTTTGGGGTCCTGAGGACCGAGTTTGAGAACCTGTGGTATAGACAGATTTCTGAGAAATCACAATGTGCAATTGAAAGTTCTCACACCAAGACATATTATTATTGTTAATTTTTATGGCGCCATTATTTAGTGCATCGCTTTACAGAGAATCTTTGTCATTCCCAATCCAATATGAGGAAAACGTACAAACTCCACACCAATACGGACCTGGTAGAGAATTGGACACATGACACCAATGCCAACTATAGTGCAACTGAGCTGTGCAGTGTATCTAAATAGAATAGGTTCCAACATCCAAATGTAATGTCACAGTAAATTATCTATTTCTCAGCAGGAGGCCCACCATCTACGGCGCCTTGGAGCCATATCAAAAGGAAGTACAGTCCCCCCAAGATGGAAGAGAGCCCAGTATTGCATGCATTTATCCAATTTAATTGCAACAGTTAAATGTCTATACTAGCCATGTATTTTCTTTGTCTTTGTGATGACTGAAAGGAATGATTAGTTCTGATTTAAAAGACTATGCAGAGGCGAACGTGGATTAGATGAGCCTTCTGGGAACAGTTTAAAGTGTACACATTGTACTCAAAATAAACCACATTGTTCTGCATAGCATAGCACAAGACTTAATAATAAGAAAAACTGGAAACACCGCCATAAAAATCATTTACAGGATACATCCTGCATATGGTTGTCGCAGTTTTTTTTTTAGCCTTATTATATTGATGATGGGGCTTATGTAATAGGTTGCCGCTTTAAAAATACAGGAAGACTCGCAAAGAGTTCCCGCAGCTGCTGCAGTCCGCAACCTATTACATATGCCCCGATATATTCGTTACTTTTATACTGCTTAAAACATATACTTTGTTTTATGTTTTGTAAAAATAAATAATTACAAAAAAACCAGATACATTTATAGATTGTCTGCATATAATAAATAATATGCATTTAACTGTAAGAAGCATCAACAAAAGAATGATAGCATTATTTATCTGTTGTATATTTGCAGAGCTTCTATTTATCTCAGTAAAAGCCAGCCAGCAGCTACACTTTCATATCCTGCCTCACTCATTCCTCTCATTCACTACAACAGATTTGACAGCACCTGGAACTACTGAAACAAAGGTTTGCCTTCAGGAAACATCATTTGGTTTGATTCTGAACACATGAAAAATGCATGATAAGAGCGAATAAAATATTGAATTGGATTGATAGGATAGTGCCTGCTCTGAAGCAAAGGGACTAATTCTGAGTCTGAAGCAAGTCCAAATGTAGACAAATCCAGCGCATATCTGTAATCTGCGCACGCGCCAGAGAAAGTAATTGCAGCCAGAGCATGGCCCGCACCAGTGACGTGTGGTGAGGTCAGGGCCGGCTCCAGTGGTCTGAGCACCCTGTGCCGGCCCGCTAAACAGCGCCCTGCGACCGAAATTTGGTGTGTGGCCTCATTACCATAGGCCACACCCCCTAAATTATGTTATTTGGAGGCGCCTCCAAATAACATCAGGCTGGGGGTAAAGCCCAACCCTCTGTCACTGGCTGGGCTTACCCCAGCCCTCTCCCGTCAGTGAATGAATGCCACGCGCAGTGGGGGTCCCCAACCTCCCGATTTGACCACCCACGGGCAACTTCGGCCCACGGGTGGAACAGCGGGACAGGATAGTCCCGCTGAAATCGGGATTTTGGGGAGGGATGCGCCCTCTATGGGTGGCGCCCCTGTGCGACCGCACTGGTCGAACACCCCTAGAGCCGGCCCTGGGTGAGGTCAATGGCTGTGGAGGCACATATGGAGATGGGTTTGAGTGTTGGGAGCCTGTCTCACCCCCTACTCACTGTAACTCTCCCCTCACTACACTAAGCTTCAGTGTCCATTGATTCTCCTACCTACAACACTGTCTACTTTTGCTGCTACTGACTAAGCTCCAATCTCTAAACACTGTGGTGCACTTCCTGGTCACATGACACATCCAAGGTGTCCATCAGTGCTCAATGCACGCCCCCATACTGAGTGGCATGCCTCTATCAGCTCTCTTTCTGTGCAGTTTACTGCCCATGATGTGGCCTCGCTCCCAGCTATGCAAGAGGGTTGAGTCCTGTAATGTACCAGTAGCATCCTTGATTTCCTCATCTGATATTGCACACTATGCTATCAGGAAAATAATGGGATTAGCGTTGATGCAAGTTATTAATGCTACTTTAGCAGGGCTTCTAACTTCCAGCCATGTGTATTGGAAAGAGGATCAACAAAACCATTTCCTGTTTGAACCAGGCAACTGTAGGAAGTATTTAGGAGAGCAACATTGGACCAGTGAATGCTACAGGATCTCCAGCAGGCTCAAAGAACAGCTTTTCTCAGATGCGTAAAGTTTTTCATCATAATACACGGGAAAGCTCCCAATTACAAAATAAAAAATTATTTCAATATACAATGTTATTAACAGTATGTTAACCTAGACTTACCATACTATCCCTTCAAACCGGGACACTCATGAATTACACAGGTTCTGTGGCTAATTAAAACCAGGTGGAATGCTTTTTAAGCAGTGGTGTAACTAGGGTATTTGAAGCCCAGGGCAAGATGAAAAATGGAGCCCCCCCATATGTGCGCATCTAAGGTGCATGTGGTGAAAAGTGGGCGTGGCCACATGCTGCAAGGGGCATGGCCACATAAAATCGGGGCGTGTCAACATGACACACCACCGTTTCTCGTCACTCTGGGTACATTCCTTTCCATTCCATTCCATATGCACCTTAATGCTCCCAGTAGTAGTGCCCCTTATGCAATGTCCCCAGTAGCAGTGCCCCTTATGCAGTGCCCCATGTAGTAGTGCTAGTGCCCCTTATATTGCTCCCAGTAGTGCCTCTTGTAAAGTGCCCTCAGTAGTGCCCATTATACAGTGCTCCCAGTAGTGCCCCTTATACAATGCCCCCAGTAGTGGTCCCCCCCTATGCAGTGCCCCAGTAGTGGTCCCCTTATGCAGTGCCCCAGTATTGCCCCTTATACAATGCCCCCAGTAGTGCCCCTTAAACAGTACCCCCAGTAGCACCCCTTACATACTGACCCCAGTAGTGCCCCTTATACAGTGCCCAGTAGTGCCCCTTATACAGTGCCCCCCTAGTGGTCCCCCTATGCAATGCCCCCAGTAGTGCCCAAGTAGTGTTCCATATACAGTGCCCCCAGCAGTGGTCCCCCCTATGCAGTGCCCCTTATACAGTGCCCCCCAGTAGTGCCACTTATACAGTGCTCTCAGTAGTGGACCTTATACAGTGCCCCCAGTAGTGCCCCTTATGCAGTGCCCCCCTATGCAGTGCCCCCAGTAGTGGTCCCCCTCTGCAGTGCCCCCAGTAGTGGTCTTATTTCTCTGAGGTCAATCATTACAACACTATTTTTCTTTATATTACATTTGGGATATTTCCTGTGACTCCCCACCCCCATATACTCTGATGTCCCTGTAACCTTCATAGGAACATGCAGCTGTGTTGCTGATAGGGACAGGAAAAGTTACCATCCAGCATGCACCAGGAACATCTCATGCCTTGCTATCCCACTAATTTCAGTCCATAGCACCACAAAACATTACAATTAATCATATACTGTATCCAGCATTTTTTGTAATCTGTGTGCACTGCAAAGATACAAATATCACATTGCTGACCCATCAACTACTCATGGCTCCTTCAGCCTACCGATCCAATAAGAACTAATGACATCACGGACGAACGCCCCACAAAGTGTATACTCCTTATCTCTATAAAAATGCAATAGTTCAGAGGACCCAATTTAATATTACAAAGTTCCTCAATCTTTGATGATGACCCTAGTTTCTAGTGAACTGATCAGCTATAGACTGAGGGCCTGATACAGAGATGGACGCTAATGCCGCTGCAGTCGCAAATTTGTACGTAGCGGCTGTGCGAAGATATGCAAACATCGCAGCCGCTGAGATTTGTATTGAAGAGCCCACCAGCGGCTTCGCATAGCCGAGCAACTGCGCACAAAGACTCAGGGCCTTCTTCAGCTTTGGAAATAGAGTGAGATCTCTCTCTCAACTGATCATCTTGGTGAAACCATGCTGCACTGCAGGTGGGGCAGATGTGATATGTGCAGAGAGATTTAGATTTGGGAGGGACGTGTCCAAACTGATATCTAAATTGTAGAGTAATAATAAAGCTGTGCAGTATTTGTGGGCTACATTCAAAAGCAGCCAGTATTTACCCCACATGCAAAAAATGTATGTATTTACACCCCTTGCATTGCAATATGGTTTGTCCAGGTTCACAGTTAAGTGCTATTTCTCACTCTATTCCCAAAGCTGAATCAGGCCCTCAGCTCGGCCGCAGATCAGTCTGTTATTGGACTTCTGAGCAACCCTATGGTCACGCAGATTGGCAGCAGGAACTGAGACGCCATTTTTACTGCGTAAGGGATCGCAATTGCAGGCAAAGACATGCCCCAAAAATGGTTGCAGCACATCTGCATTTGAGTCACCACTTCCCTATTGCCAGTGGCTTCCCTCCCCGCGGTGTCACCAGGTGCGGGGAGGGACGATGTGCGCGTGGCTCAGCCCGAAAAGGGGTGTCGCCATATGAGAAAGGGTTGTGGCTATGTGGGAAGGGGGCGTGGCCATGCGTCTCGATCCCCCGTGTCTATTACTTGGGGGAAAGGGGGGTTGCAGGAGGTCCTTGTGTGGAGTGCCAGTCGGCTCCCTCAGTGACAGAAGCCAAGTGCTGCACCTAATGCTACAGCGCAGCACCAACTCCTGTCAGTGAGGGGGAGTCTGCACCTCGGACGCCACTGTCCGTTACTGCCCACAAATTGTCCCTGTCTACCAATTACTTTGTGACTAAATCCTCACAGCGAGCGATATCTGTAATGCATGCGCAGACCACAGATAATCACTCAATTGTGAAAACATCAGCATTGTGTCCATTTTTGAATTGGTCCCTCAACCATCCTAAAAAAGTTGCTGCCTCCATTACATGTTGGTGATATGTCAAGTTTCATTCAAGCTGCTTAGATGAAAAAAAAAATTACCTCAAGCTCTTTAAAGTATATGCAACTCCGTGCCCACTCTACTATGGAGAAGAGAGTCTGGTCAGCCATCTTGCACATCAAACCAAACATGCTGAGCTTCTCATGCCGACTCTTGCTCTGTTCCTGCTGTAGGCAAGATAATATCCTTGCCTTCACTTGGGGTTCATCTGGCTCCAGCTGCAACAACTTAAGGATCACTTCAGGTATGTCTGGTGGAGAACTGTTGGTGTACTGATCAGGATACAGATAAGGTCCTGCAGGGACTGGTTCATGTATATTTGCGTAGTGTTCTGGGTATTCAGATTTGATAGCTCGACTCTGGAATGAAGAATAGTGGTAACCAGACAACGGAGCATGGTTGGGCATAGTCATTTCCAGTTGTGGAGGTCCATAAGGGCTTCGATCATATTCAACTGGTGTCATGGGAGCTGGATTTGAAGGCAAGTTCTTGCATGCAGGATGAATAGTATGAATGTTGCTGGCAATTGTGTAGTCACTTTGAGCTGGAGACACAATCTGTGGAGCAGTCTCCAGTTTAATGCCATTTGCACGGATCAAGGCTTTTTTCTGCTGCTTTAAGGCACGATCTCGTTTGTACATAGGCCCAAACTTGTTGCGCCCCCCTCGCATTCGGTCAGCACGCACAGCTATACAAAAAAAAGCACAAGATTTAGTGTTACGCAAGTTTAAAAGAATGTAAATGCCCTATAATGTAAATGCATTTTTTTTTTATTGCTTAACAGAAGGCTTCTAATTAACCATTCAGATATATCAACATTTGTGAATGGATCACTTCTGGTTTGAGCCCTTTGATACTGTGGAAATGATAACATAAAAACTGCAAACTGTGGTCCTGATTCAGATTTGTACGCTATTCTGATGTTCACGCAGTTGAGCGATTATCGGTGGTCTGTGCATGCGTCACAGCTACAATGTGCATGCGAGGCGAATGTTTGGCGATTACGGTTGCAATGAGGATTCATTCACAAGTGATTGACAGGAAGCTAATGTTTTGTGTGGGGGGGGCTGTTAACGGAAAGTGAAGGCTAAAACTGAGGTGTGTTCCAGCCTTTTTTGGAGTGTGTCCAGCAGTGTCTGTGATCCTGTACGCAGATAACATGGCTCCAGGGACTCAGGTACGGCAGCAATGCTGCACGACCATAGACTCACTGAAGGAGTCGATGTTTGCCTGACCTGCCTCCGATGCACGTTTGTGTAAGCAGTTTCGGACAGCCACGAAGGCTCCTGTGAATGTCTCAATACAAGTTTCTGCGGATGTAGTATTAGCACACCTCTCAGCTGCGGCAGCATCAGCGTACAACCAGGGGCGTTTTAAGAGAGGAGGGGGCCGTGTGAAACCTCCATTTGGTCCCCCTCCTCTCTGTCAGCGAAGTAGATTCTGGCTTCATGCCAGAATCTACCGCGCATGCGTGTATCTCCGGTAAAATGGCACCCGTTCCGGCACTGCAAAGCAGGAAACCGGAATCTGCGGAAAGGTAAGTATAAGTGCCTATGAGTGCAGGGTGTGCGGTCTGGGCCCCCCTGGACCCAGGGGCCCATGTGCACCACCACCTTGCACCCATTATAAAGACGCCCCTGCGCAGAACTCTGTGTACACCTTTTCTCCAAGCAGGGGTGTATTAAAAGAGGAGTGAACTGACAGCAGCAGTAGACTACGGGCACTAGAGTGTGCCCGGAGTCTACTGCATAGGTCATCGGGAAAATGGCACGGCAGCCAATTTCCCAGTGATTTCCTACTGCGCATCTGCAAAACGCCGGGAAAATGCTTGCGGTGGCCATTTTATAAGCATTTTGTGTACCGCTACTCCATGGGACTTGGGAGAGGTAAGTATTAAAAAAGTATGTGTGCAGGGTGTGTGGTGCAGGCCCCCCTGGATCCAGGGGCCCGTGTGCTCCCTGCATCCATTATAAATACGCCCCTGACTCCAAGGATGGCTGATGACCTCACAACCCCACTGAACAAGTTTTCTTACCACTGTTTTTTCTGTCAGCTGGGTTATGTGAGATCCATCAACCATGTTGGGTTAACTAGTAATTGGTAAATGTGTGACCAGCTTTAGAGTTGGTAACTGTAGGGTAACTGAAGGCTTCATATTGGCCTCAGGCAATTCTTGACATTTTTATCACATGTGGTCATGTCTCCATAGAATTGCTTACAAATCTAAAACCATATATACAGTATTGCAACCAATATTTAAAAAAAAAAAAATGGCGTCTAAATTTTTTATTTAAAAGGCTGACTTCTACATAATACCTTGGTCAGAGGTTCTCAAACACGGTCCTCAAGGCTCCCAAACAGTTCAGGTTTTAGAGATATCCATGGATGAGCACAGGTTGCTTAATTAGTACCTCAGTCAATTTGATTTAACCACCTGTGCTCAACCATAGATATCTTTAAAACCTGAATTGTTGGGGAGCCTTGAGGACCGTGCTGGGGATCCTCTGACCTAGGTTAAACCTTTGCCGTTTTCTGAATTTTGTGCAATTAATTGCCATCTGTTTAACTTAATTTTAGAACATGTTTGAAAGAACATATATCATGGCTGAGTCGGTTAATATTCAGTGGCCGAGATGGTTAATCTTCCCAAACTCTGCTACCTCTACAGGGCTTTGACGAGGATTTTATATGACTTCCCTTGAGGCAACAGGAAAGCTTAGAGCTCCCAGAAATGTCTTCTACTGTCTTTTTCTCATTTGGATTCCCATACTTAGGGCCTCATTTATCACTGAATGGTAGTCTTGTTATCGCTCGTTACTAATCTTAAACGATGCTCCATCCAATGTGTTTGAAAATTACAGTTAGGAGCTATTTGGTTGGAGCACCATGTAAGATTAGTAACAAGTGATAACCAGAATACCACTCGTTAATAGATGAGGCCCTCAGATTTCTATCACTTGGCTGGACGTAGTACTCAAACTAGACTTTAGAATGTGGATCTTTTTTGGATCACTAGGTCCAATTTGAAGGGTCTTTCTCTTTAAAAAAAAACTAATGGGACAAATTCAAGATGAAATGTAACCACAAATCGCCCTGCTCCACACAACCATTGTATCATAATCTTGAATTCTCCCCTGGGCTTATAGCTAATACTTTTCACTAATAGTAGGGGCACAGTTTATTGAGAGTCTTGGATCAGTGGAGTGCTTACCAATGTACTGTCCAGCCACATTTTACAACCATAACCGAATGTATCCTCCATCTTCTCTGATAGTAGGCTTTGAGTCTCACTGCCATTATAATCCAAAATGAAAGCAAACATTTCATTCTGTTATAACCAATTTTGCCAGGTCAGCTGTTAAGGGCCTGATTCACATATTGACGCCGTTGCAGAGGTTTTTTTATTTGATATTTTAATGTAGGTGTATGAGGATATGAGGAGGTAGGAGATATAATGTAAAACAAGCTATTCATTTCATGGTAGGGTCAGTGTGTAGGCTGATTAGTAAAGTGATGGAGGGGACTATGGGCCAAATGTAATAGGGTGAGAGTTTAGAAAATGTGAGAGTTTAGCAGTAAACTCTCACATTGGTTGAGTTTTATCTTCAAAATGGGAAAACATCTGAATAAGATTTTAAATCGTGAGAGTTTTTTAAGTCTAAAAAAACATGCAAGTTCGCTCTGTTACTTTGTTTTTGGACTCTAATACATTGGCAAAGTTTGAAAAGTGTCAGAAACTCTCACTTTTCTAAACTCTCACCCTATTACATTTGGCCCTATATGTTTGATGTAGGGCATTTATTCATGTAACAGTAAGATTATGGAGGGGCCTATTAATTTAAGTTTGAGCGATTCATTTAAGTTTGAACAATGGGACTTTTGGATGGGTGTTTTGGAGTCTATTGTATTAACTTGTATGTAGGGCTAAGTTTGAGAAAAGGGATCACTTTTTATTAAACATGAATACAAATAATTTAATATTTGGGATAAATAAGGTTTATTTAATAAATTTCAGTACTTTTTATTTAATGTGGGGCTGGTTAGGGAGATATAGGTAAATTTATTTCATGTGAATGCTTTTAATTTAATGTCAGGGCTGGTTGGGGAGAAATAAGTGTATTTATTAAATGTGAATGCTTTTAATTTAATGACAGGGCTGGTTGCAGGGAGGGGGGGTCTGCTTATTAGGCCTCAATGTTTTTGATTTAATGTTGGGACTGGTTAGAGGGATTTGGGCATTACCAGTGTTTTTGAAGGGGTTGGACCCGGCACTGTCGAAAATAATGGCCATACTGGTTACATGCTGGTCATGCCCACTCTAGAGGCATGGGAACCCCTTTTAGAAATCTTGTGTTGGTACTGGTACTGGTACTGGTACTGGTACTTTAATGAAGTGTAGGAAAACATAATAATAATTGAATAAAGTGTAACAATGGAATTCATAGTCCACACTCTGACCTATCAGAGTAAAGTCACTTCACTGGGAGCATTTTGTCATCGTTCAGAGGGGTTGTTTTTTCCAAGTGGATTTCAAGTTGAAAGACAGAAGAGCATTGTCCCTCAATTTAGGTGAGCAAGTTCTAACTAGGGGTAATGTAATGTATTGAATATTTTTCACAGTGTCTGTGTGTAATGTTTTTGAACATGCACTCAGGGGCAACAACAGAGGGGAGGAGTTACTAATTACCCGGACCCGGCCTTGCCCATGCCCCCCTTCCTCCACCATAACACTTCTTACTTGTCAGCAGCAGCAGCCTCTCTCCCCAGCCCAGTGCTGGGCTGCAGAGGGTTCGGGGAGTTTGCCCTGCAGTCTTTCTCTGACTGCATGATGTGCAGGGTCAGGGGGGGAGTGATTGCACTGATCGCCCCCCTCGATCTGCCCCTGGCTGAGGGAAAGCGCAGCACCGCCCTGTGGGGTGCCTCGTGTAGTGTTTTTTTCATATTATTTGTTGTAGGGGGCGTGGCCACACCTCCACAATTTGGACACGCCCCAATACCCATACCCGCCCCCACTCTCTACGGCCCTGGGAGCACGACAGGTCCTAATAAGTCCTGGATGCTAGGACAGAGCCATAGAAGCGTGCTACTCCAGCACCACATGGTCTTGGCACCAGTGACGTCTTGCTATGCCATCTCCTTGTCCTTGTGTCCCGGGAGGCGGCACTGGTCACATTTAGGCCTGTGCTATATCTATTATTATAGATTCATTACTGTAGTACCTACTGCACAGGACCATTGGCAGGGGTCCTGATGCTTTTAACATGAGACTCTTTTCTTCTTAGGGAAGTACATTTTTTTCTTGGCCTTATTCTTTTTGCCGAATAGGTTTCTTTTTTATAGTGTTATCAGCCCAGTCTGTCATAGCCTATGCGTTTTTGAGTGGACCCCAGGTGATGATGAATGGAATTTCAACAAAATGATGATACCTTCAATAGCAAATCTTCATGTTTTAAGTATTACCCCACAAAAATAGGTTGATTCAACATATATAAATAGTTACATGTTTTTGTGTGGGATAATTACATTTGGGCCAGTATGTTTAACACTCCATCTGTTTTACCCCAGCTTCTTCTAACTGCCCATTTATGCAGTGTTTCTGTCACGCAAAATGATCATTGGTAATAAAATGCTGATTGTCAGGTTCACTAGTATAATAGGATTCAGTGTCTTCCCACATTAGGAATAACCCAGAGGCAAATAGTCTAAAAGGGGAATCGGTATGTAATACCGACAGACGGGATCTAGACGATCAGAATCCCGATGCCTGGAACCCAACAGAGTTAACATACCGACTCTTGGTGGTCAGTATGCTAACCCTCCCCCTTTACCTTTCCTAACCATTAACCCTCCTTCCCTGGTGCCTGATCCTAACCTTCCCCCTAGTACCTAAACCTAACCTTCCCCTCCCCGCACCCTAAACCTAACCCTCCCCCTTAGTGCCTAACCCTTTCCCTAGTGCCTAACCCTAACCCCTAAACCTAACCATCCCCCCCCACCCCGCTACTTACCTTAGTCATCACGGTGGTCGGGATGCCGGCGCCAGTAAGGTAAGCATCGGCATCCAGACCGACGGGATGATGAACGCATGCCTAACAGGGTACTGGTATTCACCAGGGATTCTTGCAAATGAATTTGGGCTTCACTGCAGTGTTTCCACAGGTTTTCAGTCCCCTGGGCAGAACCCAGGTGCAACAAGCAGGGATCGTGGCACTGGAAATAACAGAAGCTTGTAATTGGATGCTGCATCTGAAAATAATAATAATACTTAGGAAGTCTCTCTAGGAATCAGCTGGAAGGAACACACTGGCAGAGAGAGGGAGACTAAGGGGCTTTTTTTATATAAAATTATATAGAAACTGCAGTTTCTGTATAATTGTATGTATTGTACCTATGTACTAATGGCACAATGCAGGAGACTTCACAGAAATGGGGACTACGATCGAACATACATGTGTATGTACCAAACTCCAAAAAACAAACCATTGTGGAGTTTGGCCCCGGTAGAAACTGATTGGTTGCTCGCAGGATCCTCTCCACTTGTCCTCCTTAGAAGGTTTGATACCTCTCCCCATTATGACTATTATTGACTTCCATTGTTTTGCAACTAGACTTCTTAGCTGAGTAACTTTAAGGACCTGATTCTGAGCCGGATACAGTCGAAATATTGTATGCCCAACTGCGACTTCGCAGTCACTACAAAGCTCTTCACTTGTGTACCTTCATCCTGATGCCTGTCATTAGACCTACGCCGAGAGCCCGACACCCGGCTTACCAATTGAAGGTAAGCCAGGCGCGGACAGCTGCGGGGAGGTTAGGGTTAGGCTAGGGGAAGGAGGGGTTAGGGTTAGGCACCCCCGGGAGGAGGTTAGGGTTAGGCCCCCCCGGGAGACTTAGGTTTAGGCAGCGGGGAAGGGGGGGTTAGGTTTAGGCACTTGGAGGGGAGGTTAGGGTTAGGCACCCCTAAGGGAGGATTAGGGTTAAGGGGTAAAAAAAGGTTAGCGATACTTACCTTTTGTAGCTTCAGGATTTTCACCCCTGCTGGGCTTCTGCTGTCGGGATTTGAACCGCCAGCGGTAAATCGTACTGATCCCCTGGAGAAGGCAGTATGGCACTTTTGTGTATGTATGTATGTGAGTTTATGCTTTATCAATGCATCTCAAAACCACACCAGAGCATTATGTACTATTTACAATGATTGTTACATAGGGGGAGATGTACCAAACCTTCTAAAAAGTGTAGTAGTGGACAAGTGGAAAAGTTTCCCATAGCAAACCATCAGCTTCAGCCTATCATTTTATAGAATATACTTGATAATGGTTAACTGGGAGCTGATTGTTTTTATTGTTGTGTTATTTATGGGTAACCTCCACTTTTACACTCTTTACAAGGTTCGATACATTTTCCCCACAGTGCTTTTGGAACATTGTATTTCATGAAGAATTACTGTTTATGAACGCAGTTCACACAATGCAATGCAAAGCGAACGATTGTTAGAAACTGTGTGTGCACAGGTCAATTCACTGACATTTCTTTGAGCCCTGGTATCGGTGAGAGTTTGCTAGGCTTTGTTAACATGCATTAAATGTTTGTTAAATATATAATTCAAAGCCGTATGTTCAAGCTCTTAGACACAGCAGTAAATCTACAGTACTTGGATCAGAGAGTGCTGCCTATTATCTAGAATCTACCTTTACTGAACTGGAGTATTAACATACCAGGACTTTGCTCTAGAGGACATTTTCTTAGAGAAAGGTAATGGAAGGTTGTAAAAAAATGATATTTAATAATTACTTAATTATTAAAGTTAGCCAATCATATAACCATTTTGAGGACTGAAACAATATACATGAGGTTACAGTCTGTCAATTACGAAGTACTGTTGTACCGTCAGTGAGGTATAGTATGTGGTGCATGAGGCTTGGTTGCAGAGTGGGAGGTACGCCTGTTTGCGGCGCATATTTCATCTTTTTTTGCACTGCGCATGTGTCAAAACTGATCAATGCAGAGTCATGCGCATTTTAGGTCTGATTCAGCAAGGATCGCTGATGCGATCAAGGCAGCAAGCGAGTACGGAGTTCTGCTCCGAAATTATGCAAATGACTACAACATAAACACGCCCACTTCCCTTTTCTCACATATGTAATACCTTGCAAGTCTGTGAAACATTGGTACCATCGAGTACCATCAGAGCCTCACGCACAATTAAGGCAGGTCAGACCTTACCCAGAAATTGCTAGACTTCCTGTACACAGCTAGAGCTCATGCTGCGTATGCCGACGCTGTGGCTAATTTATGCACGCTCCTGTAACGGCGTTGAAACGCACTGGCATGCATGCATTTCTCCGACCACCTTCCCGTCACCACCCCGAAACGGTACTTCCTGTCAATCACTCTGCGATGGGTCTGCGTAGTCACTGCGATCGCAGTCCTAATCACAGTGGCCGGTTCGCGCATGCATGGAAGGCAACAATCGACCGGGTGCATGCATTTTTGCACTTACGATCCTTGCTGAATCAGGCCCTTTGTTTGCTGCTCCACTTGCAACTGAAGATTAATCACTGGGCTATAACGGGGCATGCTCATGTAGGAAAACTTCAATTAGGCCATGCAATACAGTTTTGGATTTAAGTGTAAACACGCCTACTTTCAGACGGTATGTAGTTATCAGACCGATGGTCGCAATGCCGCCGGTCTCAATCCCGATGCTGAAAGTCGGACATGGGATTTAAGATAGGCAGCGAAATACTGACACCTACTGTATCTTAAACCCAATGCCGGAACACAGAAGGACGGCTGGCCGAACGAGGTAAGTCCGGGGCACCCTTAGTGTTAGCCGCGAAGGGGGAGTGTTAGGTTTAGATAGCATAGCGGGGTTAACGTTAGGTTTTTTGGGGGGAGGTTAGGGTTAGGCACCCCTAGGAGGGAGCGTTAGGGTTAGGCACCACTCGGGGGATTAGGGTTAGGCACTAAGGGAGGAGGGTTAGGTTTAGGTACGAAAGGGGGAGACAATTTTAGGCACTAACAGGAAGGGTTAGGTTGCGGAGTGGAGAGGGTTAGGGTTAGGCTACAAGAAGGGAGGGTCAGGGTTAGGGGGAGAAGGGGGTGGGTACCCCCTTACCCGACCCCTGTTGGGATACCAAATATCAGGATGCCGCTGTCGGTATTTTGACAGGAGGCATCCCGACACCCATTACATACCGATCCCTTTCAGACATATCTCTATCAACTAGTATAGAGTTATTGCAAGTGTGCATTGGTGATGGTGACTAATATCAATCCAAAGGTACCGATGTTGGCCGGGCACACCGCAGCTGCAAAGAACTCTGCATACAGGTGTGCATACATAGATATTATATTTTTATTCCATACATGCAATGCAGTAGCCTATATGTCCAATTTCCATCCAACTTTGCATCAGGAATAAAATGTACAATTTTTTTGTTGCTTTGGCAGACAAAATGCAAACAAGAAACCAGCTAACATACACATACAGAGTTGGGTTCTCAGTACTCTACTTCTCTTTCTTTCTCTCACTACACGTAATCCCTTCATGATCTCATCAACTCATTTGATCTAAAGTACCACCTTTATGCTGATGATAAACTAATCTACTTCTCCTCCCCTGACCTGTGTCCCTCCATCCTCTCTCATATTTCCAACTGTCTCTCTACCATCTCTTCCTAGTAGTCCCAGCGCTTTCCTAAACTCAGCATGTCTAAAACTGTGCTTTTTGTCTTGGACCCTTCTCTGGTCCCTTGTCCTTCGTACCTTCCTGTTTCCCTTGCTACCTCTATCCTCACTCCTGTCCCTCAAGTCCATTGTCTGGCTGTCATCTTTGACACGTTCATGCCATCTCTCAATCCCAATCCTGTTTATTTCACCTCCACAATATCTCCAAGATTCAACCCTTAGTTACCCTCAAGGCTATTAAATCTCTTGTTCATGCCTTTGCTACCTCCCACATGGACTACTGCAACCACCTACTCACTAGTCTTCCTTTCTCCAGCCTCTCCTCTTAAATCTATACCCAGTGCTGCTGCTCATATCATTGTCCTGCCTCATCACTCTGATTCTACCTCTCCTCTTCTTCAACTCCTTCATTGCCTCCCCTGCCCCTACAGAATACTGGTTAAGCTTATCACCTTCATATCCAAGGCACTCAATTGTTCTACTCTCCTCCTAATTGTCCATCCTCATCTCAGTTCACACTCCCTCTGGCTCTCTTCCTCTGACTGCTGCCTAGCCTCCCTGCCGATTATCTCCTTCCATTCCTGCATCCAAGACTCTGGACCACCTGCCAGCCTGCATTGTTTCAAACGTAGCCACTTCACACTCTCAACCCACACCCTTGTCCCCGCTCCTCATATCTTCCTAGTTCACCTACCTATTACGCCATTCCCCTCAAGCACTCCCCTAGACTGTAAGCTCTCATGAGCAGGGCCCCCCACCCTCTTGATTCTCACCTTCAATATCCACAAACCGAGTGCTCTGCCACTCAGCCAGCTACTCTGATTCTTTCTGTCCACCCTTCGCAGAGCATTAGGTCATTGAGTGCTATTGTTAATAGCTGTCACTCTCTTAGTTGTCTGGATATCTCACTGCTTATTTTGCTCTTGTACTGTCTTTTATCCAGGTTACATTGAATTCATTGAGTGCATTTTTGACATTTTCCCTATACGGGGTTATGGACACTTAGTGACACTATATAAAGAAAAGATAAAAATAACACTGTTAAAGGTGATGATTATCATCATGAAAATTCATTAAAAAGATAAAATATATTTTTTCAAAATGTCTTAACATTACTAACCAGATGAATATGTTGTGTGTTGTAGATCAAGGGTGCTGCAGTCCTCAGGAAAGGCTGCTATAATGTACCTTGGGCCTGATTCAGAGCCGCTCGTAAGCGGCCGCTCGTTCGCTCCGAGCTATGTTCGCACATCTGCGCATGCGTATGGGTTGTAATGCACATGCGCCAACCAGTCAGTGCGGTCGGAAATCGTGTGCTCTCAAAATAGCGAAGGCCTGCTAATCTGAGTGACAGGATGAGGCATTTGTGGGTGGTAACAGGGGAAGGTGCTTGAAAACGGGGAGTGGAGATCCGAACGCAGGCGTGCCAAACGGTCAAAACGGCCTTTTAATGGGTGTGCATAATTAACAAAGCAGCGTCATCGACCACGTCACTTGGTTGTCTTTTAGCCTGAACTGCTCGCATGATTGCGGTAGGAAAATGCTACCACAAGAATAGCGAGCAGTTCATACTCCTTTCGATGTACTCGATTAATCTAATAAATAGCGGAGATGCGAGCGGCCAAGGGGCGTCTTTACAAAATAGCGAGCGCATGTTTCTTTCGCTCGCTCAGACATAGAGGCGTCAACAGACCGCAAAGAGCGAGCGCTCAATTTAAATAGCCAGCCCCTTTTTCTGAACGAGCGCAAATAGCGTCCGGCTCTGAATCAGGCCCCTTGTCCTGTTCTCAGTCTCCCCCACTCCACCACCCCAAACTAAGTGGGGACTGCGAGCGATCACTCAGGACCCGTTCTGCACATGCACAGACCCCAAAACATCGGATTTGTACTGAAACCATTGCCTTTGCATACGAATTTGAATCAGGCCTATAGGCATTGTAGCATTTTGTTCAATGTATTCCATGTGATGAAAGATTAACAGAAGAATTTTAACTATTTCATCTTAAGAATGGGACAGCTGGTTTGGGCTCCTACATGTAGATTCAAGAATGTGTCATCATGTGCGGGAGTATAACATTGCTCTGCCAAGTTTTGCAAAATTAATTTCCCTATGTCTCTTAGTTCCCGAAGTGGAGGAAGTTTGGTTGGATCACAGAGGCCTATTCTAGGACAACCACACAGGAAGGGGAGAGACCTCTGAGCAAAGGAAGGATTTCAATAACATTCAGGCTGTCATAAAAATGAAAGAACACTATTAACAAGTTTCAGATCCTAGGATATGTTTCAGTTCAGATCCTGTAATCTGTAAAATATACACGTTTCTAAATGTAATGCGAAGCTATTTTAAAAAAGATGGGCTCCTTTATTAACTTGGAGACTAATTCAGAGTTGCACGCAGTCCCCTATTGGTTGCAACTGTCCAATGGTTTTGGGACTGCGCATGTGCCGAGGCTGCAGTGCTCATGTGCTGCAACGGTGGCAACGCAGTCAGGCCCTCCAAGAGCCACGCCGGGCCCGGGTAAAATGGGCGTGGCATAATCGCAAGAGGCGTGGCCACACCCCCTAAGGTAAAAAAAAGTTCTGCAGTGGCACTGCGCGTTGGCGAGGAGGGGGGCGCTGTGAGCCCTCTCAGCCCAGTGCATAACCAGTGGGGAGCGCGATCAGCTTGATTGCTCCCCCCACAGGCATAGGAGACTGCAGCGGCTGCTTCTTAGCAGTGCAGCCTAGCACACAGCAGCATGTGCTGGGCTGCTGTGATGTAAGAGGGGGGGAGCGGTGTCAGACTCGGACCCCGCCGGGCCCCCGCCAGCAAGCCCGAGCCATTAGTACTCGCTCCCCTTCCTCTCTGCACCACTGGACGCAGCCTAATTGACAGGCTGTGGCCGATTGAGTTCCGGGAATGTGCGGTAACAGGGATCATTCCCCAATTTTGTGGGAGTGCCGAGGCCAAGGCCAAATTTCCTAGCACCAGCTGAGGAGTTCTGTCACCCTTTCTGAATAGGCTTAGACTTAGAACAAAGAATTCAGGTGCACACTCTATGTTAATTGTACAGAATATCAGGATTATTTTGACTATCGTTGTTCTTAGCACTTAGAGTGTGCACCTGCATTCTTTGCTCCCTGCATTGTACTACAAGTCTCAGCATAGTAGCACCTCTTATTATGTTTAAAATTAAGATGTGCAGTCCATGGCCCCTCCCCTTAAGCTTAGATTTACTTAGATGGAGCGGTGGTTACAGACATCGCGACCAATGGATCCGATGCTGCACCTTCGTCGCAGCTCTTGGATCTGCGATGCCGACTGAAAGGGGTCTTGTTTCTACAGATGCCTCCTGCAGCATTAGCATAGTTTAGCATTGCTGCGATGCTATTAGCGTACAACTCTGAATCAAGCCCTTGGCAATTAAGAACAGAATTTGCATTCAACCATAATAACAAATCAGACACTGCAAGACACACTAGATGCAAATGGTAAACTGGTTTGGTTTTGCACTGTAGAGCCTATCTGGACTGCCGAGAATACATAAAACTGCACATCTTACCATGTCTGGTGCTTGCTATGGACACTGAGAACCCCTCTGATAGGATTGATTGGTCCTTTATGACCGAAACACTATTGAAATTTGGGTTTCAAGGTAAATTTTTTACAAGTCATCAAAGCACTTTATCATAATATCAGTCCTTGCTGGTAGGCAGCTATCTGTGATCAATTTAGTATAACTAACCAGACAGGGCTGTCCCGTCTCTCCCCTCATCTTCACCTTAGTCACTGAGCCGCTAAATTGCTAAATCTGATCCAATCCAGACATCTGTGGCACAAACGTAAACAATTCCCAATATAGATTATTCCTTTTTGCAAATGATGTCTTCCAGACAATGACCAAACCCCTTGTATCCCACCCTAATTTTTTCTAAGAACTAAATTATTTTGGCAGGTTATCTGGCTACAAATTTAACCATACTAAATCAGAAGCTCTTCTGCCATCAGACCCCCTTAAAAAGCTTCTCAAGCTCAATTTTGATCTACAATGGAAATCAATCAAATATCTTGCCATTAACATTAACAAGACAATGGACCAGATGTATGGTGTGAACTACCCTCCCCTCCTCACCAAAATTTAACAAGATTTATTTCATGACATAAGCACCGTATTTCTTGGATAGGATGAATCAACACAATTAAAATGAACATATTACCCAAAATACTCTATCTCCATTTGTGTCACCCAAACACTTCAAACCTCCTGTTCCAAGTTTATGTGGAACCATAAAGAACCTTGTCTCCACAAACACCTGCTATAAAGATCAACATTGAGTGGGTTTAGAAGTCTCTATATTTCTTAGGTAATATAACACTACATGTCAGTCAAACTTTGGCATGGCAATCAAAACCACACACTAAGTAATGAGTTTATTTGGAGAGCAATCTGGTTGGGACAGGCCCGATCTCACTAAAAGCTAAATACCAGTCTCGCTCTGGCCTGTTGGTTCCATCTGTTCCCATAAAATTATCTAACTGGGATAAGGTTAATTCAGGCCAAAGACTGTCAGATAATCCCTCTGCCTTGACCCTTAATGTAATTATCCTATTTTTTCCTCCAGACCAACAACCTGATATGGATCTAATGTAGTCTTCAGCTGGCATTACCTATTTCACAACAAAATAGGCCCATTTTCCAAACTCAGATTTGAGGATGTCCAAGAAATTTTTGATATATCACATATAAAATTTTACCAGTGCTTCAAAATCTGCCATTTTGTTAGTTCCTTACTTCATGTTGCTCCTAGCAGGGTCCTACCCTCATTGAACACTACTGTATGTACCATCCTACTGACAAAGACTATTTTCCATCTATATCACATTATTCCAACTCCACAACCTCCCCTGCTCTTTCCTCATGAACTTGTTTGGAATCTTTGGATAGCTGATTTGGGTCACTTCTTGGGGTCAGACACTTGGGATTAGAGATGAGCGGTTCAGTTTAGGCTCGGATATGTCCACCAAGTTTTGGATCTCAGAACGAGGCAAAATGTCATCTTTTACAGATAAAGATAGCATTTTATCTGTGAAAGATAACGTTTTGTCACGTTGTGAGAACAGAACTTGGTATACAAGCCGTTACTCAATTTTTTTTGCCCTTCCTTTCCCTGTACTTTGTTATCTTCTTATGTTCTGTCTTTTCTTTCTATGATTTTTAATGCTTATCATGCACTTATATAGTTTTTCTCTGTTAGATGTGTTCTATTTTCCAATGATTTGCACTTGTGTGTATATGTACAATGTTTGTGGTCATTGGTGCTGTTCCCACATATTGTACTACACCAGGGGTGGGGAACCTTTTTTCTGCCGAGGGCCATTTTGATACATATAACATTATTTGCGGGCCTGGTGCAGACCACGCCCCCTCTCCGTATTACGTCACAAGGGGTGGGCCACAATCACCGGTGATTACAGCAATGCCCGGAGCATCCTGAGGATGCTCCAGGGAGCTGTAAGGGCAGCGGTGTGACCATCTGAAGCGTCCTAAAGACGATACAAGTGGCACTGCTGCATAGATTCTGGCTGCAGGGTGCCATTCTGGGCACCCTGCTAGCCATGTGGGCTATCAGAAAAAAGCTCAGAGGGCCAGTCCAAATGATTCTGAGGGCCTTATACGGCCCCCGGGCCTGAGGTTCCCCATCCCTGTACTACACCCTGGTGTAAGTGTAATGTGTGATAATGAAAATGTTTGTGATTGTGATGCTTGTGATTGGTTAAACACAGTGAAAACACACATTTATGCAAAGCCCCTACAACTACTGCCATACTGATTTAAAAGTGGTTTTACACCACAGAGCACACTTGTGTATACACAAATAAAGAATGTTTCAATGTTGTTATAAAATAAAATAAAATTTCCTATTTGAGCTTACTGTGCTTCAGATTTACAGGCTCTAATCTACTTGGGTTCTTTTTATCTGCTTTATCCGGCCATTACTGTAACTGTAATGTGTTTCGATTATGCAGTGCAATTTTGAACTCAGGATGAAATCACGCCCCCAGTCAGAATCCAGTTGCAACAGAGCCAGATATAACAAGAGCCAGAGCCGAAGTCAAGGGAAGGGAGTCAAAGCTTGAGACTTGTGTTTGCTACTGACTCTGAATAGGTTTCAAAGATGCAAATTTTTTGTTGCGGACACATTTTGCCAGGTCGTATGTCTCTGTCTTCTAATAATACCCTAGATGTGTACCCAGCTTTGTTGTCAAGCAGAAAAATCCAGGGAGTAACACCCTGCAAGGGACACATTAAAGTCTAGCTTGTTATTCTATTTATTTCAAGGAAGATATAAAAATAATTTTCGTTAGACTGGTAATCTCTGCAACAGGTAACAGTATAAGCAATAATTATAAAATTATGCAAAACAACAGGTGCTAACACGATATTAAATGGGTTACATAAACAACTTGCATAAATGCTGATTGCTGGCATTCAAAGTGAAATAGTGTATGGGATTTTAAAGTGAGTGAGTGGGCGTTCGGTGTCATAGAGGAGGCCATGTGATCGCTCGTAAGCAGCTCACAATCAATCGGATGTTCTATGGCACTAAATTAACCTCACATCTTGCAAACCTGTAAAACCATATGGTGTCAAAACAAATAGTCTGCATTTACATAATAACGGTTTTGCACAACCTTCTTAATCATAATAAAGAATTTATGCCCATGTATGTAAAACTATGAAACGATTTAATAGAAATATATAGAAAATAAGATGAGCTTTAACAACTGCTAATTCTGACAGGTAAATTTACTAAAGTGTAGCTTTACAAGTGTGGAGGTGTTGCTTTTAGCAACCCGTAATTTTGTACTGTTGATATCATTTTATAGAATATACAAGATTATAACTGGTTGCAATGTGTAACACCTTTCTTTTGCAAAACTATACTTTAGTGAAAGAAGAAGTACTGTATGCGACTGAAATGCATAAAATAAACAACGGTAACCCAACTTTTCTTTACAGTGCGACAACACATTTGTTTATTGGCCTTCAAAACAAACCAACAATCTCCAGCCAATGACCAAAATACCAAATGGTCTCTATAATTAATGAAATAGGGCAGTATCGTGCATGATATGTTAGCCTCCTTCAGTTTTGGTTATTCTCTTCCAGCCTTGCAATAAGATCACTAACATTGCAAATACAATATATATGACCACCAATCTGTACAAAGCATTTTCACTATCTACAAGCCGGCAAGCCAATTGCTCAATTTTACCATCCAGTCATTGCCCATTTCAAAATGACGTAAAAGAGAAGTCTATAAACCTGGAATACTGAAACGTCTTCCTCTCTGGTATCTCCTAATCCCACCTCTCTTCACTCCTGTCCATCTTTAATGGTGCTGCTCAGCTTATTTTTCTCTACAACTTCTCTGTAACTCTCTCCCTTCTCCATCAGGTCTTTCACTAGCTCCCCTAAAGAGTGCAATTAAAACTCCTCACACTCTATAAACCAAATTGTCTACACCTCTCTGACCTCATCCCCCAACCAAGCTCATGACATTTTTAAATTAAAGGCCAGCCGGAGTACAATGTTGCAATGTGCAATCCCGTGTAAATAGCAACGGCCGGATGAGTGGGGGCGGGCCGGATGAGTGGGGTGGGCCGGATGATGATTGAGGATGAGCTGAACAATAAGTTTGGGTGAGCCAGATGATGAGCAGGGGCGGTTCTGAAAAGAGGGGGAGGGATAGAGTAGTTGGGATGGATCTCCATGTCCTAAGTGCCCTGTCCCCCCACTACCTCCACCCCTCTAAAGGCTTAATCCTACTCTGCACTTACAACTACTCTCCCTTCACTGTTTACAGATGTGCTTCTCAGGAAGTAATTTAAACATTAAAGGAATGATTATAAGTGCCATCCCATTCCTGGGATGTAGTCGGCATCCCGGCATGTGGGATGCCAACGGCCAGAAGACCGGCACCGAAATCCCGACAGGTTGGGATCCAGGCACCAGTATCCTGACCGCCGGCATCCCGAAGGTAAGTATAGGGGTGTTATGGGGAGGTTAGGGTCAGGTAGTGGGGTTAGGGTTAGGCATAAGGGGGAGGGTTAGGATTAGGTACTGGGGAGGTAGTGTTAGGATTAGGGTGTGGGGAGGGGGGCTAGGTTTAGGCACTAGGGGGGAGATTAGGTTTCGGCACGAGGGAGAGTGTTAGGTTTAAGGTGCGGGGAGGGTGAGATTAGTTTTAGGCACTAGGGGGGGAGGTTAGGGTTAGGCAACGGGCAGGGTGGCTTAAGGTAAGGGTTAGGGTAGGGAATAGATAAATACTTACCGCTGTTTTCTATGGATGTCGGGATTCCGGTTGTTGGGACGCTGCTGCCTGTATTCTGACCAGCGGCATCCCGACAGCTGGGATTTCATACCCAACCCCCTATTCCCTTATTTCTCTCCAAAATGGTCTGGGGTTTCAAACACTGGTAATAAAAGCTTTGCATAGAGTAGTGGTTCCCAAACTTTGTTGAATCACGACACCCTGGAGTATCAGCACATTTTTCACGGCAGACCTAGGCCGAAAGTTCTTTATTGAGAAATTCAGCTAATTGATTAAATTGAGTAAATTATGCTTCTATGTCAGTTATGTGGTGGTGGGCAGGGTTGTGCTTCTGTTTGTCCACAGATTTTATATTTGGCAGCCACAAGCACTGATTTTATCTCACCAATAATTTGATTTGGTTTTGGACTACCAACCCATGGTACCCCTGCAAGTGCCATGAGGCACCCAGTTTGGGAACCACTGGCATAGATTGTTTGAAACTCCCAATGTTTTCATTTAAATTAATTGTTTTTGGTGCAGACACGCACATTCATTCCTTTATTGTTAAAATGGTTCACTTTGACGTGAATCTGTAAACTATAGTATTTACCCTTATAGTCTATATTTTTGTGATAGTGGTGGGGGTGGTAGTGGGTGTTAAAGTGATCCAGACCAGTGACTTAAGCGTGACATCCACATATGTTTTAAATATAAAAAAATTATTGAAATTAATTTTGTTGTACCCAAAGCACACACTCCTCTCTTGTGCTGCAGGAAGATAGGGGCAGATGGGACTTTGTTATAAGTCCGGCAATATCCAGTGGAGATAGGGGAAGGGTGTGAAAGCACATTCTCCTTCCCTTGCTCTGCTGATTGGCCCGAGCTCATCCTGGAGCAGGGGAGAGCAGGAAAGGATACTCTCCTCCCCTTTCTCTGCTGGTCGGCCTCAACGTATCCAGCGGGACCTTGACTTTTTTTTCTCACCACACTGTCATGCATGACACATCACACCTTGGTGTCACGACACACAGTTTGAGAAGCACTGGTCTAGACAAGCCTTCCTTTACAGTGTGCACAATCACAGGGGTAGGTTGCTTATAAAAGGCTGTCTACCCATCCCTACTTTACTGAACTTACATATATCTTCCCCAGAGCCAGTTGTTTTTGCACAAGTAATTGTAAACTAAAGATGCTTCCTCGCTCATCTTTGCCGCCGATGCGGCAAACGTGCACACGTAATGCAAGTTACCGCGCATGCGTACGCCACAGTACGCCAAACCATGGTAGCATTCACACCATGCAATCCTATGAATCGCGGGAGTGAACAAGACGCACATGCCCATTCATGGGTGCAAGATCACGGCATAAGTGCCGCGGCAAGGTGCAGCGGCGGCAAAGATGACCGAAGACACATCTGTATATAGAAATATCAGAGGTGTGAATAGAAATATCTAAGCCCATTGCAAATAACTTAGTAATTACAACTTTATTATAGTACATTCCTTTTTACCATGACATGACTCTCTGTCACAATGCTTTGCTGCTCATGGTTATTATCATTATGGTAAAATATTACAAGTAATCCACAGCGCTGACACTATTTAAGCTAAATGTCTCTATAAATCGAAATATAAAATATCTTTGCTTGTCAAAAAAACAATACTTACAGCACATTTATTAAAATATAGAATATCTCAGTTTATAAACATCAGCCTCTTATAATACTTCCAATATATTAGAAATATATTAGATATATTAAAAAATTCAAGGAATATTCAGAAAATAGGCATCAGGTTAATATTGATGTTAATAGCTGAAAATTACATGGAGTTTAGCCCCTTTAGTTTACACTATATTCAGATGGTGGAAACTACTGTAAGCCTATGCGGGCTCCAGGGGTAGGAGAGAGATCTTTCGATCTCTCCCCCGCAGCACCCAGCCAGATCTGGAAGCTGACACTGTGCGCACAGGCAGTGTCAGCTTTCCCTGGGGAAGTCCTTCATTTCTGTGAAAGAATTTTCCTAAATGCCAGGGATATAACTCACAGGGACAGTGGTTACCATAACCGCTGTCCCTGCGAGTTCCCCGTAGTACATAGCCGAGATAATTTTATTAAAAATTAAAATATCCCTGGTGATTTAGGTACATAATAATCGTTGCTGGTCCATAATTATTAGTACATAGACCCCATAGTATTTAAGCAACTTGTGGAATGATTTGTATATGTAAGTTCCACATGTTCAATCATTGCAAACTCATATTCCTCATCAAGCAATCAAGCAGGAGTGGAGGCAAGTGCATTCTATTTACAACAAGATGTAGAAATTTCAGAGGGGAGCCAAAAATTTATTTTGGATGGAATCTTATTTATTTTGATGCACAACTACTTTTTATTTGAAACTAGATTTTATTTACAATCATGGGGGACAGCCATGGGGATCAGGTTCACACAGAGTTTTGCGAATCTCTATATGGGCTGTTTTGAAGAAGAATATATATGTAATGGCCCATTTAGAGATCACCTGGTAATCTATGGCTATTTTATTAATGACTTATGTATTATTTGGAAAGGGGGTTTAATTGTAGATTACTGATATACAAACACTTTTAGTCTGGTATTCACCAACACATTTGATTTTTCACAAATACACTTTCTGGACATAAACTTCTACAATGACAATAATAGAGTTATTTCAAATAACTATATGAAATTAGTAAATGCTAATAATTATTTATATTCAACTAGTGGATATCATCATCCATGGATTAACATTCCTAAAAGTAATTAAGTAATTTAAGTCGTACAAGATATAGCAATTATATGGAACAAAATTATCTCATGGTTCCGAATTTTAGAAATCAGGGTTAACCAGAATCTCTATTGAAAGAAGTTGTAGTTCATGCCAATGGTTTTGTAAGAATGGGAATCATGGAAGGAAAAATATCATCAAAGAAAAAAAAATATTTAATAATGAAAAGAAAGAGATTACTCCCATTGTGTCAAAATTCAATCAAATTCTTATGAAATTAGACAAATCATCAACAATAATTTAATTTTACAGTATTACAACAAGATACAATTCTCACTAAGGGGTTAATTTACTAATATTCGTGTTGGTCCCGATTTGTCCCGTTTTTTAATTTGGATAGGATCGATCAAAAACGGCCATTTTTTTCACTTCAAAAATCGGGAATTTACCAAGATCCCGGTTTTTACAGGTTCATTTTGTTTGATGGTGTATTTGATCGATCCTGTTCGTGTTGAAGCCCCGAGTTCCCTGCCCGACTTTCTCTCCCAAACAAGAAGCCTGCACATCTCAGTGAAATATGTGCAGGCTGCTTGCTTTTTATTTTTTATTTTAAAGGCTAATTTTAATAAAAAAAATTATTTGGGGTCCCCCCCAAACGGCTAACCAGCACCGGACTGGTCAGCCAGTCCTGGTTCCTAAAATTACGGGGAACAAAACGAGTAGGGTTCCATCATAATTTAAGCAACAGCACCTGGCTGCAGGGCCAGTGGTGGTTTTAAATATAGGGGGGGATGTGTAGTGGTCCCCCTATATTTAAAATCAGCACCGGACCCAAAACGGCCGGGGTGTAATGCCACAGCCAGGAGACCCTGTTACCGGGTCTCCATGGCCTTATGGATTTCTACATTGAGCCAATGGTGAATTCATTTCTAGTGGAAAAAAACGGCTGAATTTGCGGCATTAACTCACCCAATTTCAACCCCAAAAGATGAACAAATCACTTGACTTTAATGATAGTAAATTCCCGATTAGCAAAAAAGTTATATTTTCACCCGAGATAGCAATCTCGGATCAACACGAATCTTAGTAAATTTACCCCTAAATGTATTGCTTCTAAACCTCTGGTTACTTTTAAGAAAAACATGAATTTAGGTAACCATGTAGTGCAGAGTGATCTTAAGACTACAGAAAAGAGTAAAGTTATTTCTTGGCTTCCTGTTAAACCTTTAGGATATTTTCGATGTAATAGATCCACCTGAGTAACTTGTGGTTTCATCACCAACAATCAATCGAGCATCAAATACAATACAATGGGAGAACCTTAGCCTATTAAACAGTTTGTTAACTGCAAATTCAATTATTGTGTTTATGTGTTAGAATATCCTTGTTCTTAACAATATGTTGACTGAACAATTGGATTATTTAAAACTAGGTTTAGAGAGCATAAAATCAACATCCTGGAAAAAAAATGTCTACCCATAGCGTGTCTAGGCACTTTGCAAAATATCATGGGGGAAAAGTAGAGGATTTATCCATCACTACAGTGCAGTGGTTCCCAAACTGGGTGCCATGGCACCCTGAGGTGCCGCGGGTCACTTGCAGGAGTTCCACGGTTATTGATCAAGTATCAAATCAAATTATTTATGGTCATTGTGATACAAAAAAACCAGTGCTGGCGGCTGTCAATAATATGTGGATACGCAGAAGTGCAAACCTATCCACCATCACATAGCGTAAAAGGATGACAGGTAAGCAAAATGTACTTAATTTAGTCATTTTTTCAAACTTCTCTGCCCATACTGACTATATAAATGGACTCAAGCAGGACTTAACTGGGCTCAAGCAGGACTTAATACATGTCTTGAAAAAATTGTCATGGGACAACGACACGCGTTGATGGTACAGTCCTGCCTCTCATCCGATCTTACTAGTGCTTGGAACTAAAAACTCAAACGGAACCTTCATTCTAGTCAGGGTATCACTCTACCAGCCAATATCTAATCACAAGAGATGGGCAGAGTCACATGAACTGTAGCATGAGTCTGTCTTCTTCATTGGAACATGAACAATGTTGATATTCTAGCAATGTTGACATCATGTCAGTGTCGACCTTGTGAACACCGACATAACACCCATGTTGATGTTCTGATCATATCCATATTCTGGTGTTGGCATTCTGAATGTTGACATTTTTTACCACACCCTCTCCAACTTGCTTTGCCTTCATACAGTAATCATATTGTTGCTGCTGCCTATCCCAATTACCCCACTGGATGATATGTGTCTTGTGTTGAGAAGACTGCTTGAAGTGTTCTATATTTAGTCTAAATACATTGCCCCTTACAAAGTATTACATCACGCTTGGCTTGTAGGTTATTCTTCCACTCGCCTCTCTCTAGAGTTGCCAGATACTTAGGGGTATATTTACTAAAGCGCTGGTTTATAGAAGTAGAGATGTTGTCCATAGCAACCAATCAGATTCTACTTATTTATCTAGCACCTTCTACAAGACAATAGCTAGAATCTGATTGGTTGCTATTGGCAACATCTCCACTTCTATAAACCCGCACTCTAGTAAATAAACCCCTTAATGGGAGGCTGATCATATAGTGAATTATTTAAAATTGGGTATGTATTTATGAAGATGTTTTCTATGTACAGTGGAGCGCAATGTATTGCTTTGACTTAATTTTATTTTTATATTAAAATGAGTTGGTGAATTATAACAGACTTGTGGTGATATTGTATTATAATTATAGAATGTTAGCAGTGCACATAGTTGAGATGCTTATAACAGTCTAGGTTTTGTCATGGTATCTCAGCCCATTATACATACTGTAAAGTACATAACTAAATACATATATAGTTATTATTCACACTGCTCATGTTCGCTTTTCCCTGCATTGTCCTCTATATCAGAAAAGGCTAACCTTCTCCACTTGCTGCATGCTCTCCAGCACAAGTACTGAACTGTGACCTTAAGACACGTCTGTCAGTCATGACTGTAAGATACTGGGGTCTCCGCACACGGTCAGTGGGTGTATTTCTGCCAGTGGCTTTCCCTGGTTTACTTTACTAATGACTTTACGTGCAGTTTGAAAATCGCCAGATTTACTAAGGGGCCAAACCGCACATATAATAGAATGCTTTAAAAATGCATCATTTCATACAATCATGCTGTTTTTTTTTTATTAATTTAACTGTTAAATATTGCTTCCTATGGAAGAGCACTCTGTTATCACAATCTAGACTAGCATTTCCAGGTGGAAAAAAACCCTCCCCCCAGTATTACCTGTCCATCGTATGATTTGGCTGAGCAATGTAAGAGACCGGTACAGATCAGCTCCCAGACAAGGAAATAGCTGGGCTCATTGGATTTGGCATTATGAAGATATCATGTGCGGTTTGTCTATATATTTTTTATTTTAGTTTTATTTTCATATAGATAGCATCAGACCAAGAAACAAGAGTTCAGTTAAGTGTTTATTAGGGACATCCTTGCAAAAAATAATTATAGGGTCAATATTAACTTGAGTAATTATGCAGCAACTTTATTTCTGTTATTAACAAAAAAGGGGCAACATTATTTTATTCATTTTTTAAATGTGGCATAATGTAATATTTATTATTAAGTTCACTGAATAGGGCAATACTATTTATGAATTTTCCTAAAGGGGACAATAATATTAAATTACTGTATGTAACTAAGGGGGGGGCAATATTAAATAATTATTTCTATAAATGGGGTACAAATAATTTTATATATAGATATATAAATGGTGGAGACTACAAAATAATATTTATAAAGTCCATGTGCCTTAAGAATAAATAAATAGATGGATAGCAACACAGTGGCACCTTTTGCGCATGCAATAAATAATCCAAGTTTGATTTTGCAAAAGGCAACATTTCGGGAAGACAGGATTCTTTCTTAGCTATGTTACTACAAGTAAATGATCAAACAAAGGTAAAATGGTAGTTATTGCATCATCCTGATGTCATTATGCAAATAAACAAATCCCACATAATGAAGACACAGCCAAGAAATGAAATAAAGTAGCGCAAATACAAGTATGACATGTTATTAGTACATAAGGGACTATATATGCATATAACAGTGCCACAAAAGCATGCACTATGTTGTAACATTTGGACCCTGGAGCCCACTAGACAGTGGTACCAGGAGGGGATAAGTGCAGTGCAGTAATACAATAATAATATTATAAAGTCTAATTTAAAATTGCAAAATAAAAATCTATTTACCTTCCAACCTCATTCCTACGCTCAGACACTTCTGGAAACGACAGTACGGGCATCTTTTCCTCTGAGTTTTATCTATTTTACAGCTCTGGTTCTCTGTGCAGGTGTAACGCTTGTTATTCTGGACTGTCCTCTTGAAGAATCCCTGGATTATATGGAAAACAACCCAGGAACATGTTATATAGCAAAAGAGAAAATTAACAAAATAAAGTTACACTATACAAAATACAATGTAAAAAGAAGGGAATCTTAGAGCATAGTCATCAAACTCCAGTATTAAATCATGTTACTCACATGAGGTCTGTGCGAAACACAAAAACATTTCCAACTTTGCACCTGGAACAAACCATGCTGCAATGCAAGGGGTACCAGGGGCGCCGAGAGGGGGTGGGTGGGTACTAATTACACAGGCCTGGGCTTGCTGGAGGGGCCCAGAGGGGGGGGGCAGGGTCCGGATATGTGCTGGGCTGAGGGGATTACAGCGCCCCCCTCCCCATAGCTGCAACAAGGTTTTATTTTATTTTTTTTTCTTAAGTGGTGTGGCCACGCCTCCCGTGATTAGACCATGCCTCCTTCACTTAGGCCTGGCCCGGTTCTTGGCAGCCCTGAGGGGTGCAAATAGGCTTTATTATTATTATTTTTTTGTGTACAGGGTAAATCCTGGCTGCTTTTGTATGTAACCCACAAATGCTTTATTTTTACAATGCAATTTAGAATTGAGTTTGGAGTCCAAATTCAATTCTAAATTGCATTGTAAAAATAAAGCATTTGTGGGCTACATGCAAAAGCAACCGTTGGACATGCCCCCCTCAAATCTAAATCTTTCTAAACATTTTAAATGTACCCCACCTGCAGAGCAGCATGGTTTCGCCCAGGCGTGTTGACCCGATTGCAGAGCTCCGCCCACTTGCTGATTCCTTTCCTCAGACCTCTCAGACAGGCAGGTGACAAAGTTGACAAATATGATCGCAACCCTGAATTATCCCATAGTTTTGTGGCAACTGTGATGGCAGGTCTTGGTCTATTTACACTGCAGAATGCTGCTCTGGTCAGCTGTAAACATGACAGTGACTTCAACAGAACCAGGGTTGTTATCCCAGCATGACCTCTCTGAAAATCTTCTCTCAATGAAATCAACTGTGAGTGTATATCGTACGCTTCCATACTTCAAGATTCAGTCATGTTAGTGCAACTAAAATGAGCAAACAACAACAGACTTGTAAAAACTAAAGAGCATACAAAATATAGGCTTGTGTCTTGGCTGGCTGGGATGGAGGGATGTACTTGTGCATCAGTGCTGGTTTGCCCTCCCCCCACGTGTGCACAAATTAACAAGCTGGCCGCCTTCTGGTTAGTGCATAGGCTGCAGCCCCTAGAAGCTGGTAAGGGCTTCCGTAATAACCAGGGAGTGGCTCCCTATGGGAAGTGCTCTCTGCTATCACAGTCCGTATTGCCAGTCCCAGGGATAGAAAACACCTCCCCGGGAACTGCCTGTGCATCATGTGATTAGCAGGAAGTCACTGCCACTGCTCTGCAGTCACTGCGGGTGGCAGATTTGAATGATTTTATATCTATATATAGACATACTAGCTGATGTACACGATTTTACTAGGGTTTCCATTTCCACCTCACCACTTCAGTAACACATTAATCATTCACCTCTATAGTAATGCTATAGTAAAGAAGCCTACACGCGGTATGATTTGCAAAAAATCCAATCCCGTTTGCGTTCTCCCTTGAACTCTCCCTGGCAGCTCCAGTGAACGATGTGCAGCAAAAGCTGAACGATGTACACCAGATCCATGGTGCACAATCTAATGATTTGCATATTCATTAGAGATCGTGTGTGATAGCAGAGAGATGTATGCATGGATCAGGGAGATCCTTGATACATGCATCTGTTTGTAAAAAAAAATAAACACAGATGCACGAACGGGATCAATGAGAACCATCTGTGCTGATGTGTTTAAAAAAAATTAAAACCTGTGTAAAATGAAAAAAAAAAAACGGAATGTCCCCCCTCCAAAAGAACAACCAGCACGCTAAATACAGGGAACAAATTATATAGGGGCCCCCTGAATTAAGCACAACCAGCACCGGGCTAATCAAAGTCAGTCCTGGTTGCCAAAATACAGGGGACAATCGATGTAGGCTTCCTCTGTATTTAGCGCAACCAGCACTGGGCTCTGATCCGGTCCTGGTTCTGAAAATACAGGGGAAAAAATGCATAGGGTTCCCCTGTAAATTCCAGAACCAGCGGGGGGGGGGTAATTCCACAGCCAGGGGTACAATTTCACTGGGTCCCGCAGCTGAAGCATTACCCCTGCTAGTCAGCCAAGGCCAGGGATCCCTGGGGAGCCGGGGACCCCCAATAATGGGGTCCCCCTCTCCAGGGCATCCCAGGCCTAGGCTGATAGCCCGGGGCTGTCCCCAGTACCCCTGGAGCGGTGGGTGCCGTGTTGATAGTGTATAGTGTTGTGCAAGTAAAGAGTTAAAAATATTGTCTTTTGCTATGGAACTACAGGTCCCAGCAAGCCTCCCCCACATGCTGGTACTTGGAAACCACAAGTACCAGCATACGGGGCATTACGGGTCCGCTGGTACCTGTAGTTACACAGCAAAAGCAATATTAAATAACCACAAAACACACACTTTAGAAAGAAAAGTTTATTAGTAATGCTTTGGCTGGGGGACCCAGTGAAATGGCTCTCCTGCCTGTGGCATTACCCCCCACTAGCAAAAGTTTGGTGCTGGTTCTGGAATTTACAGGGGAACCCTACGTATTTTTTACCCTATATTTCCAGAACCAGGACCGGCTCAGAGCCCTGTGCTGGTTGCTCTAAATACAGTGGACCCTTACAGGTTGTCCCCTGTATTTAGCACAACCAGCACTGAATCACTAAAAGCCCGGGACTGGTTGTTTTTTTTTTTTTGTGGGTTGGGGCATGCCATTTTTTTTCTATTTTTTTTTAACAGGTTTAATTTTTTTTTTAACACAGACAGACAGTCGATTCTCACTGATCCCGTCCGTGCTTCTGTGTCAATGATACACACAGATGCATGTACTGTAGCATAGATCTCCCTGATCCGTGTCTGCATCTGTGTCATTGACACACAGATGTATGTAGCACGGATATCCTTGATCCATGCTACATGCATTTCATCTGTGTTGGCCATCACATCATTCAGTGTGCATACACATGGAATGATGTGTGGCATATCGTGAACAACAGGACGGGATCTTTCTGCATGTAAGAAAGATGAACGACCATGATGAACGACCTGCGTGAGCGCGCATCATCCCCACACAGGGCACTTTTTAAACGATTGGTCGTTCCAATTGATCGAAAATGGACAAATCGTGTAAAAAATCATACCGTGTGTGGGGGCCTTTAGACATTGCCCTCCCTCACCTGTGTACTAACACATTCCACTCTCTCACTTCTGTAGTAACACCTTCAACATTCCCCTCCCTCACCTGTGTAGAAATACAATCCCTCCCTCACACCTGTAGTAACACATTATCCTCACTTACACTTGTAGTAACTTATTCCCCTCCCTCACCTCAAGAGTAACAAATGCCACCCCCTCACCTCTGTAGTAACACATTCCCCTCCCTCTTCTTCTTTAGTAACACATTACCCTTGCTAACACTTAAAGTAACACATTCCCCTCCCTTGCCCCATAGTAACACATCTTACATGCCCCTCCCTAACCTGTGTAGTAACACATTCCCCTCCTTCACTTGTGTAGTAACACGTTCCCCTCCCATACCTGTGTAGTAACACATTCCCCTCCTTCACTTGTGAAGTAACACGTTCCCCTCCCATACCTGTGTAGTAACACATTCCCCTCCCTCACCTCTGTAGTAACACATTACCCTCACTAACCCCTATAGTAACACATTCCTCTCCCTTGCCCCATAGTAACACATCTGACAAGCCCCTCCCTCACCTGTGTAGTAACTCATTCTCCTCCCTCACTTGTGTAGTAACACATTCCCCTCCCATACTTCTGTAGTATCACATTATCTTCCCTCACCTCTATGGCAACACATTTCCCTCCCTCAACTGTGTATTAACATATTCCTCTCCCTCACTTCTATAGTAACACATTCCACTCCCTCACCTCTGTAGTAACACATTCCATTCCCTCACTATTCAAATAGGTGAGCCACACCAACTGCCAGTGATATTTGGCAGCACTTCGGACGACAGTTGGTGTTTGAATTCTGAACTCTGCTGCAGCCAGTTGTTGAAAAGCATGTAGAGCATCGTAAGGAGGTTGAGGCACAGAGTACCCCTGCAGAGGTTTTAGCACCAATGAATAGACAGGTGAGGTTTTGAGGCCATGGAGCTTTTCAGGAAGTCTGTCCACCACAAGGAAACCCATATAGGGACACATTGAGCCCGAAAGTCATTAACTAAATGACATTGAATGAATGTATACTGTTCCTATGAGTTATTAAATGAGGTAGTAAGTATGTTCAGCACAACTGCATAGGGTTGGGCATGTGCAGAATTATTTAACAGCAGTGCGTGGTATGCATTATATACATGTATGTGATCAGAGCTACAGAAACTTTATGTAGATAGTAAATTAACCTACACAGTGCTCAGCAAGCCTCCTAATACACCATATTTCGGCAGGGCTATCCTGATTTGCAGATCCCATTGAGATAATCTGGCTGGATCTTGGCATGTTCCAGTTAGATTGGGATATGCCAAAGTATCGAGTCATCTGACACCTCTATTGTGGTTATACAGGCCATTTAAAATCAAAGTTCAGCAATTTGCTGTACAGTGTATCATTCACTGTTGATGGATGTCTGTACTGTAAACATTAATGCCTTGAGAGGGGTATTTTTTGCCACTTTTCTCCCTTAAAAGCTTGCACGTTGATAGGTGAATTTATGAAAGCTGATTCACATTCGGGGTCTGATTTGGATGGATGTTTCTGCACGAGCACAAATGGTGAGATTTTGCACATAGTGCATGCGCAGCTGTGAATTTATTAATTTTTGCGTATCTCCGTCCTATTCTGGGATGGATGGAACTCGGTCAGATCTGACCTTTTGAGAAATTGGAGGTTTTGGGGCAGCAACTGGGTGGCAACAATACCAACGCATGTAACTGCCCTGACAAGTGGGACGGTCATAGGTGAGTCGTGAGAGTGTTGTGGGCATGTAGCTAAAGCACCATGCGATTTTAAGTTGCAGGCATGGTGAGGGGAAGACTGATTATAACAGATCTCTTGCAGCTAGCATGGGGCTGTTGGAGGTGCTAATATTAAGGATGTTTTTGCAGCAGGAGCAGGCATAAAATCATTGGGTACATAATCACCTGCATTAGTCCTATGGAATCTCACATTAGCATAAACTAGTAAATCTAGCTTCCGCGATTGCCCATAAATACAGCCACTTTGCATGTGACTCAGAATCAGTGCATGAATATGTGAAATCAATCCTATTCTCTCTTTTTCTAATGCAATTAAAAAAATTGAAGCACAACAAATTTTTCGCTATCGGTCACAGTACCGTTTTGGCACAGTGACCTGTGCAATAGTTTTCATATCTGTGCCCAAGTACACAGAGAATCCTATTAGTTTGTGTTCTGCCTAGAGATGTGCACGGACCCCGTATTTTGGTTTTGGATCTGGATTCATCTTATTGTTTTGGTTTTGCAAAACCATCCTCAAGTGTTTTGGTTTTAGATTCGGACAAACATTGATAAAAATCGATTAAAAATAGATAAAAATCGATAAAAAGAGCTAACTTGTCCGAATCCAAAACCTGTGTTCGGTTTTTAAATCTGAGTTCTGAACAGATCCGAACCGGAACACAAAAGTGAATCTGAACCTTGACCCGGGTACTGTTCGGAACCCCCAAATTCGGCACATTTCTAGTACTGTCCTTTTATAAAAATTTGCGTTGTATTCATAAAAATCAGCTCTGTGTAAAGTTAAACAAAATTTACAATTAAAAATAGCATCCTGTATTTATTGTTGCTGCATGTATGCAGAGTTTTGACACCAAAACATTTAATTTTCTTGTGTTATGTTACCCACTGTGTATGCGGCCATTGTACGCTTGAAAATATAGTTATGTGTGCCTATTGGTTCTGCAGAATAAACATTGAAACAAAGTAATTAGAATCAATCTAGTGATACAAATTCTTTGCAGCCTCCGATATCTACAGTGTTTGTTATAAAAAAAATGTGTTGTACAAACAATAACTTTCTTTGTGTGTTGTGACATGGCATAGTTCCTCCTTAGATGTGTAGCAAGTTTGAAACGCTGTGTATTCCTAAAGGATGCATATTTGGACTACACTGGTACAGGAACACATTCAAAGCTTCAAGTGTTATTATCTCAAAAGTCATTACCTACAGAAAGCGAGATTATGTCATACCATAAAATGGTTTGTGCATTTATGGGTAATATGTCATATATCAAGGACAAGTTAACATCTAGAGGTCAATTCAATTAGATGCGAGGGGGGGAGGATTAATTGTATGTGTTTCATAAGTATGTTTAGTACAGTGAAAAACAAACAATTTTGATACGATTCAAAAACACCATTGTCATTGTGATATACAGGTTCCAACGTGTTGAATCCTTTTATATCTTATAGCACTCTGTTTTGGTATTTAGAATAGAAAAAAAATGCAACATTCAGATATTATTATTATTATTATTTTAATTTTTTTTTAGTGAATTGAGGGGGGTAGATTAGATATTTATCAGAGTTTTTTTGTAAAAATAAATAATAAAAAATATAAATGAATGAATCAAACAATAGCATTGGGGCGACTTGTGTGCATAATATCAGTAGAATTTTAAGTAATTACTAGTGTAGTAATGTTTGTTCATCAAATTACAGCGAAAGTAAAGCATATCATTGAAGCTGA
Source organism: Taudactylus pleione (assembly GCA_031769625.1). Lineage (NCBI taxonomy): Eukaryota > Metazoa > Chordata > Amphibia > Anura > Myobatrachidae > Taudactylus > Taudactylus pleione. Next base: position 988,299 of record JAUIMM010000109.1, read on the forward strand.
CTTGAAAACGTATTTCTGACAGTATAATTCACAGTGATCAAATGTATAGTATATGTTTACATGTTTTGAGGCAACATAATGAAATATGTGTTAAGCCGGCCAATCAGCATGTCAGTTATACTGTCTGTGGCAGTGGAGTTACGTGATGGGTTACGATAATCAGCATATGATGATGTGCTTTTATTTTATTTAGATAGATAGATAGATAGATAGATAGATAGATAGATAGATAGATAGATAGATAGATATATTTACATATATATGGGGGTGAAGAGAAAACAAGCTCCAAATACTGTTGTATATTAAGCAAGAGTTGATGTATCATAAGCCTTTATAGAATTATATGCATACCAAGAGTACGCTTAATAAAGCATATCTGTGGAGAATGGGTTCATTTTACACAATACCCTCAATAGGTTAGTAAATTTGTATTTATATATACAGATTTCTATCTATCTATCTACACACATATTTATGATAGTAGAAATATATATACACATACACACACACACACATATATATCTATAATAGTAGAAATTATACAATAGAATAACGGTATAAGGATATTGACTTATTATTCCTATGAAATTTCTCCTGTTGTTAAGGTTTACTCCACATTAAGTTTTACTAAGAGCTAAAATCAATGTTGGCCTCTTGTGAGTAAGCTGGATGACCTCCTAAAGTAGTTCACATGTACAATACACACACAGTTACACAATATACAATTTATACAATACACAGAGTTTATATTCATGGCAACAGTCCTGCAAGACTTCAGTGTGCGAGGACCTGGACATTATAATATTCAAAAAAATTTATCAGACATCTGCCTTGCTTTTAATTGACTTATTAGGGGGAGATGTATCAAAGCTTGGAGAGAGATAAAGTGAAGAGAGATAAAGTACCAACCAATCAGCTTCTATCTGCCATTTTATTATTATTATTATTATTATTACCAGTTATTTATATAGCGCACACATATTCCGCAGCGCTTTACAGAGAATATTCGGCCATTCACATCCGTCCCTGCCCCAGTGGAGCTTACAATCTATATTCCCTACCACATGCGCACATACACACACTAGGGGTAATTTTGTTAGGAGCCAATTAACCTACCAGTATATTTTACAGGCTGTGTTTAAAAATGACAATTAGGAGCTAATTAGTTGCTACTTTATCTCCATCCACTTTATCTCTCTCCAAGATTTGATACATCTCCCCCATATATAATGAGTACACTCTATAGTCAAAGGAGCCAACTCTGTGGGTATTGAGCACTGGAAATGTTGGTGTTTTCAGAGTCAATAAAAAAATGTCTGTGTTCATCTCTTTGCATTGATACAAATACATGTTGTGATTATTATATATGTGATCCTTTACATTTTCTCCTCCATGTTATGAAAGATAGCATCTCCCTTCTGATGGTTACTATGTTACATTACATTACATTCTAGTATGCATAACACTGTAGACTAATATGTACATGGTTATTATTTCAACAACAAAATATGACTATAATAATAATATAAATAGATGTACAGAGAGAGGATACTGATAAGCCAGAGCTGCAACAGAGATTTATCAAGCCCTAAGACTAAACCTCATGAGAGCAGAAACTTAAGGAAACACAATGCGACTTTAATAAGGAAAAAAAAGAAAAGAAAAGTAAGCATATGTTCTATATTTTACCGCATAACGGAAG